>PTFA01000232.1:430258-467877 GCA_003342895.1 Casuarius casuarius
GGATGCGGCGGGATCGCGGCGTCCCATGGGCTCCAGCCTCTCCCGCCGGCCTCGTGCATCCAAACCCTTCCCAGCGCTGCTGCCGGCTCCGGATTCGGCCCCGGGCACCCCAGCCCTGGATGGGGGGGGGGTCAGTTTCGCTCGGGGGGGGCCGGTGCCCACGCAGCACTTGTTGTTATGACTAGCGGCCGGCGGAGCAGAGCGAGCCGCTGTGGTTGAATTCCTCCGTGCCGCAGCCCTGCTGCCAAGGCTGAGCTGTCTCGTCAGCATGAGCGATTGCAGCCGGAGGCAGCGGCCGCCCCGCCATGGGCAGCGCCGTGCCAGCGAGGCAGCCGGGCTCTCCATGCGGCACGGCTTTGCCGAGCCCGTGCCGGGGGCTGCCAGCGGCTCCAGGCAGGGTGGGGGTGGCAGGATGGGTCCCGTCACCCATCAACGCACCAGCAAGGGCTCCGGTTCCCCAGCCCGAGTACCGGGGACACCGCGGGGCAGGGGGGCTGCTTGGGGACAGCCGAGGCCACGGGCAGGGACACAGCCCGGCTGAGCCGGCTGCTGGGTGACCCCTGGCCACGGCACCCACGGAGCACGTCAGCCTTGCCGGGGCGCGATGGATTTGCCGTGTGACAGCCAAGGGTCGAGGCCGGGAATCCCGATATGTGCGGGAAAGGCGGCGGTGCAGCAGCTTCCCGGGGCCCTGGAAGCGTCTGCCCGAGGTTTGGACACTTCTGCCCTGATGCCGCATCTCGAGGGGCCCCGAGCGCTCGCCAGGGCCCRGCTCCTCCTGGGGCCACCGCCACGATTCCTCCGGGAACGGCGAAAACAAACAGTGGCAAGTTTTCGCTCTTGTCTCATGGAAAAAGTCAGGCCAGCCTCACACTGCAGCAGTGAATCACCGCAGCTCCCTGCCAGCCGCCCGCTGGGGGACGGGACCCTCCTCCAGCTCCGGCCCCGGCTCCCCA
Source organism: Casuarius casuarius (assembly GCA_003342895.1). Classification (NCBI taxonomy): domain Eukaryota; kingdom Metazoa; phylum Chordata; class Aves; order Casuariiformes; family Casuariidae; genus Casuarius; species Casuarius casuarius. The sequence continues at coordinate 431,215 of PTFA01000232.1, forward strand.
ACCGCGACGGCCTCTCGCCCGCGGTGCAGGTGCCCGCGGCGGCCGGGCGGGCAGGAGCAGCCGGTGCACAGCCGCAGCGAGCGCGGGGTGCTGCCGCGCCGGATTAGCGCGAACGCCTCGGCTCCGGAGCCCGAACCCGGCCGGGGGCTCGCTCCCGGCTCGCCTGTGCCTGGACGCGGCCCCAGAGCGGGGTTTTGCAATCCCTGGCCCCGGCCCAGCCCCGGAGCCGGGCTGTGGGATGAGCTGCTGCCGCTGATGCGCTCAGCGGCCCCCGGCCCTGCGCCGGCCCCGCGTCGGAGAGCCAGAAAGGGGGTGGCCGGGTCGGGGCTCGAGTCTCCGTGACGTGGAGCCAGGCATCGCCGCGGGCCGGGAGGCAAAGCGATGCAGAGGGGAGGCAGATGCATGACCGGCCGCTACGTTTGCCGCCGATCGGGGCTGGCCCGAAACTTGGCACCCTTGGCTTGAGGTTTGGATTCGTGCCCTACGGGGCATTCGGGGCCCTCCGGTCCCCCATGGCCGTGGGGCACCGCAGCCCTGCAAGGGCAGGAGGGGACGGCGCGGTGCTGCCCGTGGGCTGGGGTGGGTGCACGGGCGCGATGGCCGGTTGCAATGGGCACCACGGCCGCTTGCCGCGGAGCCGGCCGCGGGGGTCCCGGCACAGCTCCCTGGCACTGGCGGTGCTGGGCACGGCTGCGAAACGCGAGGAACGTGCAGCGAGCGGGCGCTGGTGAGGGGGGACCGGCACGGGGACACGGGGGCTCCAGGAGAAACAGCCAGAGCCGGGCACAGAGCCGCTGAAGCAGGGGTTGTGGCTGCCAGTGTCCCCTTCCAAGGGGTGGCCTGGTCGCACCCACCCCAGAGGGGCCACCGGGCACAGGAACATGTCACCCAGCAGCATGGGGACAGGGTGGCAGGGACAGCCACATCCTGGAGAAATCGGTCCCAATGGGAGCTTTGGTGTCTGGTCCCAGTGGTGTCCGGTCCCTGTGGTGTCCGGTCCCTGCAGTGTCCGGTCCCCGCTCTTCCTTCGGAAGGGTTCAAAGCCAGCTGTGCCGCTGCTTTTCCCTTGGGAACGGCTCCGTCCTGTCCCGCGGCTCCCGGCTCAGCAAACAGCCCGCGCTAATTAGCGATGGAAACAGCAGCTCCGGCAATTCCCAGCGGCTGGCTGGTCCCTGGCCCCCGGGGTCGGAGCCGAGCGAGCGCAGCGGTGACCGAGCTGGCCGTGACCGCGGCCGTCCCCGCACTGCCTTGGCCACCAGGCTGATGCCTCGAGGACAAGGCCTCGGCTCTGGTGGCAGTGCGCGGGGACGGGGACGGGACGGGGGACACCGGGAGGGTTCGGGCATCACTCAGCCCTGCCTGGATTTGCCCTCAGCGCCCGGCCTCGCAGAGGCTGCTGGGGGCCGCGGTTGGGGGTAGGGCCCCACGGCCACTGCGCTGGCAGGAGCCAGGATTTATGGGCACTGAGCCGGGGCTGCTCCGTCCCCCCCCCACACACACACACCCTGTCCCCTGCCCCCGGCACGGGTCAGAGCCGAGGCTGCCACCGCCGCGCTTCTTTAAACAACAGCCGCGCAGGGATTACGGCCTCGCGTCAACAGCCGCGAGCGGCTCTTGGCCGGGTGACGCGGGAGCCGGGGACGGTTAATCCAGGCCAGATGCAGCCCAGCCATCCCCATCCCCATCCCCGTTCCCCCCCCCCAGGCCAGGCCCCGCGGATGTGCCCCCAGCTGCTGGGAGAGCGGGCACCAACCCTGAGCTCCGTCGCCAAATATCGGGGAGCGGAGACTGTGCCGGACAGGAAAGCCCAGCAGGGATGGAGAAAGGGATCCTCGTTTTGGCAAGCTCAGGGGCACCCAGAGGAGATGGAGGGCTTGGCTGTGGTGGACTGGTCCTAAACCTCTCCCTTCTCCCCCTAGGGCCGGGCGGACACGTGCACGGGCAAGGCAGGATCGGTGCGGGCACTGGAGCCCGCGGGCAGGACGCGCCATGGAGCCGAGCCTGGAGGGTGCCTGAAGCCGCTGCAGGGACCAGGCTGGGCTTGGGGGACATGGAGTCCCCCAACGGGAGCACGGCTGGCCGGCCGGACACGTGCTTCGGGGTGTTCAACGCCAGCCTCAACGAGACGCAGAGGAAAGCCATCGCCTCGCCGTGGTTCTCCACCGCCTTTGGTCTCATTGGCCTCTGCTCCAACCTCTTCGCCCTGTGCGTCCTGCTCAGCTCCTCCCGCAAGCTGTCCAGCCGGGCCCGTTCCTCCTTCCTCGTCTTCCTCTGCGGGCTGGTGGTCACGGACTTCATGGGGCTGCTGGTGACGGCCTCAGTCATCATCCCCTACCACTTCATCAAGTTCGACTGGGCCGAGGTGGACCCCGGCTGCCACCTCTGCAACTTCCTTGGCTTCGCCATGATCTTCTTCGGGCAGTGCCCGCTGCTGCTGGGGGCCACCATGGCCGGCGAGAGGTTCTTCGGCATCAACCACCCCTTCTCCCGCTCCACCAGCATCTCCAAGCGCCGCGCGTGGTCCATCGTGGGGCTGGTGTGGGGTTTCTCCTGTGTCCTGGGGCTCCTGCCGGTGCTGGGGCTGGGGAGGTACACGCTGCAGTACCCCGGCTCCTGGTGCTTCCTCACCCTCCTGCCCGACACCGGCAATGTCATCTTCTGCCTGCTCTTCGCCCTGCTGGGCATCTTCTCCGTGCTGCTCTCCTTCATCTTCAACACGGTCAGCGTGGTGACACTGTGCCGCGTCTACCACGACCGGGAGTCGGTGCAGCGGCGCCGGGACAGCGAGGTGGAGATGATGGTGCAGCTCGTGGGCATCATGATCATCGCCACCATCTGCTGGATGCCCCTCCTGGTGAGGCCCCGGACCTTTGGTGCCCCCCCGCCCAGCACCTTCCCAGCCTTGGGGGCTGGTCTGGCCAACCCCTGTGGGGCTCAATCCCCCCTGAAATGGGAACAGCCCTGCAAGGATGCCCTGGAGGGGCCCCAGCAAAGCAGGGAGGTTTGGGGGACAGCTGTCAGCACCCCACAGACCTGATCTGCCCAGCCTGGACGCTTGTGCTCCCGTGTCCCTCAAACCCCCATCCCGCACCCGAGGCCGCTGTGCGCCCCTCACCGTGGCTCCAGGCCCAGCGGGCGCCCCCGAGCCCCTGCTAACCCCTTGTCCCCCCTCCCCGCAGATCTTCATCATCCAGACGGTCCTGCAGCAGCTGCCGGCCCCCGAGCGGACCCAGATGCTGCCCAGGGAGACGCAGAAGATGCTGCTCATCTACATCCGCATGGTCACCTGGAACCAGATCCTCGACCCCTGGGTCTACATCCTCTTCCGACGGGCCGTGCTGCAGCGCGTCTACCCCAGCCTCCGCGCCCGGCCCTCCATCGTCTCCCTCTACCCCGTCCTCAACCCCTCCCTGCGCCGCAAGCTCACCCAGGAGTCGGTGCTGCAGTAGGGGGGGGACGCGAGCCCCCGCTGGGACCCCCCGGGGCCAAGACGTGACCCCCTTCCCGGGCACAGCCTGTGACCCCCCACCCCCCCAGGCTGTACCGCAGGGCCGAGAGGTGGTTAGTTAATTAATTAATTAAGTGTGCATCCAAGGGCTCTGCCCTTTCTTTGCCCCCCCCCGCCCCGGGGCCGGCGGGGAGCCGGGGGCATGGCAGGATGGGGGATGCCAGGACCCCGCCAGCAGCGGGGGGGCTAGTGGGGGGCACCGGGCTGCTCCCCACCGCAGTTTGGTGACCCCCCCCCAATAAAATCCAGCTTGTGCCGCTGTCCGTGCCCGGTGTGCCGAGCGTCCACGGCGGGGTCAGGGGGTGCCGAGCCCCGAGCCGGAGGAAAAGCCCTTCTCGTTTCGCCTGTGTTTAATGACCCATTTCCCGGAGGCAGCGCGCGATGCCGGCCGAGCCCGGGGCTCGCCAGGAGGCCGGCTGGCACCCATGGGTGCCCTGGAGCCCCCCCAGCCCTGGAGGATGCGGGAGCCCTCCAGGGAGGCAGAACGGGGCCCCCCACCACCAGCGCCACCAGCCCCCCGTGGGGCAGGAGAGCAGGGGACAGCGGGGACTGCAGAGGGGGACCTGGACCGCAGGGGGGGACCCGGGCCGGGGTGGGGGGGCTACTTCTGCCGCCCCTGGGCCTCGCCGACGGCCGCCCACACCTCGGCCACGAACTCCTCGGGGAAGGCGAACTCGCCCAGCACCGCGGCCAGGCCCCTGGCGAGCGCCGCCGCGCCGCGGCTCTCCTTGGCCGTCTCCACCATGGTCGAGGCTGCGGGGAGAGGCAGGGCTCAGGGGGGGCATGGCGGGTGCCCCCCCCGCCGCCGGGCCCCGCGCTCGCCCCCCGTCCCTCACCCAGCTCGCTGTCGCGGATGCCCATGTAGCTCTCCAGCAGGTCGTCCACGCGGCGGGCGGCCTCCTCCTCGAAGGCGCTGGGCTGCGGGCGGGGGGCTCGGTGAGGCCGGGCGAGCGGGGCAGCGCCCGGAGCTGCGACCCCCTCGCTGGAGCAGGATGCGGCCTCCCGGCACTGCCCCGCACGCCGGCACCCAGCCATGCACCCTAGGGAGATGCTCTGCACTCCATGAGGGGTGCAGGACCAGGCCGGGGTGCTCACGAGCCCCCCAGCCCTGCACCCCCGGGGGGAACGGGGTGAGCGGCCGTGGGGAGCAGCGTGGGTGCGGGTCCCCTTACCCCCTCCTCCAGCGTGGCAGCACCCTTCGCCCGCAGCCGCAGCGTCTCCTTCCCGCTGGCCACTCTGCCCTCGCCCGGGCACTTGCTGCTCCGCGTCCTCTGCCCGATCATGTCTGCGACCCAGCGTGGGGAGGGAGGGGGGGTGAGGGTGGGGGCAGAGCTTCGTCCCTCCTGCCCCGCTCCACCCGTGACCCAGCCCCAGACCAAGGACCTCCCAGGACCACGGGGTGCCATGGGTCAAAGAGGGTGGCTCAGGGGAAACACAGCATAAGGTGCACCCATGGGTGCAGGACGGGGGTGCACAGGGTGCAATGCAAAGGCATTCAGCCCGAAGCAGCCCCCCTGGCTCCCAATGGGGTGATGGGGGGACCCAGTCCTTGGGGAGGGGGCTGCAAGGCAGGAGGGGCTGGGCTGGGCGCAGGAGGACGTCGCCCTGGTCGGGGTGTCACGGCACAAGCACACACACGTGCACACACACACACCCACAGGCATCAGGGTCCTGGGGCTCCTGGGGTAAAAGCGGTGGGACCCAGGACCCACACCTGGCCGGGGGTGACAGCGGGCCCACAGCCTGCCCCACAACTCACCAAAGGCCTTTTTGGGCTGCACCAGGCGGAGGGTGAAGGGCTGAGCCCGGGGCAGCTCCCGCAGCATCCGGGCCACCTCGTAGTGCCGGCAGCCCACGATGGTGTGGTCGTTGATGGCCTCGATGCTGTCGCCCACGCACACCGTCTGGAGGCGGTTGATGATGCTCCCCTCCTTTATTCGCTGGGAATCGGGGGGACATGGTGACACAGGGGGGGACACGCGGGAGCTTGCCCCCGTGGGAAGGAGGGACGGGTGCAGCCCTCACCCTCTGCCATACATGGGCACCTCCATGGTCCAATTTCCCCTGGCACCATCCCAACCAGGTCAGGCCGGGAGGCTGAGCGCGGCTGGCGGGGCACAGTCAGGCCTGCTTTCACCCTCGGGGCTGTTTGGGGGGGGACAGCAGCCCTCCCGGGCCCTCTTGCCCCCCTGCTTCTCCGAGGGGACTTTCCAGCTCTGAAGCAGGCATGAAGCACCCACGAGCCACAGCAACCACTTCCTCCTCCTCCTCCTCCCCGGTGCAACAAGGGTGTGGGCTAGTTTGAGTTAGGGTGCAATGAGGGTGGGGGTTAGGGTGCAAGGAGGGTGCGCATTGGGGTGGTGATGGAGCACAGACCAGGAGCTGAGGGTCTGGAACTGGGCTCAGGGTGGCAGGATGGGCTATTACGCTACAGATAGCATGGCCATGGCCCCCAAGGGCTCTCCCCCACCCCAGGGTGTCCCTGAAGCCCCTCCAGCCCCATGCGCCCTCACCTTAATAAAAGCGTAGCCAGCCCCGTTGTCCGTGATGGTGAGGCCCAGGGCATCCTCAGTCTTGGTCACCTCCACCTCCTTCGTCTCGCCCCGGACGTGGGCAAAGATGAAGTCCTCCAGGCCGATCTGCCCGCCCAGCAGCTTCTGCATGTCCACTTTGTGTGTGTTGAGCGTGCAAAAGAGGATCTGCCCCGGGCAGCCCCGTCACCGCGTGCCCGGTGGCTGGGGACACCCGCAGAGAGCAGGGGGCATCGGCGGTGCCAGGCCAGCGCCAGCCACCGGCATTGATCCCTGGCAAGGGTGGATCAGGCCAGGTCTGGCTGAAGCACTCCAGCAACCCACAGGACCCCCTGCCCACCCTGGCAGGAAGGGAACTGGGGGGCAGCACCCATCTGCATGCACCCAGTGTACCCACCCCAGTGCACCCATCCCCTCGGCTCTGGACTTACACAGCCTTCAGCATCAGCCGAGGCAGGACAGCTGAGGAGGACATAGCCCATGGTCCCTGCCCCCAGCTCACTGCCTGCACAAAGTGGGGAAACTGAGGCACGAGCAACCCAACCTCTCTCCAGGGAAGACAGCCCTGCAATTAAAATGCACCTTGCTGGTGCATTTTGGGGACTGGCTTTGCAAGCCGCTGGGGACACGCAGGAGGGCCAGCCCAGGCAGTGCCGTGGCGTTGGCATCAAGGCTTTGGTTAGCAGAGGCAGTGCAGAGCAAGGCCCCCCACTCCCCCCTCCCCAGCAGCCACAGCCCCCTCACCTCGGTGGGCGAGATGCTGAAGACCTCAGCGATTTTGGCATAGAGCTCCTTGACGTTGGTGAAGCCCTCGATGCGGCCCGTGGGGCTGCCGTGGGCCAGCTGGGTGTGAAACACCAGCTGCGGGCGGACCCGGGGGGCCCGGGGGGCCGGGGCACCCTCGGCAGCGGGTGCCTCGGCAGCCCCCGGCTCCTGCCCCACGCCGTTCTCCATGGGGCTGTCCTCCTCGGCCGGCCTGCCTCGCCTGCCTGCCCGCCGCATCCTCCCGCCGGCTGTGGCCCTGCTGAATTATAGATGGGCGCTGGCTCCCGGCTCGGCCGTAAGGTGATCCCCGGGCCTGGGAACCTGATCCAGCAGCGCAGGTCACTTGATGAAGATCAGGTGAGCTCTGCTGTGTAGGAATGGCTCGGGCAAAGCTCGAGGAGCCAGGTGGGAGAGCAACCAGCCCCGAGCCAGGGTCATCACACCCTCCCGAGCTGCAGTTTGGGGAGGTCAAGGTGAGTTTGGCCCCACCGCCCTTTTGCTGCAAGCCAGCTCACTCAGCAGCGGGAACAGGTGAAGGGAGCCCAGGCAGACCCAGCACCCACAACCCCTGGGATACCACCGAGAAGGGACCTGCAAACCCGATCCTTTGCAACAGGTCAGGGGTGGGTGGAACCAGGCAGCCGGAGGGAGGCAGCTGTGATTTGCAGATACAGCACTGCTGGCTCAGGGGGGGACAAGAGACTCCCGGGGCCAGCATGGCTCCAAGCCCCCAAAAGAAATGCCCAAGTCCCTCCTGCAATCCCAGCCCTCAGGCCAGGAGAGCAAAGCCAGAGCCCCCCAAGAGAGCAGCCCTCACGCCCCCCAGGGAGGACTGCACCCCGACGCAAGATCCCCCCAGCCACGCCAGCAGGCGTGAACACACACCGCCCTTCCGCATACACACGGCTCAAGCTGCTTGTTTCTCCCATATTTATTTGCTCCCATCTCCATCGTAAGCCAAGCGGCCACCAGGAGATGGCAACCAGGAGACTTATCTACAGAGCATCGACCTTGCACGCAAGAGACGGGTGGTCACACACCAGCCCCTAGGTTATACCCAGGGCTGGATCCACGTAGTACTAGTAAGAAAATAAGACACTCTAATTATACAATCTGAGATTAGTGACAGGCAGCCACGGGGATGTCCAACCCCAGTACAGCACCGTGGGGACATGGCTGCCATCACAGTGGTCCCACGACGCAGGATTGACCTGAGGTCCCAGCATGCCACCCCGGTGCCAGGAGGAAGGGGTTGGTCCCTGTTCCACCCCTGCAGCACAGAGACTTTGTCCTCGCACCAGCGCAGGGAATGGGGAGGCCAAGAGTGGGAGGCAGCTGGGGGCTCCGAGGCAGGGCGAGATGGGCGAAGGGGCACGTGGGGGCAGCGGGGCTGAAGGCACCTGCTGGGGAGCAGTGAAGGGAACAGGGAAGATTAAATAAAGCAAGATGTGGCCAGGAAGGAAACCTGTCAGCTCACCCACCACAGCTCCAAGAGGGTTCCCAAACCGATTAACTGGCAGGGGCTGGGCTAGGATGCCCCGGCTGCTCCTGGTGCGCTCCCCAGGGCACACTGCTGTCCCCCACCATGTACAGCGTCCCTCAGCCAGGGTTCACTTAGTGAGGGACAGGGCAAAGGGACAGGAGTCTCAAGTCAAACACTTTGAAAGGCTGCTTTAAAATGAGGTCACATCCCTACTAACAGGGAGAGATGAGGCTCTAAAGGAAGGGCTGGGTTTTAACTCCCTGTTTTTCCTTAAAGGCCTATTATAGCTGCCAAGCAGCCCCTGACAGTCACCTTTAAAGAGGCCAATTTACCCCCAGGCCTGTAAGGCACAGGCCATGGTGCCTCACTCGGCATCAGACACCCTTTGCAGAGTCTCTGGTTTGGTGAGCAAGAGCTGCCAGGCGATGCCCAGCCAAGGCTGCAGGAGCTGGGGAGCTCACGGGAGAGCGGAGAGAGGCTGCTTGCGCCCACCGCAGACCATCTCCTCGCCCGGCACCACACCAGCTTGGATCTCTTGGCCACGTCGCTGCTTGGTCCTCGGCAGCTCAAGGTCCTCGGAGACGCTGCACCCAGAGGGTCCAGCCGGACTGAGGCCAGGAGTCACCCAGTCACTTCTCCAGCAAGATGTGTGCAGGGTGGCGGGGAAAGCAGCCGGACCCCCAGCGGAGACTGTCCCTTGAGGGAGCTCCAAGGGACAGGGCCGGGGTCCGGCCAGCCCCGGGCTCTGGGAGGGATTGGTCCTCTTCATAAGTGTTCACTGAACAGGAAGGAAAGTAAGGCCACGTTAGAGGGGCTGGGGCTTCTCCCCAACAGAGCAGGCAGACAAGGGCCTGGCAGACAAGATCAAATGATCCCTGGAGTGGGAACAGCTCCAAGCCCTTCTCTGCCTGCACCCTCTCTGCTCAGCTCCCTTCATCCCTCCTGCCATGGGCTGATCCAGCGGTCCAGGTGCCCACTGGGGCACGAGGGCCCAAGGGTGCCTGGCTCAGCTCCAGGCCACGGCCAGGCCTGCCCGGCTCACCTGGCTATCCGAGACAGGATCTCCTTGATGCGAACCACCAGTTTCTCGTGCTGCAGCGGGTTGCTCTCGATGGCGCTGTGCAGTTTGGCCATGTAGAAATCCAGAGTGCTCAGTGTGGGGGTCTCCCCAGTGCCTGCGGGGCAGCAGCCCAGTCAGCCACGCGCAGGGCCCGCAGGGCAAGCAAGCCCCCATCCAGCCCTGCACATGCTGCTGGTGGCTGGGGAAGAGACTCTGGACACTCACTCCCCTCTCCTGCAGCAGGGCACAGATTGCACTGGTAAAAACCCAGGAATGAAAGGATTTGGGCTAATCTCTGCCTTGCAGGTGGATCTGTGACCACGGCTAGACACTAGGACAGTTCCCAGCCTGTCCCATCCCACCTATGGAGGATCCAGCTGGCTGTCACATCCCTGGATTCTCTGGAGAGCTCCCAAAATGCTTCAGGAGCCTTTCCCACAAGTGGATGAGCAGTTCTCACCACCACATGCTCCATAACATCCCTGTTTGCACCAGGCTTAGCCATGTGCAGAGCCCCAGCAGTGTCCCTCGGGGTGGTGTCAAACCCCAGCAGCAGACTGGTCCCCAGGGCTGCCCTGGACTCACCAGGGATGGGGAGAGAGGCAAAGCTGGTGGTCAGGGCCTGCCGCACAGACTGGAGCTGCTGCTGCAAGGCCAGGGTCTGCCTCTCCTCCTGGGCCAGCTCCTGCTCCAGCTTCTCCTTGGCACAGTTCATGCTCTCCGTGTGCTTCTGCAGGATAGCATTCTGCTCCTCAAACTCCGTGTTCATCTTCCGCAGGCGCCGCAGCTCGGCCTCCCGTGCTGCCGGGAGCAGAGCAGGGTCAGCACAGGCAAAGAGGGGGGCCCAGGGATTCCTCCCCCACCCCATCCCATACTCAATCCCTTCCCCAGCACTTGCTTCTCCGAGAGGCTCAACATCATCAACCCCCAGGCTCCGACCAAGACCTGCTCCCTAAACCCATCCTCGCCAGGGACATTTCACAGCCTGGATGTGGCACCCCGTGACGGCCGTGATCCGGCCATACAGGATGCAGGCTGCCCTGGCAACAACGCTGCTCACTGCGGCCCTCCCTAAGGGCCAGGGACCCCCAATAGAGATGCTGCACTGCCGGCAGCCCCCAGCAGTCCCTGCCCTGCGGCTCAGCCCCTCACCTTTATTCTGGTCCAAAAACTCCTCCGTGAAGATGGGGACATCAAAGGTGGAGAAGGTGTCACTGCACTCACCAGCCTGGCGGATGGGAGGGGACAGATCAGGCAGGGCTGAACCCGCTGAAGGGGACCCCATCTCCCTGGGGTGGAGCACGCAGGCAGCGTGGGGACAGGGCAAGAGGTGACCCCTGGGGAGGCTGGGAGGACAGAGAGAGACAGGGCAGGGGACAGCTATGCTCTGCCTCCTGTAACTCCAGGCTCCGCTTCAGCGGGAAGTTGCCATCTTGAAGCAATACCTGTGAGTCCCCATCAACCAAAAGAAGTAGCCAGTCTCTGCTCACCCTTCTGACACCCAAACCCAGGGACTCAACACGCCTCAGTTTCTCAACTCGGTGGTAGAGCTGCAAGGGCCTTACCTTCTGTGGGTGCCCATTCAGCAGGGTGTTCACTGCTGCGGAGCCAGCATCCTCTGGAAGAGAGAAGGAGATTACCCGCCTGGTTCTCCCTAGGAGTCACCCTGCATCTCCTAAGAGGCTCTGGCAGCACCCGGCCAGATGAAGGGCAGCAACACTTGCAGCCACCAGTCCCACCACCTACCTTTTTTGATCTTCTTCTCCTGGATCTTCTCCGTGCACATCTTGTAGGCCTCTGACTGCTGGTATTCCCGCAGCTCCTTCATGTACTGCTGCTTCTCCCGCTCTGCTTCGTCCAGGTACCGCTGCAGCCACAGATGGGTCCTCAGCCCAGCTCAGCCCCAGGCAGGGGCTCCCCAGGGTGCTGCTGAACCCTCCCACCACTCAGGGTCCAGCTTCTGCTCACCAGCCCAGCAGCACTGGGACAAGCTCCCAAGAACCACCTTCATGGTGCTTCCAGGGCCCAGATCCTGCCCACGGCAAAGATCTTGTCTGCCAGTGCACCAAGACCTGGTGATGGCGCCATTCCCAATTCATTCTTGGAGCTGCAGCCAGGCGGCAGCAAACGTGTCTCAGATGCACACTCCTGCGTGCCTCGAGAGCACTGCCAGCCCCACGGGGACGGAGGCTCAGCCTCCCGCACAACCAGCATCTGCAGGTTGTCTGCTAGCCCAGGCGGGAGAAACGAGGGTCCCTCCAAGGAGCTGGTACCTGTTTCTCTGAGAGCTGCAGCTTGCTCCACTCAGCCCCCAGCATCTTGGTGATCTCTGGGAAGGGCAGGTCAGGATGCTGCGTGCGGATCTGCTCGCGCCGTTCGTTCAGGAAGCGGACGTAGCCAGTCACAGGGGCTTTGGGGCCATTGGGAAGGATCTTCTTCCTCTTCTTCCCCTTGGGCCAGCCCCTCTTCTTCACCGGCTGGCACCCAGAGAAGGGGAAGGGACAATCCAGCACGAATCAGAGCACATGATGCCACTGCACCAGCAGGACACAGGGAGGGGAGCAGCTCACAGACCCGCCTGGGCCTCACATCCCTCGAGGGAGGAGAGGTCTTGGCCTTTTGTCAGGCCACAGTGGTAGCCACAAATTTGCCTAATTCTATGGCACAGCTGTGCCTGGACTACTGAAGGGCAAGTGAAGGGACAGCCTCTAGACAGGGCCTAAATATTACAACAGCAGCTCTGTCAGATGTGCAGTGCAAGGGGGACAGATGGACACACAGCCATCTGCTACCACACGCCAGCCAACGCAGCACAGCAAAGCGCCTGCTGCCTTGCTGGGGACAACAGCCCCAGGCTGGGCAACACAGATCCCGCTCACGGGGCGGAGCGGGGAGGGCCACAGGCACGGCAGCAGCGGGGCTCACCTCCTCCTCGCCGTGTGGCTTCTCGCTGCTCGTCCGGGCCACCTCCCCCTTCTCCTGCTTGATGGCCACCAGGAAGTTGCCATGCTGAGCTTTGCCTGTGGTGTGTCTGCAACCAGAAAGTTCCTGTCAGAAAGGACTGGGAAGCTACCAGGATGGATATGGGAATATCCCCCAGGATATGTGCTTGCCAGATTCCTCTGCTCCCACCCACACAAACAGCCCCTAAATCTGTTACCAGCCCCAAAAGCTCTGCTCCTGCCCTCTTCCCATTGCTAGAGGAGAGCAAGGTTGAATTACAGGGTTCAAGCAGACCCCAGACCTGGCTGCCCAGGTACCCTGGGGCACATCAGGGTGGGCACAGCCCAGTGAACGTATCTCACTCTTGCTGGCCCACCTAGCAACAGTAGAGAAGATCTAGCCAGTACTCGCAATGTCAGCTGCTATCCATCCCCTGCCTCCACAGCTGGAAGCCAGAGGGGTCCCCACAGCACCTATGGGGAGTGGGGGGAGTGCATGGGAGACATTTGCCTTCATCTGGGGTATCCAAAGCTGGATTCACCCAGCAGTAACACAGCAGCTGCAAGGACAGCACCTAACACACGCGGAGCAGCCACACAGGGGAGAGAAGTCTGAGCAGGGGAAAGTTCCTAGGCTGGAACAGCAGAGCGACTCACAACAGCTAAGGAGCATCTGCAAGCACTGCAACCACAGCACGGGGCTTCAACGGGACAGCACGTTTGCCAGAGACGAGGGCAACTAAACTACACCCACCTCACAGCTCCCAGGATGAGCCTCCAAGCCGGCACACCTGGATGCCAGCAGCTGAGAGGCAGCTCAGGAAATCCCCAGCCTTTGATACCTTCCCTTAAAACCAAAGCCGGGGAAAAGCCGGTTTTGAGTCATCACCCAGCCAGGCAAGCAGGACAGAACTGCTGGCCCCAGCAGTTCTGGGCACACAAAAGCTGCTCCAGGGTCTGATGACCAACCCCAGTCTTTTCAGCGACCTTTTGTATGGGCCTGGGGGCAGTTAGCAGTGAAGGTACCTGCTCCAGCATGTCCTCGTGCACCACCAAGAGTTGGTCTCACACCACAGCAGAGAGTCCCAAGTGACAAGAAGCACTTGATGCTCCTCTGGTAGGGAGGAGCTCCAGGGGGTTGTATCATGGCTCCACAGGGACTACCTCGAAGTATCACCCACGCCAGAGACAAGCGCTACCAGGGATAACAAACCCCGTAAGCCACAAGACAAGGGCAGGGCACTGATGTGGCTCCTAGAGGGCCTGCTAGACTCGCTCAGCCCTTGCCTGCTCCAGCGACAACCGCTCCGTCAGGTTCCTGCTGCCCACATTGCCACTTAGACAGATCAAGCCACTTTGAGATGCACCAAACAGTTGAAGTGAGAGGCTGGAAGCCCCAAGGCCTGCTTTCCAGCTTGATGCCTCATCTTTACAGATCAGCATCTGACTTTAGCTGACAACACAGCTCCAATACTGACCTACCTGGGCCTATAGAGCCTCCCTGCTCCTACTGAACACCCCCACCTGAACTGCAGCATCTCCATGGGGCTCCTGCCCACCTGATTATCCCCAGCTCCTTCTCCAGCCAGTCACTTCCCATGGCAGAGTCCCCAACCCACCCGCACCCTTTGATCCCAGACACAGGACCTGACATCCTGCTCTACCAAAGCAGTTTCTGCTGGCTGTTGCCCAGCTGATCACATACTCAACCACACCAGAATGTGGTCAGGTCCCCTGAACTGGGAGAGTCACGAAGAACATGAGTGTTGTAGCAAACTTCACTAGTTTGTGCTTTCATCAAGGTCACAAGATACATTAAGTAGCACAGGGCCAAACACAAGTCCCACAAGGCTTGACAGAAAAATAAAATTGAGTTGTACACTAAAAGCCAGACAGATCTTGACTCATTCAGGACACACGCATACACTTTACATCATCTACTTCTTACACCACATATTTGGTGCAAAATCTCCTTAGAGACTCCAGCCTACCACTATCTTGTGATTACTTGTACCAGCCACACTTATAATTAATTTGACCAAGTCCCTTTCTGGAAGTCCCCAAGGACACCATGCCTAACTATTTTTCTTGATTAACGTAGCACATGCCTGGCTTGGGCTCTTTTCGTCGGGATCCAGGCTAGGCCAGCCATTCTGCACTTACACCGGTCACACTAATGCCTACAGGAAGGTACAAGACCATCTTTTCTTCAGTCTGCTGGAATAAAAATTTGCAGAGCTCCATAAGAGCATGGCCAACCTCAGCCTTTCTTTACCAGCTCTTACAGAAATGCTCCTAGACGTGCCAACGCAGTAACATCCCACTCAGCAGCTATGCTAACATTCCCCATCACCAGTCCAGGACGCAAAGGCAGTGCTCTGCCTCCCCCCAGAAACTCACAGTGGCCTGGATTCCTTTCATGCCTAAGTAAAGCTATTTCAGGCAAGATTCCTCCTCTTATCTCAACCTCCCTTAACCAACTCATTCTGACAGTCATTTCCCTTTCTGCCATGCATAAACTTCCCCATCTGCTTGTCCTCATAGACAGCTATAAAGGATTTTGCTCCCTGGGACCTGTCAGCTTAGCTGTGGTATCAGGCAAACAACCTCAGAGAGTTTTCATCATTTTCAGATCCAGCTCTAAGAATTTTTCACCCCATTCTTCTCCCATGTGTGAAATGGGCCCTGGGATCCTGGTTGGATCCCTATGATCCAACATTTACACGTAACCACGGGAAGGGAGCAGCAGTCCCAAGCAATGGGCTGTGGCAGCCCCAGATACCAGAGCCCATTTCAGCAAGCACCCCAGCTCCTGGGCAGCACCCATGGGCACCTGACCGAGGCCAGGGCCCATGCTGGCCAGACGGGCTCTCTCTGGAGATGTCCCCTGCGCTGGACACATCACACGGAGTCTGCACGTCCAGCAGGCAGGAGCGGAGAAGCGCTCCTGCCCCTTAGTCAAGGGGGATAACAGACCACATCAGTTTAGGGGAGGTACACGGTACCTCTCGACAATCTTAATCTCACCAGACAACTAAATGCCTTTCCCCTCCCCAAGCAGGCCTCGCAGGCCCTGTGCTTATTACCACGGCACGTAGCATAGGTGAAAGCACGAGTAATGAAGTTAACTGGACACTGCTGAGGCCGGAGGTAAGGGGATTACCCTCCCCAAAAGCCATAGAAGATCCCTACGGTTTTCAAACTCTCAGCCACCCTTTGGCAAGAGGCAAAAAAACAGGAGCAGGCACAGGGCAGGGACAAGGTGACCCGAAGCAACGTGTGACATACAGGAGGTCACAGTTCCATGTGGCCAAGACTAAGACTTCCATTAAGGCACTGGAAGATCAGTCAGCATCCCCACAGCTGGGAGCAATGGCACGGGGGCCGGAAGAGGGAGGCACTTACAGCATCCCTGCAGCCAGCTGCTTCGTGCTGTGGGCCATGGGCAGCTCCCGCAGACCACCGCCAACGCCGCTCCGGTCAGGACCCCTGAAACACGAAAGCAGAGCTGTTATTGCCACTGGTTGGAGGGGCAGCAGGGAGGAAGATGCTCTAGATGGAGGTGGCAAGGTCAACGCTTGGAGACCTCTGATCCGGGCAACACAGGCTCAGGACTTGGGGGTTTTATCTGCAGCCCAGACGCCACCTCACTGCACAAACCCAGGCAGGTCACGCCGAGGCTGGACCCCCTCCTCCGCTCCCTCGCCACATCCCCACAGGGCGCAACGAAACACTCGGGACACAGTGGGGACCGGAACAACAGCGCCCGCTGCCCCAGGGGAGGACGGCCGAGGGCTCCTCGACGCCCAAGGAGCTTCCGTCCCCCCTGAGCGGGGTGGGGGGCTCTGCGCTCCCCGGGCACCGCTTCCCCGGGCAACCCCCCAGCGAAACCCGCGGCCCACGGGGAGGCGACCGCACCGAGCTGCGGCAGCTCGGCTGCGCCAGGCCGGGGAAACTGAGGCCCGGAGCCAGGGACCCCCCAGCTGCCCCGGCCCCCGTCTCCTCCCCGCCGAACCCTCCGGCCTCTCCGACCCCGGCGCCCCACGGGCGGCCCCCCAGCTCCGGCCTCCCCCGTCCGCCTCACGGGCTCCCCTCGCCGCCCCGGGCCCCCCCCAACACACACCCCGAGGGGCCCCCGGGCCCCCCCGTCTCCCAGGGGCCCCCACCACCCGCGCAGCCCCCAAGGCCAGGCCCTCACCGGCCCCCGTAGCCCCCAGCCCCCAACTTCCCGGGCGCCGCGGCAGCCCCTCCGCCACCCTTCCTCACCCGGCCACGCCCCGCAATTATTATGCAAATCTGCAGCCCGCCTCGGCGCTCCCGATTGGCCTCCCGCGCGGAGCCCCTGGGCGAGCAACCCAGCGCGGATTGGCTGGAATGGAGCCTCGTCAGAGGAACGCGCGCCGGGAAGGGGAGGGGCGAGGAGGTGGGTGGGGCTAGCTGGCGTTGCGTGCTGCCGTGCGCTAAGCTCGGCGCGCGCGGCAGGCTGCCCAGCCAATCAGAAGCCGGCGTGGGGATGGGGACGTCCTGTGGGGAGGGCAGCGCCTTAAAGGGGCAACGACAGGCAAGGGGAGGGCCCGCCTCAACCGTCCCGTCGGGGGCGCCGCCAGCGCCCGCCTCGCCGTCCAGGCCGCGGATCCCGGGGAGGGACCTCGGGGGGTCCCGGTGCCCACCCCGAGGGGTCCCAGTGCCCCCAGACCTCTCCCAGTGGCACCAATATGCCCCACACTGCTCCCAGTGACCCCACTGCCCCCCCAGGGGCTCCCAGTGACCCCAGTGCCCACTGCAGGGCAGTCCCAGTCACCCCAGTACCCTCTGCGCTGCTCCCAGTGACCACGTTGCCCACCCAAGAGGGGTCCAGCGACCCCAGGATCCCCCAGACTGTTCCCAGTGACCCCAGTGCCCACTCCGGGGGAGGTCTCAATGGTCCCAGTATCCCCCATCCTGCTCCCATTGACCCCACTGCCCACTCCACGGTGTCCCAGTGACTCCAGTGCCCACCCCAGGGGGTCCTAGTGGCCCTAGTACCCCCCCCAGTGTCCCAGTAACCCCAAACACTGCCCTGGTGGTCCCAGCAGCCCCACCGTCCCACCCCAGGGGACACCAGTGACCCCACAGAGCCACCCCACGCTGTCCCACTGGTCACGGCGCAGGGCCGGGAGGGACCAATCCTGCCTGAAGCAGGGCCAGCTGGATCGGCCTGCCAGCACCACGTCCCGTTGGGGCTTGGGGATCTCCAAGGGTGGACCCAGTCCTAACGACTGCCCACCCTCACAGAGGAAAAAGTGTTATATCTGGCGGCAACTCGTTCCAGCTAATGCCGCTGCTCCTCGTCCTGTCCCTGTGCCCCTCTGAGGAGTCTGGCTCGCGAACACCAAAATGGGGAGAACGTCCCGTCCCTCACCTCGCTGGCCACACGCTGGTTGGCAGAGCCCAGGACGTGGTGGCCTCCCCAGCCCTGGTCCTGCTGTCTGCTGCTCACCAGAACCCCCAGGGCCTCTTCCGTAGGTGGCCCCAGCCTGCCCCACTCACGGATCACTCCGAAGCAGGTGCAGGACTTCATCTTTGCACCTCCCAAGTCATCAGTAAAGACATCAAGCAGTCTTGGCCGCAGGGTTTACCCCTGGGGGACACCACGAGTGACTGGCCACCAGTTGGACTCGGTGCAACTTTGAGCCCAGCAGTGCGGCCAATTTTGCACCCACTTCATTGTCCATTATCCAGCCCGGACCTGCCCAGTTTGGCTAGAGGGATGCTGTGGGAGACCGTGTCAAAGTCCTCGCTAAAGCCAAAGAAAACCGCATCTGCTGCTCCCCTTGGCCATGCTGCCAGTCCTCTCATCGTAGGAGGCCGTCAGGTTGGTCGGGCTCGATTTGCCCTTGGTAAACCCGTCCTGGCCATTTCCGGCCACCTTGCTGCCCTTCACCCCCTTGGAAATGGCTCCCAGGAGGATTTGCTCTGTCCCCTTCACAGGGACGGTGGTGGGACCGATCCATTGCTCCCCAGATCCTCCTGCCCTCCGTGCAGATCGGCGTGACACTTGCCTTTTCCCAACCAGCAGGAACCTCCCCGGATCTCCACGATCTTTCCAAGACGATACAAAGGGGACCAGCTCCCCCAGCAGCCTCAGCGCATCCCGCCAGGTCCCAGTGGGACTCATCGGTTTTGGTGCTCCCCAACGCGACCCTCCTCGCCTCCACCACCTCCACGGGTGATGCTTCACTCCCCGCTGGGCTGGGGGCCGGGACGCCTGACCCGATGGCCAGCCCAAACCGTGCAAACCGGGGTGAAGAAGGCATCGAGCCTTTCCCCAGCCTTTGTCACCAGCACCAAGCACTGGTCCCCCCTTGTCCTATCGGGGTGCCATCAGGGCTGCAGCCGGTGCACGCGCGCACGCTCAACACGCTCCAGAAACACCTGGGCTGCATCTGTGGAAACCTTCCAAAAATAATTGCTTTGACGCGGAAAATCACAACCTGGCTGGGGAAAGCTTTGTGAAACATCATCGGCATTTTATAAAACCGCGTAAAAATGTACACCTTTCAAATCCCAGCGTTATTTAGCTGAGGTGCACCGTCATGACATCCTGGTTTTCAAAAGCAAGTTTATTTTTAATCAGGATAATCTCTTAATGCGCAGCCCCATGTGATCTCTCACATTCATTTACAGCAGGACACGAGCAGCTCACGCTGCCACGTTCGGTGCAAATCGCAGCCCCGAAGCGGGGAAGCCGCGGGCCCCTGTGAAGCCTGTTGACTGTTTCAGTCCATTTAGTCCCTTCAAAGTGGAGAAACCACGTGGACACGGAAGAGTTTGGCGGTGCAGTCACTCCTTTTAATCTCTAAATAAAGCCTGGCAGCAGAGGATGAGGTCTATTAGCTCCAGGAGCTTTAAAGACTTTAAAGGGGCCAAAGAGACCATTAGCTCAGCTCCGTAACGGTGGCCAGTGCATCCTTGGGGTTATAAATCAGTCGTGTTCAAACACACACTCAAATTTGCCTAATTTGTTTCTTCCGAAGCCAGCATACATCTAAAACCTCTGTCATCTCAAATCAAAGCCCTTGGAAAACCGTTTCGGTTTCTATTCGAAAGCAGCCTGACCTGAACATGCAAAATGAAGGAATGAATAAAAGAAATGAGCCTCCCAATACACTAATCGTCCGGTCTCCGAAGCATATTGCTTTCACAGTTCTCTAACAGAAAAATATGCAAACTGAGGACGTGCAGATAGATATGCCGAGCAGCACAAGTCCTCACCAACGGCTTCATTCGTGCACAGGGAGGCAGGGGAGCAGCAAATGGACGCTGGGGTCAAAGCCACGCTTCACTGGTAAAACGACATATTTTTCATTGCTCCTGACCCACTGGCTTTGTCCCTTCCTCAGGGAAATAACCCCGAAGAACAGCCCCTGCAAAGCTCTTCGAAGGCCAGCAAAGCCCCAAACAGGTTTTCCCTGCTCCTGCTCACAGCAGGGCCCCGCGGTCGGGCTCAGGACAAGGGAAGGCAGCTGGACTTGCCGGGCGAGTCGGGTCTGGTGGCCCGTGTACCCCTTCCTGGAAAAGGCGCCAGGGGCTGCACGGCCTCAGCCACAGCCTCGGCCAGGCAGGGAGGGCTCCGGTGACACCAGAACCACGCCGGCGCCTTCCTTGCGCACGGGGCATCCCCAGGGCGCACGACGCATCAGGCACTGGATACCCGAGGTGCAGGATGCCCAAGGTGCGGGACACCAGGATGCAGGATGCCCAGGGCACATGATGCCCAAGGTGCAGGATGCCCCAGGCGCACAATGCCAGGCGCACACGTCCAGCTGAGCTGCCCAGGACCCGGCGGGCATGCCCGGGGCTCCAGCTTGCCCCACGGGCGCGCGAGCCCTCCCCTCGCCAGCAGCAGGGATCCCCACGGCCTTGGTGCCCGGGCAGCCGTGACCGGTGGCACCGCAGCAGGGACTCGGGCCCTGCACGGGCTGTCCCGGCCCTGGCCTGAGCAGCACGAAGGCAAAACACTGGGGGATGCCATGACCCCGCGGCGGGGGGATTTCAACCACCACGGGAGCTTCGGCTAATACAGTTCCTTTAGGCAAATCAGGCAGGTGGTTTCTAGCTCGCTGAAACCTCAGGTGCTTTCACAGTGTGTCACAGCAGACCGGACCTGGGGGGTGATGGGGCTGGGCTGCAGGGGCCGGGGATGAGCCACACGTCAGGGACCTGCGCACAGCCCCGGCCACCCCTGCAGGAGCTTCTCCTGGGGGACGGACACGACGCTTTTCCCGTCTGCCCTTCGGATGTGCCTCCTCAGCTCGGTTTGTCCAGGCACTGTTTTTATTTTCACTTCCTCTCAGCTTCTCTGATTCACCAGCCCGTGCTCACATGATGGGGAGGAAACTCTGAAGGGTGATGCAAGGGCTGCAGCCCGGCTCCAGCCTCCCTCGCAGCCTTGGGGAGGTGCAGCAGAAATCACGAGACCTTGCGATAATGCAAATTGTTTGCTCGGAGCATCCCGGCTCTGGGGCTCGCCCGGCTGCTCCGGACACCCGAAGGGCCACAGCGGTGGTCACCCCTTCCCTCCCGGCCCCACGACCCCCTGCCTGCGAGGGGGCTCCTGTGCCCGGCAGCCCGGCGTTGGTACCCAGCGGTACCGGTGCCCGGGGCTGCACGAAGGTGGCACTTTGCCGGCACAGGGCAGAGCTCGGGCTGCTGAGCAGGGCTTGGGGAGAGCCGGGTGCCGGAGCGGGGGCACCGCGGCACGATTCCCGGTCTGCCTACGGGGAGCTGGGGCCAGCCCGGAGCATCCCTGCTGCAGCAGGCAAAGCTGTCACCCGCGAGCGGGCCGGGGAGCTGGCACCCAAGGCCACCGCGAGTCCCCACTGCAGGCCGGGCACCGCTCAGACCCTGCTCGCATGGCAGCCGCCACCCGCAAGGCCGCTGCGGGCAGGGGATGGATGGCGGCAGCCCCAGCGTTAGTCCCTGCTCCAGCCAAGCGGAGACTGTCACCGTCGGCACCCCGGGCAGGCGGGAGGCGGCGGGGGGGTCCGGATGCAAGGACGGGAAACCGTGGGAGGAGGTTTATCCTGCTGCCCGGGCAGGGTAAGCGGAACTGGAGATCAGAGAACCGCTAAGAACCCACTTTAATCAGCGAGGCAGCTTTGAACTTCCCTGTAATCACCAAGAAACTGTCCCACAGCAGAGGAAAACCTCCCTCCCCGAGGCTGCTCTCGCTGCGGACTGCGGCGGGATGAGGGCTGAGCTGCCCAGCTCTCTCCCAGCATGGGCAGCGGACACACGCTCACGTTACGTGATCACACATATCCCATTTCCAGGCTGAAAAGCACATCTCCGGCGATTCCCACGCGCGGGTGAGCCGGGTGACGGGGCTCCCGAGCCAGCAGCCTCCCCCAAGCACATCCCACTGCCAGGAAAAGCCCCGCCGGGGCCAGGCGAGGCCCCGCGTGCACAGCGATGCCCGGCACTGCTGACGGAGAGCAGAGGTGCCCCGGCCGCTCCCCCGGCCTCCCGGCGCGCGCAGGGACGTGAGCCGGTGCGGAACGGACCTGCTGCCCCCGCACACCTGCAGCGCTCGATAAATAATTCACTCGGGACACAATGACTCACGGTTAGCGTGATCCCGCGTGTAAACACGCGCCTGGCAGGAGACCCGGGCACAGGGGGGCCCGGCCCGCACAGGCAGGAGGGAAGCCCCGGGTGCCTTTGGGTGGCCGGTGCCTGTTTGCGGCCGGCCTCGCTGATGGCACAGTCCCAGGGCTTTGCGCCGTGCTTGGGCTGGGCTCCTCCAGGGCGTTTTGGGGCCCGAGGGCACGCAGGCGCACGGGGTGCAAGCGGGGTGGAGCCGGAGCACAGCTTGGCAGGCGAGGGGACACCCAGCATAGCCCAAAGCAATGAGCTGGGTGCAGGATCTCACCCCTCCTCTCACCCCAGAGCGTGTTCCCCTCTTTCTGCCCCGCTGCTGTGCGACGAGATACCAGGGGGCAGCGGCTTGATGTGCCAAGATCCCCCCTTGCCAGCCGGACCCCGTGAGGCACCGGGCATATCCGTGATGAAGGGCAGGGGGGCTGAGCCGCACCGGACGCTGCCAGCCCTGCCTGTGCTTCGTGCACCCGCTCTCCAGCACGAGGCCGGTCCCACAAATCCCCTGGGAACCAGCCAGCACTTGCCTCATCCCCTGCACTCCGCAATCGGCCCTGCGAAACCAAGTCCCGGAGCCCAGAGCACCCGGAGAGGGCGACCCAGTGGAGCGGTGCTCCCCAACGTCTCCTGCCCGGAGCAGCTGGCCCGGCCGAGGGTGCAGGGCCTGGCGAGCCGGGAGGAGCCGCGGGTCCCTCCCCAGGGAATGTGCGGGGATGGCGCGCTGGGGCTGGGCATGGGGGAAACTGAGGCAGGGAGGGAGCAGGCAGTGCCTGGGCGAGCAGCTGGGGCACCCCAGTGCCAGGCACAGGCTGGGGGGTACCGAGGGCGCAGCCGGACACCCCCCTGCCAGGGTACCGGGCGGGACCAGCGGTGCGGGGCTGGGCCAAGCCAGGTGACACTGGGCACGGGGCCGCCCTGGTGCGGGGGGCTGAGCCGGCTGGGGCTGGCAAACCCTGGCAGCACCGGGGGTGTTGGGGGACTGGGCCAGGCTGCTTTGGGTGGGACCAGGGAGCTAAGCCTAGCCGGGCCGCCCTGGGCAGTACTGGGGAGCCCTGGGCAGTACCGGGGAGCCCTGGGCAGTACTGGGAAGCCCTGGGCAGTACTGGGGAGCCGGGCCAGGCCGCCCCGGGCAGTACCGGGGAGCTGGGCAGTACCGGGGAGCTGGGCAGTACTGGGGAGCCCTGGACGGTACTGGGGAGCTGGGCCAGGCCACCCTGGGCAGTACCAGGGAGCCGGGCAGTGCCAGGGAGCCGGGCCAGGCCGCCCCGGGCAGTACCGGGGAGCCCTGGGCGGTACTGGGGAGCCGGGCAGTGCCAGGGAGCCCTGGGCGGTACCGGGGAGCCAGGCCAGGCCGCCCCAGGCAGTACCGGGGAGCCGGGCAGCACCAGGCCCGGGGTTGCACCGGGCCAGGCCGCCCCAGGCGGCAGCGGGGGTCGGCGCAGGCCGGGGGTCGGCGCAGGCCGGGGTCGGCGCAGGCCGGGGTCGCAGCAGGCCATGCCCGGCGGCACCGGGAGCCGGAGCCGAGCCCGCCCCCCGCGGCGCCGCGCCGAGCCGGGCCGGGGCGGGCGGCGCCATTGGCCGGGGCGCGGGGCCCAGCCCCGGGGCGGGCGGCGGCGGCGGCGCTATAAGCGGCGCGGGCGGAGCGGCGCGGGCGGGCCCGGCATGGCGGAGCCGCGGCCCGGGGGCCCGGCGCCGCTGGCGCTGCGGGCGCGGCTGAGCTTCGCCGCCGGGCACTTCCTCAACGACCTGTGCGCCTCGCTGTGGTTCACCTACCTGCTGCTCTACCTGCACGCCGTGCTGCGCTACAGCCACGCGCTGGCCGGCGGGCTGCTGCTGGCCGGGCAGGTGGCCGACGGGCTCTGCACGCCGCTGCTCGGCTACGAGGCCGACCGCTCGGCCGGCTGCGGCCGCTACGGGCGCAGGAAGTCCTGGCACCTCGTCGGTACGCAGCGGGGGCGGCCCCGGCCCGGGGGGGCCCGGGGGGGTCCGGGGGGGGGTCCCCACTATGGAGGGGGTGGCCCTGGGGGTGCCTTTTTAGGGCCCCCTGTATGGAGGGGGGCTGCTCCTGGGGTGGGGATGGGGATGCCCTCTATGGAGGGGGGTGGCCCTGGGGTGCTGTTGTGGGGTGCCCTGTGTTGGGGCAGTGCTAGCAGGGCTGGGGCTGAGGTGCCCTGGTAGATGCACCCCGGGGATGTCCTGTGTGGTGGGGGGGACAGCCCCAGGGCAGCTCTTCTGGGTGGGCAGCAGCCCCCATGGGGGTGAGGTGGGCCCTGGGGTGTCCTGCATGCAGAGGGGTGGCCCGGGAGGGTAGCAGGGCTGGGGCTGAGGTGCCCTGGGTGGAGGAGAGTGGGCCCAGGGTGCCCCACGTGGAGGGGGACAGCCCTGGGGATGCCTCTCTGGGGTGCCCCATGTTGGGGGTGACAGCCCCTGTGGTGGTGAGCTGGGGCCTGGGGTGCCCCATGCAGAGGGGGGGGCAGCCCTGGGGGTTAGTGGGGTGGAAGGGGGTGCTCTGGGGCCCCTGGGCAGGGGGAAGGGGCAGTGTGACATGCCGGCCGTGCTGGTGGCGTGGGCCACCCGGGCAGTCACAGCCCTGTTCCCGGCACTTCGTGGGGGGCTCACGGTCCTTTGACTTCCCTGCACGGCTGCGTAGGGCTGCAGGGTGGCCCTGCATCACCCAGCCGTGACGGGGGGGGTGGCATCAGGTTGGGTGCAAGAGGCGAGTGTTTCGCTGATTGATGCTACAGTGAAAACGAGACCTAGAGTTAAGGCTGGGCTTTCCCAGGAGCCCGGGGATTTACCTGGGACTTGCCTGCGGCTGAGCAGCTCCTGCCGCTGCAGCCAGTGGCTGCTTCTGTGGGTGACCTTGCTCCGTATGGCCAGGCACGGGGCTCTTCGGGCGCTGGGGACCCTTCCTGGCTCGTGGAGACCGAGCAGGTTAGGCGGCTCCGTGGCGCTTGCTGCAGCGGGTCTGGACTCCCCAGGCGCTGCGTTTGCAAGGGCTGTTGCCTCGAGGCAGCAGTGGTGCTGGGTCCCTGCAGCGGACACAAACTCTGCCCCGTACCCTCCCTGGCACGTGGTCGGGTCACGGCAGCCAGGCTCCCGATGAGTAAGGGCCCCGTGGGGCCGTGGAAGAGGCACTGGGTCTGTATGAATTATTAACAGATTGGCTCAAACCGTGCCATGGAGTCAAAAAGCGATGAAATGCTGGGGCTGGTGGGGACTCCTGTGTCCGCCCTGCCAGCGTCCTGGTTTGTCCCTGAGGGGACAGTGTGACCTGGAGAAAGGGTCCTTGGAGCTGTGAGAAGGCACCGGGGTCTGCCCTGGCCCTGGCCCTCCTGGCAGGGCTGAGCTGGCGATATCTCAAGCAGGGGATGGGTCGGTTAGCGTGAAGAAACATCCATCTACAGCCAGCGATAAGGAGCCTTGATGCTTCCTCCTGGCAACGGTGCAGTAACGCTAGTGTGCTGGCTCCCGTGGAGGAGAGGAGGCCGTTTGTATTGTGGATGCTCTTATCTTGATACCGAATTTATCTCGGCCAACCGCTTCATATAACCGAACTATAGTCAAGGGCTGATAGGGCAGCTATTGCCCAGCGTTCTGCTTCGTTTGGGCTTTCAAAGTTTGGGTGAGTCGGGGAAGGTCTCCTTTTCGATGCTGAGGGGAGACAGCCTCGCCCCCAGCCGCAGTGCCTGCTAGAGCTGTGCTCTAGGCTTAGGGAAGTGGCCGAGGCTGTACCAGCTCTCCCAGTGCAAGCTGTGCTCTGGTCCCGCTGGGTGCTCTCTGGTGTGAATGAAAGGGGAAGTCCGGAATCACTTCTTGAAACGGGGTTGAGGCCGGCCCTGCTCCGCTCAGCTCCATGCTGCAGAAGAGGCTGCCGGTGGCCCGGGAGCCTGGTGCGCTGAGCTCTGCTCTGGCCTCCGGTCCTGCCCCCCTTTCTTTAGGGAGCGGGATGGAGGCTGGAGGCACAGTCAAGCTCTGAAGGCTGCGGTTCCCTGGTCAGATTGTGGGCTGTTTGTGGGGAGTGGGTGTTACCCCACCGCCTCCCTTGTCAGGCCGCAGCGTGTCCATCCGGGGAGTGGGACCAGCAAGCCGTCAGTCTGAGCTAGCTCTGCCAGTCCTGCTCCCTGCTTGGTCACGCAGTGGCTAAAGCCTCTGTGTGGGAGCGGGGTGGCCCGTCTGGCAGCAACCCCTGCTCAGATCAGAGGAAACGTTGTGAAACCGCAGCCTCGGAGGAGTTACCACGAGTTGCTATCAGCAGCATCTTCTCTCCGCAGCGGTGGTCTGGCTGACTGCAGAGCTGCTGGGTACCGGTGCTCCCGAGATGCCGTGGCCTGTGCTGGGACATGTGTCCTGGGCACTTTGCTCCGCAAGCTGGCCTGGTCTCAGGCTTTTGGAGCAGATTCCTGCAACAACAGGGTGGAAATAATGAACGGCTCTTTGCCATGAGCCCTGTGTGGGTTGTGTGGCTGAGTAAGTCTGGCTGTGCTGTCCCAAACTTCTGCCTGCAGCGCCTGTAATGAGCTTGCCCACTCACAGCCTGATGTTCCTGTGAC
Source organism: Casuarius casuarius (assembly GCA_003342895.1). Lineage (NCBI taxonomy): Eukaryota > Metazoa > Chordata > Aves > Casuariiformes > Casuariidae > Casuarius > Casuarius casuarius. Next base: position 457,696 of record PTFA01000232.1, read on the forward strand.
CCTTTCCTGAAAGGCTTGGTTGCTTCAGGGGTGCAATGCGGTGAGATGAGAGCTTGAACCTCTGCCACTTGCCCATGCTGTGATGGAGTGGAGCAAGGACGGGCAGGGATGTCTTCCTGGGGTGCTCCAGGAGTCCTGTGCAGGATTTTTGGTATCGCCTTACAGGAGGTTGGCTTTGCCCCTGGTAGCTGGTTTGATGGTCTGGGGGCCCTCCTGGGAGTGGGGGCTGAACCTCGGTCTCCGTGGTGGAGGAGCAAGGAACTGGGGAGTAGGAGGGGAGGTGGTGACTTCTGCTGCTCTCTGGGGCTGTGTTTGAAATCAGGAGCTCCAGTCCTGCAAGCCTGGAGTGGAAGGAGAGAGCTGGCCCTTGGCAGCTGCCTCTTGCCAGCCAGGGACTTAGACCCCTGGCTCTGGGGTGAGCGGATGCCCCCCACAACCCTGCTGGCTCACGGCGACGCTGCATTACTTTGGCAGACCCCAGGGATATACAGATGTTGGGCAGCAGCAGAGCTGGGCTGCGGCTCTGCTGTGGCTGGCAGCTCCCAGCCCCGTGCCTGGCGGAGCCCAGCTCCGTGAGGGTCCCCTATATGGAGAATGCCCCCGTAGCAGGGTTGCTGCCTGCCCCCACCGCCCACCCCTGCAGAGCAGGAAGCCACGTGTGTGTGAAGACTTGGTGGGGAGGAATGGCTGAGCTGCCTTCTGCAGGTAATGCCTGCGAGCCAGGCGGGGGGGGGTGGGGGGGGCCTGGCTGCCCCCTTCCTGGGGTTGCAAGAGGAAGGGAGGACTGATGTGAACCTTGTGTGTGTTAGCGATGACTCTTGGCTCGTGTGAACGCTGGGACTGCAAGGGCAGATGTGGAGGTTGCAGCAGCCCGAGCCTCAGGGACTGCAGCTCCTGCCCCACCGCTCTCCAGGAGTCAAGGGCAAGTCCCTCGCAGCCTTTAGGGGGTCCCGCGGGGCCCTCAGACTCGGGGGGAGGCAGAGCCTTGCTGATCCTCCAAACTGGGCCCAGTTAAAATGAACAGCCTTTTAACATGGAAGTGATGTATGAATTCTGGTCTGAGATTTTGGGCCTTCTTGGACCCTTCTTGTCCCTGGAGGATGGCTGCCCAGCTTGGCTCCTCTGAGGCAGAAACACTGATGTGTGTCCAAGTCCCCTGTCCTTCGGGGAGCAGATGCTCCCTGGAGGTCCAGAGATAGGTGTGAACTGGCACAGGGTGGCATCCAGGGCCTTGCTGGGACCTGAGTCAGTGTCTGAGCACAGCTGCAATCACTGCCCTTGCTGGCCTAAGGTAGGGGTAGAGCCACCCTGGCAATGCCCGGGGGGCTGCTGGGCCCAGCATCCTTCTGGAGCAGGGTGGACTGCTCTGTCCTGGCCCCACTGCAGCTGGAGGTGGTCCTGTGCTTCTCCAGCTTCCTCCTCGGGTGGAAGTGATGGGGAGGAATTTGCCATTTGGGGTGGCAAAGGGAGAATTCACTCATGAGAAGGAGGATTGTGCAACTTCCAGCAGAGGGGGGACTTTGGGGGACCTCACAAAGTGGCTGCAGGTTCCCCTTGGCCGTGGGAACCAGATTCTGTGGCTCTGTGCAGCTGACAGATGCTGCAAACCTTGGCAGAGCGGGGGATGCACGGTACAGCAGCGTCCAGGGCACGCAGCCATCTCTGCTTCAGCGCCTGGGCCTTGAGAGCACTGAAGCGTCTCGGTGGATTTGATGCATGACCTTGAGAAAGGAGAGGGAGAAGCAAGCGTGTCCCTGCCTGCTCCACGCAGGCGTCCCCAGCCTGTGTGAAGGGGACACTGTTATGCTGCGATGGAGGAAGTGGCCGGGTTTGGTTTCACTGACTCAGCTGGGAACTTCCCATTGTTCCTGGAGCCCGGCGTGGTGGAGCAGCGTCTGATGCCAGCCTCGTGCTGGCCTGGGACCTGCAAGCAGGAGCAGATCTGTTCCTGTCCTCCACCGTGCTGGGATGAAGGTCGAACTGCCTGGGAGAGGAGGTCACAGGCCGTGGCTCTGGTGGCAACTTCTGCAAGCATGGAGGAGGTCATGCTCACTCCACCAGCCCCAAAGGAGGGGGGACGAGGAGGCAGATGGACCAGCCCTGCGCTTGCAGGATAGTCAGAGCCGTCCTGGTCTGCGAGGTGCCTTATCGCCCGCAGGCAGGCGGAGGGGAGGCGTGCGTCCTTGGGGCTGATTATCTGCAGGCCCTGAGAGGGGGAGAGAAGCCCTTGATCGTGGTGTACTGGGAAGCCCCTGGCCCCAATGGTGGTGGTGGGGGGGAAGGGTCTGTCCCCTGGCAGTTTGAGGGGTGGATGGGGCAGGTGCAAGGTAGTTCTGGATTTTGGGGTGTTCTTGACTGGGGAAAGGTCACTTGTCTCTAGCTGCTGGGTGCTAAAGGGAAAGGCATTATCCTGTGCAGGATGAGGCAGAGTGCTGGGAGCACTAGGGCTACCTATGGCTTACCTGGCCTGAGGAAGGAGCCAGCCTTCCTCCCAGCCCTTGGGGGTAGGAGCTGTCCTAGCAGGGGGCTGGCTGTGTCTGTCCACCAGCCTCTGCTCTCAGGATGGGACTTGTGCGGTGCATGAGCTGGCCGTGGCCTTTGGGATCCCAGGGAAACAAGGCTTGCAGCCTCTCACTGCCCGTCTCTCTCTCTATTTCTCTCTCTCTCTCTCTCTCTCTAGGTACCACCTGCGTCCTCCTGTCCTTTCCTTTCATCTTTAACCCCTGCCTAGGTTGCAAGGAGAACACTCCACAGTGGGCAGCCTTCATCTACTACCTCCCCTTCATCATCATCTTCCAGTTTGGCTGGGCAGCCACACAGGTCTCCCACTTGTCCCTCATCCCTGAGCTGGTGACCAATGACCATGAGAAGGTGGAGCTCACAGCCTTCAGGTGAGTGTGGCCAGGCCTGGGGTGTCCCCTGAGCTGGGACCAGTGGCCCTGCCTGCACCGGGTCCCTTTGTTTGCATAGCAGAGAGCCCCTGGGTGCCACAGGTCTGAGTGCTTCCCTGCCTGGGGCGCAACTGGGCCCTGGACGTAGCTGGCCAAGGGCTGGGCCATGCAGGTATCCTGCAGGACGTGTCCCAGTGATGCTGCTCTTGTGGCTCCATGGCCCAAACCCCTTGGTACCAGGCAAGAAGGTCCCAGTGACGGTGGTGCTGGTGACGCAGCCATCACCATGCTGTGCTGAACGTGACCCTTACCCAGTGCTGTAGATCTTGGGCCCTTCTCATGAAACCGGATGGGGTTTGTAATGAGGTGCTGGTGGGAGAACTGGGGCTGTGACAGCCCCCTTCCTACCCTGGGCTGTGGGGATGCCCCAGGAGATCCTGCTGGGGAAGAGCCCGGGGAGGGTGTCAGACCCTGTGCCCAGCCCTGGAGGGTGCACCCAGGCATGAGCTCTTTCCAGGCTGTACCCTGCTGGTGGCTGTACCTGGCCCATGAGCAGGGCAAAAGCAGTGGGTGTGCTTGGCACTACACCTGGCACTACTCTGACCTGGGGACACTTCTCTTCTGGGGCTGAAGAGCAACGCTCACCAAGGAGGAAACCTCTCCTGGACCCCTGAAGGAGAGCTGGGCTGGGGCACTGCCCTGTGCTGGTTGTCCTGTTGGTGGGAACAGCCCCTGGGGACAGGCTGGGCAGCTGTGCGCAGCTCTGCGTGCAGAGCCTGGCTCTGTGCTGTTATCTGGCAGGATCAGGCTGTGGGAAAGAGTGTTTATCAGACAGAGCAGGGCCTGGTTATCTACCTTAGTGGGAGGAAGTTGCCCTTCCGGCAGGGTGAGCGGTACAACATCTCGCCCCATGCAGGAAGGATGTGGGGCTGGTGCTGGAGTAACCCTGAGCCGAGGACACAGCAGGGCTCTGCTCTAGGGGCTCCAGGTCTTGGCGAGCAGCGTGTGAGCTGGGGCATCCTTAGGGCAGAGAGGGTCTGTGACCGGGGATGGACAGACTGATCCGGAGGAAGCTTGGCTTCCTCCCAGTCTTGCCCCAAGGCTTGGATGGAGGATGCTGGGAGGTGCCTCAGGATGGTGAATGCATGGCCAGGGCTGGCACGTCACTGTGTGCTCTTGGAGGTATCACCATGCAGTGCAAAGCTGGCTGTACCTTGCCTGACTTGGGGCTAGCCTTGGTTTGGGGTGTGTGCTGTGCTCATCCCTCCGCATCACTCGGACACACTGACTCCCCCAGGTATGCCTTCACCGTCATGGCCAATATCACTGTGTATGGCCTGGCCTGGCTTCTGCTGAACCTGCAGGTGGAGCAGCCTGAGCACATGGAGCACCTGGGCATCCAGGATGTCCCTGTATTTCGGGTGAGTGGCAGGGCTCTCCCCTGGGCAGGACAGGGCTAAATTCAGGGGGTAGCAGGGGGATTTGAAATGCTGTTACCCTGAGATCTCACCTGCTGCGTTGGGCAGGGGCAGCATCAACCTCCCCCTGGGTTTTTAGGAACCCATTTTTGCTCCCCAGTCTTCTGGATGGGGTGGATGGTGGACAGGCAAGGGGCACCCTTTGCTATGCTCACCCTCTTTTCTCACCAGAACCTGTCCCTCATTGTGGTGGGCCTGGGAGCTGTGTTCTCCCTCATCTTCCACCTGGGCACCAAAGAGAAGCCATACCCCCTGGGCGTGCTGCCCCAGGCCGAGGAGAGCACACCCCTGCTGCACAAGGAGCCTGCGAGCCCCCCGCGTCCCCTGCTGCTCTGGAAACACTGGCTGCTGGAGCCTGCTTTCTACCAGGTACAACGGGGACAGGAGCACTGCCACCCGGCATGTGGCTTTGAGTGGGGGTCACAGCGCCTGTCCTGGGACACTGCCCTGCCTGGATGCTGGGCCTGGGCTGGGGCATCCTCTAGCCCAGGGATGTGTTGCCTGGTAGGGGTGAGGATGAGGCTGTACTCGGCACCCACCTACATCGGGTGGCCTGTCCTTGTCGTGGTGTGCAGCAGCCTCTGTGCCATGGCAGGGTTGGGCACAGGAGGTGTCAGCCTCTCCCACCTCCAGTTTGCACAGGCTGAGCAGCACTGCCATGTCCTTGCCACCTCTCTCTTTGCAGGTGGCAGTGCTCTACATGGCCACCCGGCTCATCGTCAACCTGTCCCAGACCTACATTGCCATGTACCTGACCAACTCGCTGCTGCTGCCCAAGGTGGGCACAGGACAGGTTTCAGCCCATGTGCTGAAGTTGCTTGGGCAGGGGTCTTGTGCCAAGGGCCTGGAGCTGATCTTTATGTCCTTGTCTCTCCCAGAAATACATTGCCACCATCCCCTTGATGATGTACGTCAGTGGCTTCCTCTCCTCCTTCCTCATGAAGCCTGTGAATAAGTGGATAGGCCGAAATGTGAGTCCTGGGAGCCTGGTGGGGCAGGGCCCAAACCAAGGCATAACAATCTGCTCCTGAGCAGCCAGGGTTGGGGAGGAAGGCCAGATCCTACTCCCACAAGTGTCCTGGGAGCAGAGTGCTCAGCGTACCTGAACCCTGCAGAGCAGGGACCCCTGCACACGTCCTCTGCCCTGGCTGCCAAGCAGCCTCCTGCCGCGGTGTGGTCCCGCAGGGCGGTGAGGCTGGTGGCACCCTGCTTATGTGGGGTGTGCGGGTCTCCTGCAGTGCCAGCAGGACAGGGGCTACCCCTCCAATGCATCCCCTCTGGTCTGGAGCAAACACCATCCCTGGGAAGACCCCCTCTCTCCTTCTTGGGAAAATGGTCCTATCTCTCCCTCCAGTCCTAGCGAGCAGCTGGCAGCCAAGCAGGAGGACATGCCCACCCACAGCTGCTGCCCAGTGCCATACTGGTGCTGGAGCACTGGGCTGTGGGATGGAGGAAACAGTCTTTCTGCACCACCCTGTTCTCTTGGGCAGTTGCTGTTTTGGGGAGCGTTGGCTGGTGTCTCTAGACTTGAGGGTGTTTTGCACCAGGGCTGACTGGTGTCGGTCCTGACACCCTCCCTGCTCACCCCTGCCTTGCTGAGAGTTGGCTGGGCCCGGAGCGTGGCCAGCCAAGCCTGAGTTGTCCCCTCTCCCTCTGCCTGTCCCCATGCTGGTGTGGAGCAGCTGACCTACTTCGTGGGCATCCTGGTGATCTTGGCCTTTGCCTCCTGGGTGACCCTGACCAGGCAGATGGGAGCGGAGATCTACGCGGCGGCTATGCTGCTTGGGGCTGGCTCAGCCATCATCCTGGTCACGTCCCTCTCCATGACGGCTGACCTCATTGGGACCAACACGGTACGTTTGCACCATCCATCTGAGCTGGACCGTAGCTCAGCGAGGGAGTCGCAGTGGGGCTGAGGAGATGTCTGGGGGGGTACGCAGCAGTCGGGGATCCAGGCAGCCCTGTCGCATGCCCAGCCCTGCTGCTTGCTGGGCTCTGGTGTAATATGGGCTCTGCCCATGAGAGGGCACAAGGCTCTTGCTCTCGATGCCTCTGGGATGTGTGGCACAGGCAGGTCGCAGTGCAGTGGGAGATGAGGCTTTCCCTCCCCTTGCAGCACAGTGGTGCATTTGTCTACGGGGCCATGAGCTTCACGGACAAGATGGCCAACGGACTGGCTGTGATGGCAATCCAGAACCTGCATCCATGCTCGTAAGTGTCCCTTCGGAGTGGGAACCCTCCCAGTGACATCTTCAGCCAGATCTGCTGGGGTTCAGATAGCTCTTGTTTGGAGCATGCCCCTATACCCTTAGTGAGAGACCCCAGTGAAAACCAGCTCTGATTTGTCTTAAATCCTTCCTTGACTTCTATTTTGGCCCCAAAAGCTGAGGGGTGGGGGATCAAGATGTCCAGGGTGCTGCCACCTCTCCTTGCTCTGGGCCTCTCTCTCATGCCCAAGCGTGAACCAGCCCTGATGCCTGCAGCAGACCCAGCTGAGTGCTTAGGACAGCTGCCAGGCAGTGGGAGGGTGTCAGCAGCCCCAGGGTGTTTGGGCAGTGCTGGGCTGGGCTCCAGTCCTGCCACCAAGCACGGCCCCTCCTGTCCTCCCTGCAGGACCGAGCTCTGCTGTCCTGCCTGCATCAGCTTCTACCACTGGGTGATGGTGGTGGTCACTGGGGGGATTGCCGTGGCTGCCACAGTGTCTCTGTGCTGCATCATGATCTGGCCCATCCGGGTCCGCTTCCGTGAGTGTCACCGTGGGGCTGGGAGCATTGGGAGGGGGTGGGTGTGGGGTTGGGGGCTCTGGCTGTCCCCCGGTCCTCCCCCCGGGCTAAAGGGAAAGTGTCTTTCCAGATCGCCCTGGCTGCAGCGAGGTGCTGGGAGCTTTATCCCGGTGGGAGATGCCGGGGCAAGGCTGGCTGCAGGGAAGCTTGCAGCCCTGCCCGGTGGGAGCCGGGTGACCCTCCTGGTAGGCACACAGGCAGGCCCAGCTCCCTGTGCTCTCGCTTTTGCTGCCCCTGTCCCCAGAGCGGCCAGTGCCCTGGGCTGTGCCAATGCTGGGGGGCTGTGCCTGCTTGCTGTGCCCTCCTGGGGGGCAGGACCTGCCCCTGTCTAGCTGTGCAATGGCTGTGCTGAGCCCTGTACCCCGCGGGTGGCTGAGGTGTGGAGAGGGAGGTCCCTCTAGTTGTCCCTGGTGGTAGCCAAATGCGAGGGGCTGGGAACTGGGTGCCCCTTGCTGTGCCTGGGACCCGTCAGCTGGGGATGGGTGTCAGCTCATCAGTTGCATCTCAGCCCTTCTGGGTGCCCAGTTCTTGCTTTCCCCCCACCCTTGAGTAGAGCACTGAACCCCCCATCTGTGGGGCTCGCAGTAAGTGTTGCGCAGTCCCTGTGCTGCCTTGGGGCCCTCATGCTGGTGGCAGGAGAACCACTAAGGACTAGGCCACCGTGTGCTGGGTCACCCCAGCAGCTACAACAGCTCCTAAGCCATCACTCGTGTCCCCACAGATGATGTCTACCTGCTGGGGCTGAACGGAGGAGGGACCCAGCCGAGCGAGACGGGAAGCACAGAGGGAAGGAGCCGGAGCAACACGGTCAACTGAGCCGGGCGCCTGTCCCTGACTGCGGTGATGTCTGTGCTGCTGGTCCCCTGGAGGGACCCTGACGGGAGGGGATGGCACCAGGACTGAGGAGCTGGGCTCAGGGGGGATCTGGCCACTGCCCTGCCTCTCTGTCACTTTGCACAGAACTGGTCACCCACACTTTCCTTGGGGACTTGCTGAAGGATGTCCCTGTGTGTTTGCACAAGCGTAACACTAGAAGGCCTGGGGCCGGGCTGCGGGGGTCAGCCCCGGCCCTGGGGGACAGGCTTGCCCGGCCCTTGGTTTTAACATGCTTTTGTAAGGTCAGTGTCTTTATATAGCACTTTTTTAAAGGAGGAGGGGGGAGAGAAATGAACGACAAAAAACACCTCTAAACTTGAATAAATGCTCTTGTTGTCAGAGGACACCTCTTCCTTGGCCCCCCCTGCTCTGGGGAGCCTGTATTCTCTCTGGGCGGGTGCCATGAGGCCCAGGGCTGGTCCGGGCTCTGCTCCCAGCTCGTGTGATCCCGTGCTTCACGCCCTCAGCCCCATGGCTAATGCTCACAGCTGTGAAGAACAGGAGCCAGATGCATGTTTGCAGGCAGGATGGACTGATGGTGGTGATGATGGGTGGTGATGCTGGGCATGGTGCCCTCAGTGCCTCCCCACATGTGGGGTGTGGAGAGAGGCACCCTGGTCCCCTCCAGGACAAGGGCGCAGGGTGCCAGGGGCCAGGTTGGCCTATGGCTCCCCCGTGCTGCTCTGCAGCCTGGCCTGGTCCCCCTCGTCCTTCTCCCTAACGCCTGCCAGGGCTGAGCCTGCTCCCTGCCTGCCCCTGGCATCATTTTTTTATAAACTGCAGCAGTTTTCTGTGCTTTGTCCCCTGTGCCATCCCTGCTGGGCGCTGGGGCAGGTGGGGGGCTCCGTGCTGCCTCCCCTTCGCCGCCATGGCCAGCACCATGGCTGCCGTCCCCACCTCAGGCTTGGGGCAAGGCGCTGCCCTCAACAAAGATGGCTACTGGGGCTGTGCCCACAAAGAAAATGGCTGCCTGGCGGGGGCGTTTGATTGGCTCCTGCCTCGCTGTGTCCCACCTCCGGGAGGAGAGACAGCCAATGAGAGCTCCCCGCACCGCTCCCACCCGTGCAGCCCCGGGGTTAGGGTTTTAAGCGGGCTCGGGCTGGGCACGGGGCAGCAGGGAAAGGCGAGGACTAAATGGGCTCCTTCAGGGAAAAATAACCCTGTGCCCAGCAGCCCAGTGCAGGGGACAGGCTGGGACAGGATCATGCAGTGTGTTAACCCCAGGGACCGGCCCCCGCAGGGGCGCTGGCACCCAGGTGACACCAGCACTGGGTGTTGCAGCAGGTGAAGCCAAAGCACAAAGCACCCACTCCCCCATGAAACCACACAGCTGCTGCCAAGGCTGCCCCTGGGCACCCACAGCCATAGCAGCCAGAGGCTGGTCCTGATGTGGAGCCGGTACAGCCTATGGGGCACCATGGGGGGGCATGGGAGGCCTGGCTGGAAGGAGGCTTGTTAGCCATAGGCAAGCTCCACCACCATGTTTCTGCCTCACAGCTGAGGTATTTGGTGGTTATTTGAATTTTACAGCAGGGCAGGAGGTTCCTAGTCCCAACTTTGGCTGCTAATAACAGCACGGGGGGTGGAAAACCACCCTACCTCCCATGGGGGTCCAGTGCCGCCCTGGGAGAGCTCGGCTTGCCAGCCAGGTGCTGCTGCAGCGCTGTGCCTCGAGCACGGGGACAGCACCCCAGGCCACAGCTGGCCTGCAGCACTGACACCCTTTGGCTCCATGTGGGGTGCCAGCTCCCCCGGGCAGCAGGGAGGGCATGGTGCCACCCTGGCGCCTGAGCTTTGTCCAGAGCCTGCCTGGGCCTGGTGGCACAGCGCTGGGATGAGGCTGCGGGTGACAGAACGTGCAGGTGAGCAGGGGCTGGGGGAGCCCACGAGGGCCTGGGCACGGGGGTGGGCAGGAAACGCAATGGCACTGAGGGGGTGCGTGCAGAGGGCCTGCGTGAACACGTGTGTGCATACGTGTGTGCATGCACAGGCTGGTGTGCATGCCTGTGTGTGCTGCAGGTGTGTGCGCACACGTGTGTGCCCGTGCGTCCACCCGCACACGCGTGCGCCCCGGCCGGGCAGGGGCCGTGTCTCCTCCACGTGCTGGTCACGTGCCCGCGGAGGGGCGGGTGTGCGCAGGCGCGGGGCGCGCCC
>PTFA01000232.1:468103-495957 GCA_003342895.1 Casuarius casuarius
CCGGGGCGGGGGGGGGTGCGGCGCTGGGTCCCTGGCACCCGCCGCGGTGCCGAGCTCTGGGCGCTGGCCAAGCCCTCGACGGCGCTTTATGGCGGGGCCCTCGTGACGGGCCGGCGCTGCCGGCAGGGCTTTATGGCAGCGGGTCCAGAGAGCAGGGCGTGAACCCGCGGGCGCCCGAGGCCTTGGCACGCACTCCGGCGGCCCCGTGGTGGCGGTGGCCGGGGGGGGGGGTCAGGGCCGGGGCCCCTCCTGCGGCCGGGCACCGCGGGAGCGGGTCTGCGGGCGCCGCAGCGGGGCCGGGCAGGCGGGGGGGGGGACGGGCGAGGAAGCGTCACACGGTCACGGACCTCCCCGTCTGTCCCCCAGGGCTCCCGCGCCGCTGGGCATCACCGCCGCGGCCTCGGCGGGCCGGAAGACGGGGCGTGGGCGACCGCACGGGCTCGAAGCGGCCTGGTGACACCGGTGCCCGAATGCCACCTCGCTGCCACCGAGGGACTGCTGGGGCCCCCGGGCCTGCGGGAGCGGAGCTGCGCGTGGACATGGGCAAGTGGGTAGCGGAGCGGGCGGCCGCCCGGCACCCGACACCTCCCGGGAACTCGCTCGGGCTGGTCTCGGCGAGCCGGTCCCGGCCCGCCCTTCCTCGCTCCGAGGAGGAGGAGGAGGAGGAGGAGGAGGAGGGTGCGGGCCGAGGGGCAGGGTCTAGGCGCAGTGCGTGCGTGGGAGCCAGGCGGGCCGGAGATGGAGCCGAGCGGAGCCGGCCGAGAGCGGGACCCCGGCACGGGCCGCAAGGGCTTGGCCTTGCCGGCCGCGAGGTACTGCTGGGCTCCGGCCCCCGGGAAGGGATTTGGCTCCAGGAACTTTGCTCCGGCTCCTGCGCCTGTTCGTCTCCTCCGGGAGAGGACGGGTGGCGGGGGGGGACGGGATGCATCCTGCCTCCCCACTGCTGGGGCTGTGCAACCCTCACCCGGGGGGCTCGGGGGGGGACTGGCCGGGCTCGCAGCTGCCTCACAGCCCCCCCGGCTCTGGGCAGCGACCTGGGAGTCCTGCCACTGCTGAGCTGTGGGTCCCGGCTGGCTGCTCATGGGGGCCCAGGCGTCCTGCCCTGCTCCCTGCCCCCTTCCCATGGCGGGGGGGGGGGGGGGGTCGCCTTCCTCCCCCCGCTGCGGTTTAAGGAGCGGGGAGGGCCCGGCCCGGACGGGGTGCGGCTTTTCCCATAAATTGTCCCGATCGATAGAAAACAATCGCTCCGGGCGCCCAGTTCCCCGCAGGGCCGCGGCGGAGCAGGTGGGAGCTGACTGCCGCCCCGGGAAGCCACCGCTGCCACCACCGAGCCCAGCCATGGGCAGGGACGGGGAACCGGGGCAGGCGGGAGCCTGGCAGAGCCCCAGCTGCTTCCTCACCCACTGCCTCTTCCTCCGGTGCCACCCGGGTTTATCCTGCTGCCGGGTTTTGCATCCCTGGGGGTTTTGTTAGGGCCCCAAAATCTCTCGGCCATCCCCAAGAGCCGAGCGGGGAGGCACACGGTGGCGATGCCCATCTCTGCGCCGGCCAGGCGAGCCCAGGGACCACGGAGCATCCGTGTAAATTGCTTTTCCTGGCTGCGTAGCCCCCCTGGCCCCCCCCGGGCGCAGAGCTGGTGCCCCCTGCGCCGTCCTCGCCCTGCCCCACGTCCTTCACGCCATGGCGGACTTTGCTCTCCTGGTCGCGGCAAGGACGTAGCTGCATCTTGGGGGGGCTTTGCCCAGCCTGCGGGGCCAGCGCTGCCCCACGCCGGGGGGGGCGGTGACGCCCCCTCTGCCACCATCCCCGGTCACCCCGGGCCGGGGGTGCGCGGGACCTGTCTTAACCCACCTTCTTCTCCCCCAGCTGCCTGGCGGATTCTTCCGTCATGTCGGGGAAGCAGAAGAAGAGCAAGAAGGTGCTGGAGGAGAAGAAGTGGCAGAGCCTGGAGGAGCGGGGCGATGTGGCCACCTGGCAGAGGAGACACCTCGCCCTCGCCAGGTGGGCTTGGTGCTGGGGGTGGGGGGGACCCCGGCCCCCCAGCCCTGCTCACGCCGCTTCCTTCCAGGTCCAAAACCTGCGACCCCTCCTTCTGCAAGGGGACGGACGCGGGCGCGGGCAAGCAGGGCGGCTCGGCCTCGGCGGTGAGTCCGCAGCACCGTGCTGGCTCCGCAGGGGCGAAGAAGGGGTCCGGGGTGCCCTGGGAGGGGGGTCCCACCGCCAGCCCTGTGCCCCCCCGCGGTACGCCCCAGGCAGCGATGTCCCCTGGGTGCACGTGTCCCTTTGCCCGGGCCGGGAGGAGGACATGTCCCAGTGTCGGGACCCATGTAAAGCTGCAGGGAGCCCCCCGAGCGCCGGGTCGTCTCGGTGCCCACGGTCCCTCACCGACGCTCGCCCTCCCGCAGCTGAGCAAGCGCACCGCGAGCTTCCGCAAGGCCTTCGGGGACATCGCCGAGAAGGAAGCGCTGCTGGCCTGTGAGTGCCCCCACCCCAGCCCCGCGCCCCCCGCTCCCAGCCCCCCCTGAGCCCGGCCCTTCTCCCCCGCCGCAGGTTTCTCCTGCGCCTGGCAGAAAGAGGTGCCCTACCACGGCCGCCTCTATGTCTCCTCCAGCTACGTCTGCTTCCACTCCTCCCTCCTGCTCAAGGACATCAAGGTGGGACCCGGCTGGCCGGTGGCAGGGGACCGGCGGCGTGGGGCCGGGCGGCTCTGGTGGGTGCGGGGGGGCGAGGGTGGGCAGCGTGAGGTTGGCCCACGTGTGCCGGAGCCTGGCACGTGTTCGGCACCTCCTCGCGCTGGGGGCGGCGGTGCCGTGCAGCCCCTCACGCTGTTTGGACTCCTCTCGGCCCAGGCAGTGGTCCCCGTCCCCTCCATCTCCACCCTCAAGAAGACTAACACAGCGCTCCTGGTCCCCAACGCCCTCAGCATCCGCACAGCCGAGGGGGAGAAGGTGAGAGCAGGATCAGGCCGGGGCTGGGGGAAGCGGGGTGAGGAGACGGGGTGCAAGGCAGCGCCAGCACCGCTGTCAGCAGAGGCAAAGCAGCCAAACCACCCCGTGAGCGCTGGGCACGTTTTGAGCATCACCGGGGTGCCACATCCCTCCAGGCAGATAATTCCCCCAGGGGACAGGGATCCCCAGCCCAGCCCTGCCCCGGTGCTCAGCGCTTCTGGCCCTATGGGGATGGCGGGGGTTGCAGGCGCCGGTCCCCTTGCCGCCCCGTCGGGGCCGCGCTCGGCGCTCCCCGCGAAAGCGGTGCAACCCTTCTCCTCCTCCGGCAGTTCCTCTTCGTGTCGCTGCGCCGGCGGGAGGCCACGTACCAGCTCCTCAAGTCGCTTTGCAAACACCTGCAGGTGGGCGCTGCGCTGTGGGGCCTGGGGGGGGGTAGGGGCTCTCTTACCCCCCCCCCCCTTACAGGGACTGGGGGGCTTGCAGCTGACCCAGCCTCCCCCATCTCCCACCCACCCTCTTCTCCTCGTCCAGGATAACAGCCAGGACGGCAGCCCTGTGGCCTTTCCCCTCAACGGCAGCACCGAGCAAATCCTTAAGACGACTCTGGTAAAGACGGGAAATTGCTGGCGGCAGGATTTAGGCAGGGGGACGTACGGGCTGGCACTGTCCCTCTGTCACCCTCTGGCAGGACCTGGCTCTGCCAGGCGGGATCAGATGGGGTGGAGGCAGCTCTGCCCTGCTGAGCTGCCCTGGGGGATTCCTGCCCCGGCCCCGGAGGGGGACCCAGGACCCCTCGCTCCCTCTCCCCAAGCTGTGTGGGTGCCTGCAGCCCCCGGGGAGGGCTTTCAGGGTGGAGGGGGAAACGTGGAGTTAAAATGCCCCAGCCTAGGGCTCAAGGAGCCTTTGGGCTCTGTCCTGGTGCCTCTGATAACTGCAGGGTCACGCAGGGGCTCTCAGCGGCTCTGCTGTGTCCCAGCTCCTTTTTGGGCAGTTCACCATGTCATCGCCAGCACCTTTCTCAGACAAGTGTCCTTAGGTCCAACATGTCTCCCTGTGGCTGTGGCGGAGGTGCTGATGCCCAGGGAGCTGCTCTGCAACTGGAGCTTTTCCTATTCCAGACCTCAAGCCAGTCTGACCTGGGGCAGAGCACCCTGGAGCTCAGCAGCCTCCTAGACCAGCGTGGTGAGTGGTGGCTCCGGAGCTGGGCACCCCCGCGTGCTGGCACGCCTCCCTTACACGGTCACTGGGATTTTGCACGCGTGCCACCTGCACGCTGCAGCCGGGTATCGGGCACGGCCCTGTTTGCGCTGGCACAAGTGCTCAGCGCTCAGGACTGTGTCCTCGTCCTTGTTCCTGCCCCAGTCCCAGCTCTCGACTTTGCTTCTCCTCCCCATCCCCACACGGTGCATGTGGGACCACGCAGCCCGTGGACCCCTACCCGGCATCTCCCAGGGCACTGGGGAGAGCGGGATCCTCCTGTGGGGGGGCCCAGCATGTTCTCCTGGATCACCAGGACCCCCCAATTCCCTTCCCAGTCCTGGGGTACTCAGCGACCATCTCCCGGTTTTGTGCAGATGGACTAAGCCTGAAGCCAAGCCAGGCTGAGGAGGATGAAGCCGTGCCTGCTCGGAGCAGAGGTGAGCATGGACCTTTAGCAAAGCCACACACAGCTCCTGGGGTGGATCAGCTGGGGCAGTGGGGAAGGACACACAGCCTGGGCTCAGCTGTGGTGCCTAGGAGCTGTCCCCACTGTCCCCTGACACCCAACGCAGGTGAGAGCCAGCCCAGGTGGCACAGGGTGGGCTGCAAGGGGGAGAGGGGAGAGAGAACCAAGGGGGCCGGAGGCAGAGGCTTTCACCAGCCCCGACACCAGCCCAGCCTGGCCAGCACTGACCACCTCGTCCTGACAGGGGGGCCCCACGCCGCAGTACGGACCAAGACAACCGTGAAGGACTGGCTGGCCCAGACGAGCCCCCTCAACCCCGTCATCATCATCATCTACCTGCTGCTGTGAGTCCCCCAGACCTGTTCATGCATTTCATAGCTTCACCCCTGCCACCTGGGGCGGCCAGGCACCCTGCATGCCACCAAGCCCTGGGTCCCCATCCCCACACACACGTCCTCGCACAGGCAGGCGCACCAGCGTGGCATTGGCATCCCCAACTCCCCCACCATCCCTTGGGCATCTGCCCACCACCGTCTCTGCAGCCCATGGTGTCCCACGGGGAGCGTACCGGAGCCCCCGCCCCACTGCTGGCCCTGGGCGTTGGGCTCTGCCCTGGCACCATGTCCCGGGTAGCGCGCGGTTACTGCCACACACGGTTACTGCTTCATGCCCCGGGCCTGACGCTGCCCTGTCCCCCAGCATGGTGGCCCTGCTGCTCTCCTCGGGGTACATCGGCCTGCGCATCGTGGAGCTGGAGCAGCAGCTGACGTCCATGGGGGCTTGGCCGGACTTCAGCCTGCAGCACCGGTGAGTTGCTGGGAGGTAGGAGGTGATGGGGGCTGGTGGCCCTGCAGGGCGCGAGGACTGGCGCGAGTGGGGCAGACATGCCCCTGTCCTCACCGTGGTGGCTTCCCTCTGCTCCTCCAGGGACAAGAAGACATGAGACTGGCAGGGATCCTGTTGCCACCTGGGCACCAGCAGACAGGACGGGCACGCCAGGGCCACACCTAGCCCTTCCGACGCCTCTCAGGGACTGAGCAGGGAGCAGGCGGGGGCTCGACCACCCTGTGCCTTCCAGCCCTGGGACTCTGCACCAAGAGCCTGGCCAGGGAGCCCAGCGAGGCTGGGGGGGCCCTGTCACACTCCCCCCGTATCTCACAGCCCCGAGTAGCAGTGGGACAGGCCAGCACAGCTCCGTCCCCACGGCCTCTGCAGGGCGAGGGGCAGCTTGCAGGTGCGGGGGCCTTGCTGTGGGACCGTGGTGGGCTCCAACAGCCCCCGTGGGGACCTGGGTGCAGGAGGCCATTGCCACTGTGGGGCCCGTTGCCAGACAGGGACAAAGGGGCCAAACTATTTTATTAATAAAGACCTGAACCTGGGCACTGGGTGCTGCCTGCCTGCTGGTCCCCGCTGCTCCAGCCCCCATCCCCAGGAAGGGCCCGGAGGAGTCCTGCAGGGCAGCCTTCACTGGGTGGTGGCAGGTGGGTGGCAGAGGTGGCTCCAGGTGCAGACATCCCGGGTGGTGAAGGGGGGGCGGCAGGAGGAGAGGCCGGGGACATATCCCGAGCTGCCCCCCAGCTCCCTGGGGCTCCGGTTGCGGGTGACAACTGCAAAGGGGAAGGGGGTGAGAGCAGGCAGAGCCGGGGGCCCTGCAGCCACCCTGGCTGCCCCCCCCCCCCCCCCCCCAGCTCTTACCATACTCCTTCCCCCGGGTGGGTTTCTCCTGCCACAGGAAGGCTCCCCAGCGGGTGCTGGGTCCCAGGTACTGAGCAGGGACGACGGGGTCCCACCACGCCACCTCCCGCAGACGCTGGGCGTAAGCTGTGGGGCAGCAAGCAGAGCCAGCAGGAGAGGGAGGGCAGCGCCGTGCCCCCCTCCTCTGCCTCAGGAACCCCTCGCTGCTCCTCGAGCTCAGCCCCATCCTGGTCCAGCTGCAGCTTCCACCATTCTGGCTGCTGCTGCTTTGCAGGTGGGGAAACTGAGGCAGCAACAGTTCTCTGCTCAGCTATTTCCTCCCTCCAGTCTGCTGCCATCTCTCCATGCTGGCCCTGAGATACGGGACAGCCCGTCTCTGCCCCACTCCTTACCCGGGGGCAGGCGCTCCTGCCTGGCGTGGGCCTGGTGCCAGCGCTGGAGGGCTGGGTGGGCACCGCCGCGAGGCAGTGTGTACCAGGCATCTTCCCTCTCGCTCCAGCTGCTCGGCCCCGTGGACCAGCTCTGGCCCCCGGCGTCCCGGCCCATGGGGGTGTACTTCCAGCGCCCGGCCTGCTGCAGCACGGGGGCACGGCGGGGCCCCCGCAGTGTCACATACTGGTCGCTGCAGGTGGGACAGAGAGAGGTGAGGGCTTCACACCATGGGTGGCAGGGGACACATCTGTCCAGGCCCTGGGTATTGCATCTCCTCGGGGATGGCTGCAGGGGCAGCAGGATCTTGCCTTGACAGCTGTCAGGGCGGGATGGGGGTGCTGGGGCAACCCCAGGGGAGGGACCCAGGGAGAGGGTCTCCATGTGTGGCCCAGGGCTGCTTCGTCCCCCAGCAGCCAGCTGCAGCAGTGCTTGGACACTTGCACTCCTCCTCGCTGGCCCTAGGGAAACCATCCCGCATTGCCCAGGGAGGTGCAGAGGTTTCCCCCTGCCAGGGCTGACAGCAGGCAAGGGTCTCACCTGCAGAGGGGCAGAGGAAAGTCCGTCTCGAGGGTGCTCTGCGGGACATAGGGTCTGTGCCCCCACAGCTCCATGCCTGCCTGCAGCCGGCCCGCGCGGCCCTGGCAGCTGCCTTTCCGGGCCACCGGCCCCGGACTATTGTTGCCGGAACTGGAACACAGCAACCAGCCCCCAGCAACGGGCCAGGAGCTGGCAGCGCTCCGGAGGGCACCTTCAATCCCTTCCTGCCCTGCAAAGGGGAGCAGGGAAAGGCCAAGGAGGCCTTGGGCTGCTCCTTCCTGGTTCTCCAGCAGCAGGAAAGCAAACATGAGCTGGCAGGTGGGAACTGGGCAGTACCAATAAACCACGTGTGAGATCAGGGCTTAAAAAAGCCTGGTACCTTCAGACTGTGTGAGAGATCAGGGCTAAAAAAAAAAAAAAAAAACCTGGTACCTTCAGCCAAGGGTGTTTGCTGCAGAGACCCTGGGGCCTTCGAGCCCAGGCTCCGGAGCACCTGCAGACTCCTCTGTGGCTCTCAGCCCACAGGGGGAAAGCAAAGAGGAGTGACTGTGTTAGGAACTGCCAAGCACTCACTTGCAGGCTCCGCCGCCCCCTCCCCACATGGGCAAAGCCTCACAGATGCAATTTCCAGACAGCAACAGACTTAAATTCACAACTTGTTTAATGCCAGTTAGATTGCTTTACATGGAAAAGTTACAACGCTCTATATTTTCTCCACCATATGATGCCTTATATATAACAATGCCACGAGGTTGCAGACTTTATCGCATGAACTCTGGGAGGACCCTTTGCTCAACCCACCTGCACAGCTCAGTACTTACAGATCATACACCAAAAATCACAAGCTTACACTAGTTTTGCTCTTTTCCCCAGTTAACACACTGCAGCACACTCCAGCCAGCCAACAGCGTCACACCACTTGCCTATATGAGCCGCGACATACGCACACACCCACAAACGCACACTCTTGCAGCCGAATACCTGCAGAGAGCACTTCTGGGAACTCCGCTCCTGCCCTGGCAGCTGCAAGCGCAGTGGGGGAAGGAGTCTGTGCCGTACTGTAACAGCTAAATCCATCCGAACAGCTCGTTCTCTCCACGCTCGTTAGCCAAGCTGCTCAGCCACGGACCAGCTATGGGTTGGAAATCGCTAGCCCTCCCTGCCAAACGCGACGGAAGAGGAAGTCGCAAGCCGACCTGCTCACAAGGCAGCTCCAAAGCAAGAAAAGTGAGAAATAAGTTTGTGAAAGTGCCCGGTGGAAGAGGAGCACGGTGCCAGGAGCAGAGCGATGAGGGGGCTGCCCCCTCGCCAGCACCGCAGGGCCCAGCTGGACGCCGGGACACGAGGGAGCACCGAGCTGTGGACACACACAGGCTGTGCATGTGCTGACCGCGCTGCCCATCTCCCCAGCCACTCCAAGGACTCCTCGGAGGAAGGCACCCGTGTCGCAGGCTTCCTCCTCCAGCACGACCCCTGCGCTCCCCTGCTCCAGAACAGGCACAAACCAGTGTGAAGCCACTCCACTTTCCGGGGTTTCCTGTGTGCAACTTTAGAGACCTCCTCCTTGCCCCCACCCTATCTACAGACTTCCTCCTGGAGAAGCAAGCAGTGTCTCCTAGGGGGTTGCACATCAGGACTTAGGTAGGAGAGAGCCCAGAACACAGAAGGAAAGAAATCTACAGCAGCAGTTACCAACCACCTTTACCCACTGGTGTAAGCAGCCCCCTTTCCCAGGCTCTGCTGCCCCAAGAAGGGTGGCATTACAACAGGACAGACACCTGTGACAGGCCATGACTCCCTGCCGCTGGCCTTTCAGTTCAAACCTACTTCCCAACTTAACAATCTGACTTAATTAACAACTCCTCAGTGCTTCTCAGTGGTCCTTCCACGCTATCAAGTTTAACAATGCCAGTGAGCGTAACAAGCAACAAGAGGAACTGGGAGGCCATTAGACAATTTTTAGCAGAGCCTCGTACTCCTGCAGCAAGTATTACAACAAAGTGGTTGTGTTGAGATTGTGTTTCAGAAGTTACATTGAAATTATGTTTATAGACTTGTGTTGAAATTATGTTTGAGGCAAGCAAGGCTACAATAAGATGATGTGGCTGCTGCTTTGGGCTTTCGAGATTCAGTGCTGTCAGTTTGCTAAGGAGCAGTGAACTCCCGGCACACGAGCACCTCACAAGCGCCTCCAAGTATCTGCAATATGCGGAGGTAGTGTCACGCCACAGAGGAGCCCGATCCAGGCACTGGTGTAAACGGCACACTTGGTCAAGGCTGCAGTGAACAGAGCCGCACTTCACCGCCCTTCTCCGTATCAGCCTTCCAATCTCAGAAGCTCACCCTAAGGATACTGGTGGCACTGGGGAGAGGCAGTTGTATTCCCACCTCCACCCCTGCAGTCTGGTTTCCAAAAAAAGAAAAAAAAATGCCTATACACTCTACAGAGAACGGGTCAAGGTCTATATACACAGCCAGGAAAATCCAAGCGAGAACAGGAAACAGCACTCACATCCAAATGTACTAGAGAGGGCATGAGGCAGGCAGAAGAGCCAGGTGCACAGCAGGGAGAGCATTGGCACATGTACAAAGTAAGACAGGAACAGGCTGCTGCAAGCGTAACAGCTTCTCTTTAAATTAAAAACAACACATACACACAAGTGCTTTGCATCACATCCCACTGCACTCATCACACGGGCTCCAAACACGCAGGCAGGCACTCTTCTTTCCATACAACTTTAAAAAAAGAAAACAAACAAACAAAAAAAAATCAACAGGTCCCTGGCTTTGACTTGGAGATAAAAAAAACACACTTCTTCCTTGCGTAAAAAAGAAAAAAACCCCTCACCCAGCCATGGCGCTTCCCCCCTTCCAGCCAGAAGAGGCGATGCTTTCTTTGAAAAACAGATCTACAGTAGTTGTTTTGTTTAACCACATCTCAACTGCTTTTGTCCTCAGAAAGACTCCAGAGCAACCAGCTTGCAACAAATGGCACTGTGGGAAGCTCCAAATATTTTTTTTTTTTTTTAAAGACATTGTTTTTCCTCTTCCTTAACTAAAAGTTTGGAGATCAGCCGAGAACATGCAATAGCAATTTTAAAATTCTTTGAATGTGCTCCCTCAAAGGTGGAGCCTCTTTAAGTCTCCTTTAAAGTTTAGAGCCCAAAAATGTACTTGTTTAAAGCCAGTTGTTAAGTGTGCCAACGTTAAACTGTCTTACGGGAATGGTTGTATTGAGTACTGCAGTACCTGTTTTATTTGGAAAAAATGCAAAGAAAAATATGCAGTTCTCCAGTTTCTTCATGTAATGTAAATCCCAGGCTATAAAAAATGCCCTTAGATATCAGAGGCTAACGCCCAGTCTGGAGTCTAGTCCCCTTGCACCAGTTGCATTGAACAAGTCTGGCTAACTCCTACCTCCAAAGATGTCCATCCTAGGATAGAGGGACCAAAGCAGCACGTTAAACCCTTTCCCGCAAAGGCAAGGATACTCATCTCTCCTAAGAGGAGATGACACAGCAGTTGGGATGGCCTTGGTCCAGTCTTAATGGTCCATATCATACATGTTTTCTCCAGTATACAGAACAAGGGTTGGAGGATGCTGTTTTAACATCTCTTGTACCCGTTCCCCTTTACGAAGGATAAATCCGTAAACCTTTGGCAAGTCCCTCCCCAACCCCATCCCAAATACTGCCCAATGTGGTTCACAAGCACATATTTAATTAGCATCTGTTAGATCCATCCTCCAGCGCCGCTGACACTCACTCCCCTTCTGGCTGATTGTGTGGGGTTCCATGCACACCAAGTTAGTGGTTTTATCCTGGTACATCAGACTGTGGTCTCCTGGGTTGTAATACAGAGGGTTTACCGTATCCTCGTGAAGAGGTTTAGAACGGATACAGACTCCTGAAAAGAAAAGACAAGCAAATACTAAGTCCAGAGCTCCCTCAAAGCGAATCCCAGAGACAGGCACCTCCACAGCACTGCTGCAGTGTTACTCCACTTGCTCCTTTTATTACAAAGCCGGTGAGGCATCTCTAGCCCAAGGAACTGCTCTGGGCTCATCATTCAAAGTTCAATACCATAAATATTCCTATACTTTGTTTCATGCTGATAACATGGAGCGTGGCAGGGGAGAGTGCAATTCCCACAGCTTTGTGGGAAACTGTATCCTAGAGCCACCAGAAACCTGATGGAGACCTAGCAATAAGCACACCAGCTCCCCACAGGTCACTCTAAGATTTCTCTGCCATTCTTCACTGCCTCTGTGAGATACTCGAGAAAGCTCTTGCGCTTCTGGCACAATCTGCTTTCACTGAAGGCAAGTTTTTAGTGGCACTTCTCAGCACATCTCCACCCAAGCCACCATTTTAAGTAGTTACGTAAGAAACTAAGGGATAACTATCTTCAAGGACAGCCAGTTCATAGCAGAATGCCAGCAGGGAAGATGGTAGGCTCAGGGTGAGCTCCCTGTACCACTGCTTCTGGAAAGCCACCAGCTTTTCATCGCTATGTTTAGCAGCCCTGTAACAGACAGGAGAATGACGTTCTGTCATACTGTCTTTGGTGCACAGAGGCAACATTTCATTTGATGACTGCAAATCCCTTTATATCTCAGTAAGGTTTAACCCTTCACTGCATACATCCCTCCACCTATAGGACAAAGTGAAGAGATCCTCAGAGGCAAGGCAGCAGAACAGAGCAAGCTTAGAATAAATCCACCCTCAAAGGCTGAGCCTACCTGCAGAACACAGTTGCAGCCATCCACGTGATACATCCTTACCTTTGTTGAGCGAGTTTTACTGAAGACGTTCCAGAACCGCAAGGTTTCATCTCCAGCTCCTGTAACTATGGCCTCTCCATCAGGGGACATTGCCTAAGGCCAAGAGAGAACAACCTTTAATGACTATTACATTTTTGAGGGCGAAAACAAGTCTTCATTGGAACGTATCAGAGAGACATAACTCTCCTTCCTACTTGGCTGACGGTGAGAAACCAAACAGCTACCTCTGCTTTCATGTGCCTTATTCACAGTCTCGGTAGGTGCCAATTTGAGCACTTGCATCTTATTTATGCAGCTACGGAACACATGGGTGGAATTAACATAAAAAGGATTCCTGTGTTAAGAAATCCAAGCCAGCTGTAATTGAGGCTATTCCTCCCTGGATTATAAATATGTGCTAAGACAGGAAGTGTGATGGAGCTGGCAAATGCCAGTAACATTAGTCACTTATGTTGGAACCTACTCACAGAGATGATAAATATGCTGATACTATTTTGTAACGACACCCCTTAAAGCCCCATGTAACGGTAAGAAAGGTGGAATCAAGGTGGATTATCTGCACCAAACTTTTTAATGTCAAACTGGGAGGAGTGAAAGCGCCAAATTCTTTCCCTGCTTGCAATCTCCAACAAAAAAACATTGTAAAAGTCTTGAGAATACGAGGAGATGCTTGTGCTTCCTCAGAAGAGCTTTGGCAGGCTTTGCTATTCATTAATAAAGCCTCACATTTCCATAGCAGCAAATCAAAGTATTCCTTGCAGGCAAGAAAATCAGATAGAGCTTTTTCATTGCTTGCAGGGCAACATTCATGTCTCCACCTAGACAACAGGCACTGTGCTCTTTGGGTCTCTTCTCAGCCACAGAAGAAATACACAGCTACAAGAGTCTTCACTAGAGATGTGGCCGTTGCTTACCAGATATAACACTCGGTATGAGTGTCCTGTTAGCTTTGCTACTTGAGTTAACGAGGGATATTTCCAGACGAGGATCTGGTTCTGCGAGTATCCATGGGTACTCACCTGAAAGGGGAGAAGGAAATCAGACTCATGCTTCCTCACAAAGCTCAGCAGCAGGACTGAGCAGGGAGAGGGTGGAACTTACTAGCTCATTGGCATGTTTAGACCAGGCCAAGTTACACACTTGCGACCCGGTGTCGATGCACTGCAAAGGCTGTCCGGTGAGCGTGTTCCAGAACCGTATGCAGCGGTCAGCCGTTCCGCCGCCAGAGGCGAGGAGGCCGTGTTGGTGTGGAGACCAGGCAATAGCTTTTACTGCTGCAAGATGCTCTGTGTATTGCTGGACAGGACTCAGGCTGGAGTGATTCCAGACAAGAAGCTGGCAGAGAGAAGAGATGTGATTGAACTTGCACGGCAGTCACGTGTCTTCAACACCCACAAACCACGATGTCGCAGCGGGATTGATGAGGGTGGTTGTGCAACAGGATGATTTCCCACAGCTCTGCCCAAGCACATGCATCTCAGTTAGCTATTTTAGCCCTGAAACCAGTCCCTCCCTGCCACCACACTCAACTGAGGGGCCATTTTACCACTGGGTAACAAGGAAACAAAACAGACCTTAAGCTAAGCTTACGAAGCCAAAGAGACAGTGTCACTGAACACAAACCCAAGGCTTTCTTTTGTCTTTGAGACTGGATTTTTCCAGCACACATTTAGAAATATGTTTATTAGAAGATATTCTAAGCAGGAAGAACTTGGTACAGCTATGCTGTCACACATACACTGGGCAAATTCACTACCTAGCAACCCTTTCCAAAGGGCTCTGAACACTGCTACTTCATAGCAGATGCTTCTTCCATATGGTGCTCAGTGAACTACAAGCCTGAGTTATAGGTATTAAGCTTTTAAACTCAATTTCCTTCCATCTACATAAACATTATTACAACAGACCTGACTATACACTACCTAAACAAAGTCAGGAAGGGCAGTTTAGGAGTAGGTTTGTTGAACTCAAAACCCTATAGTTTTAATTAGCCAAATATAGAAGCATAATTCAATTTGCTTTTTCGATTTTATTAGAGAGAGAGAGAGAAGAGACTGAGTAGAAGTTTAGCAGTATTTATGGTTGGGAACAGTCTAAGGATTGAACAAAAGCTCTTTCAGAGAGACTGATTATTCTTGAAGAAAGAGTCTGGCATTTCTTGGTGAAGATGTTGAGCCTTCACATGACTAGCAAGTACTATACCTTGTTATCGTTTCCTCCAGATGCCAGGAGTTGGTGGTCTGTAGACCATTTGAGCCCACAAACTTCCTGCCTGTGGCCCTGGAGCCGCCGCTCAGACTGTAGAGGTGGGGTTCGGATGTCTCTCTGAAGGATCATTCTGTCCCGACTCCCAGAAGAAAGCTGGTCTGCATTCCACGCCAAGGCACCTGCGATGCAGGCAGAGCAACAGCATGAGAGTATGTTGCAGGAGTCCTGTGGGAGAAGGTAGGCAGAACAGCCACCACGGTTGGAGGAGGATTACAAAAATCAAGTGCTTAGGGAACTCCTTTATACCTACTGTCTGAAGTCCTAAAATAGCATACAAAGAAAGATTAAGCAGCGCAAACTCATTCAAGGCATCACTAATCCCATTTCACAGTGCAGTAAAGCATAGAAATACAAACTGGAAGGTGTCTTGACTCCAGTGATCAGATCCACAACACCTCTGAGCAAAAAAAAAAAAAAAAAAAAAAAAAAAAAAAAAAAAAAAAGTCCCTGAAGAATGAGAAAACTGGAAATCTCAGTGTAAAGCAGCTTGCTTAAGGGCTGAAACCGGAAGCCAGTAGCAGAGAAAAAAAGATGTTGTAACCAAACCTGAAATGCCTCAGACAGGGAGGAAACACCTGCTTGCAACCATGCTGCAATAACCACTCAAGCACCACCACACCCAAGATCAGAACACAGTGATTACTAAGTGATATTGTTTTAAAGACTGAGCAGAACACAGCAGGAGATAAATATCATTGTAATTTTTGAATCCTGCTATTTCAAGCAGATCCCTCCTTCACAAGAGGGGGGAAAAAAGGTCAGTTTTAAAGAAACAACACACCTGAGCCCTCCTGCCTCCCATCTCCTTACCAACTCTAGCCGTGTGCCCCTCCAGCATGGAAAGCTTTTTTCCTGCAGCCGCATCCCAGATCTGTACAAAGCCCTTGTGTGTGCCAACTGCTACCAAGTTCCCCTAGACAAACAGAAAACCCACGATCAGTAAAGCCATTAAGCGGAGGTGGATGTAAAACAAAAGCCAGATGCAGAGGATAAAACCCACAAGATTAAAAACATCCAGCATTTTTCCATCTCACATTTTTTCCCTACTGAAGAGAACCAACTAGCCTAGCTGGAACATATTTACTGTGATATTTTATTGTCCAGAGCTGGAGAAGTGAACTCTTTCTTCCCCCTTCCCATACATCTTATCAAATGCCTAGAGAACCTCAAGCTAAAAGATGTTGCCCTCCATCTCCTCTCATTCAGCAGAGGAGAAATGAATGCAGACAGGCAAATACACTTGCTCAAAAACATACAGGGAGTTTTTGAGGAAGACAGGGAAATGACCCAAGAAGTCACAACTTCTGAGAAAGAGTTATATGGCTAAAGTGATAGTGTCTGAATTTTAATTTTTCAGCTCTTGTGGTTGATAATGTTATACTGACCCGTTCTGACCAGCCCACAGACGTGACAGAATCTCCTTCCACAGACAGATCACACAATCGGGTTACCTTGAAATAAGACAGAATGAAGTAAGAAACATCTGCTACCATCACACTACATTAGCTGCCTGACAAACGGAATACTTGGGACAGAGCATTACAAGTGCTGAATCCCTCACACAGTGCATACCACAGTTCTGAAAGATGCTAGGGCTAGTTAAACATCTACAGCTGGCACTTCACTCTCCCAACAGCAATCATCATTTACCTGGCTAGTACAAGCGCTCCATAGGTAAACACAAGTCCCAAGGCCAACACTGAGGACGTTAAGGGAGGACCAGTCGACCAGGTTCAGGTAGAAGTCATCCTGCAGTTCTGGGGCATCCAGCACTTTGAAAGGAATCTTTGAGATTTTCCGTGTTGGTTTTCGAGGTGATCTTAACAGCTTCTGACTGTTTACAAGAGCAGATACAAAAACAACTACAGGATTTTACATATTGCAGCAGACTCTTACAGACTGTGATAGCCACTCTTTAAAGTGGATCTGTATTTCTATAGAAACGTGCAAACAGAAAGAGACTGCAAAATTCTTTCCAGCAAATAAAACTGGAAGGAATTAGGTTCGCTGAAGGTTGGCCAAGAAGTATTAGGTATCTAAGCCGGTTGGGTATCTCTAGAAATCCGTAGAGAACTCCACTGTCCCTACTACTTAACCCCCCAGACTTCTAAAGCCAATTCATATTGCTATTTTGGTTGCCTTAGAACACCTAGAGAACCTCGATTCTCTGTCCCAACCCTTCCCTTCTTGCAGCCTGTGATGAATCTGTATTACCTTTTGTTGCTGACAGGAGACAAGGAATATGGCGACACCTCATTGCCATCATCTGGACTGGAGCGCTTTGTGCTGAGAGAATACTGCAGGAAGAAAATCCATCTAATAAGAATCCAAGCATGTCCAAGACCTAGGAGATCACTCGCAACACAGACACTGGTACCCAACACCTAGCTAAATCCAACACCCGCTGGCAGATTTCCCAACCTTTTCAGTTCCTCCCTTTTCCAGGTGCTTCAAAACCATACCAAAAATCTTATCTCTGCTGTTCCAAAACTTTGATTTGATCACTTACCCACAGTTTTAGAGCATCTGAAAAGCTTCCTTGCCAGTACAGAAAAAAAGGAAGCATGCAGCTTGCTGCAGACATTCATGATCTCTTTACAGGCCACCAGATTTTGTTATCACAGCTTATGTTAATACAGTGACAACAGCAACTCTTGCACTAGCAACTTGACAGAACTATGTGCTTTTTTCTTACGACATAAAGAAGGCACAGGCAATCTCCATTGGTTTTACTGCAGAGTAGTCAGCTTACAGTGAAGAGAGACTTCTTCTCTGGGGTGGACGGCTGCAGCCTCCTGTCCTCCGTCTGTGGGTCCTGAACTTTCTCAATCCCTGCTCCCAAGAGTTCATTCTTCAGCAAGGCAGAGTAAGCAAGGCCATCTGTGAACCCAAACAAGTGTTTAGGCAGAGAACTCCAAACAAGCAAGCAGCTCTGCAGGGAGTGACAGAGTGACATGCCCAACTTGTATGTTCACAGGTCCTCTTAATATGCTTGGGGCTCAAGGGTGGAATTAGATTAGCAGCAAGATTCCCCTCCTTCCACTCCATCAGAAAAGTATTTCCATGACATAATAGAACAAGGGATACAAATAACCTCTTGCTTTCCAGTTGCTCAGTCAGCAGCTTACTGAGATGAGCACTCTTGTGATGCGTGCACAAGCATAGAAGTGCCAGTGTTCACTTTTGATTTCCAAAATTGGCATCAGTTTGAAATAAAAAGATGCAGGCATGGCACAAGTGGTAGAAAGAGGGTCTAACCTTTGCCATTGTCTGACGTAGCATCCTTTGCTTTTCTGTTTTGACTTGGCGATTTTTCATTTTCCTGAAAGGAAGAAACACAGTATCACCATACAGAAACCTCACAATACACAAAATACCAAACCGAGAAGTCTGCAAACAGGCTGCCCCAGTGGGCCAGGAGATCTACATTCAGAACAGCTCTTTTGGGGTAGCAGAAGACCCCAATACAGAAGATAAGCAGAACAATTCTGTCAGCCAAAACAAAATGCACTGTTTCCTCAATTCCAAGACTTTGAGCTTTAGGAGACGGGAGAAAAACTTACATTTATTCTGTGGAAGTTAATGCTCCAGTTGGCCCCAGCTCTTGAAGGAATAAATCTGTCTCCATGTTTACTAGGAGAAGACATTGGAGAATTGGAAGGCGTCAGTGTTCTTCTCATCTCTGCTACCTAAATTAAAGAATAAAAGACATGCAAGAGCAAGTGGCAATCATGGTTTGGGTCTGAAAAACATCAAAATGGTTTTGTCAACGTTAAATGAGGCTAGAAGAGCCGAATACTGGTTTATTTGCTTAACAGAGCTAGTGAGCATGCCGTAGTTCAACAGTTACAGGAACTTTTGCCAAAAGAGTAAGTTAAGCAGCTTCTTTCTCACCACCCCTTCTCAAGTGAGCACTGTCATATAAATACATGGAAGCCTGGAGTTGGGCAGACTCCTTGCAAGGTAAGCTGCAGGTTCCTTGACTATGGTCACATTCTTTTTTCATAGAATAATTTATGTGGGAAAGAACCTTTTCTCAGAACAGGGCTGATTTCAAAGTTAGACTGAGGGTCACAGCCTCACCCAGCTGAGTTTTCAGCATTGTCAAGGATGGAGACTCCACAAGCTCCCTGGACCCCTTGTTCCAAGATGGCATATTCACGTTCAAGACATTCACGTTCAAGACAGACAACAACTTAATAGTCAGACTAAGATCATGGAATATTTGTACTTACACAAGGCATGGTGTTTTCATTCTGTATGTTGATTTGGCGTAGGAGACGTCTCTCGTAATCCTGGTCCATGGTGGAAAGGACAGGAGGAGCTGGGGAGTTCACCAGTCCCAGGAATTTATCTTCATGAAGTCCAAACAGTAACTAGTCTGCTGCAACAGTTAGAGGAAGAAAGTTACCAAAATATCACACCTTCTCATATAGCAGCCATTTTCTACAGCTGACCAGAGAGGTTTAAGGTGCTTTTCAGATGATCAGTGAATTAAGTCATATCAGAAGGGCAGAACTGTGGCACAACATGTTCTACCTTCAAGCTGTTCAGCCTCTCTGCCCACTTTACAAGTTGCTCACATGCACAAACAACTGGTAGAATCTGAAAACTGAAGTCTAAGTCCATTCTTCAAACCTGAGACCATCTTCCTTCAAGAGCACTGTTATCAAACTTCCGTGACAAAACATAGCACGAGGCTGCTGATGAGAGTGTTTTTCTGCATTATTGCCCTTGGTTGCTGATTCACATGCACAGGCAATTAGCATTTTGTGTCTGATAGGACCTAAGCTTATGAGAACCGCAACGGAGCACAGAGTGCAGCCTCATACTTGAGATGAGCCCCTTCATGTAAACTGCAGCAGCACAGTTTAGCAAGTGTTAGGTATGCAGGTACACAAAAAAAAAAAATCACAGAGGACATCTACAGCCTATACCACCACAGCCAGGTTTACACCCCAGACAAGAGGAACGACAGCAGCACACACCACTATGCTGAAACTAGTTTGGATACTCATAGCCATGCAACTGCAGAAGCACAGGCAGCTCCAGATGAGGTAGCCCACTGGGTAAGTGCCTGATGCCCACGCTGCCCCAACTACTCCTCCAACTACTCCTCCCGGCTAGCAGAGAGCTTGCTCGGCTGTGGCTATGCAGGCTACAGGCAATGTTAAATTATGCTGCAATCCACCTTACAAAGCATCTTTCAAGCATACATTTTAGGATAAGATGGCTTCACAGTCTAGATTTGGCTGGCCAAATTAGAACACACATTTGTTAACACTTCCGAGAGGATATGTAGTCACAGCCGTTCTCCAAGCTCTTAAGGTAACAGACCAGCACTGTTACTGCCCAGCCTACTCCAACCTACATATACCTTATTCTTTGTCTGGAAGGAGGGAGAACTGACAAATAAAATAGACAGAGGAAGACTTCATCCATCTGAGCACCTTTGCTACATTCAACCCGAAAGTTCGAGAGAGGAGAACAGAGGGTGCACTGCACACCTCGCCAGCTCACGTCAACACAAAAATGCCAATACCAGAACAGGCACGCCAGGTCTGTCTCTGAGATAGACATCTCCAAAGGGAAAGGTGGAATCTAACATGCACTCCACACAGAAAACCACAACACACAGGCATGTGGAAGCTCTGCAGAACATAGAGCGATCTTCCTCCACTACTGTTGTATAAACATTTACTGCATTTGGCTAGAGTCCCAGCTACACGAATGGAGTTGCCTCAAGATACAAACTTGTGGCAAAATCTGGGAGGCAACTGCACACCAACAGCTGTCCTGGGAGGAAGCGGTACAGGATCAGGCTACACACCCTGCCACGTACAGGGCCCTCGACGGAACTGACTGCAGCTCCCCACTGCCACCTGAACGAGGTTTTCTGTGAAAAGGTTTGCCTCTAAGAACAGAAAATCTGCCCAAGGTTTACCCTTCAAAACTGGGGGCATATTGCCAAAGTAGAGAGGTTACAGCAGCACATGCTGTAAGCCAGTGAGATGCAAGTAAGTATTGAAATATTTTACAAAATTAGATTGAAAGCAAGATGATAAAGTACATGAACTCTGGACTACAGTCACCTATCAGCTAGCATAGCTACTTTCTTTTATAATCAAAGCCTTTTGTTGGTACTGGAACTTGAACTTCTCAGAACTACCGAAACTTAGGGGCCTTTTGTTTTCTTGCCATAAAACGTGCTAACACTTTTATAGGAGCATTCCTTAAATAGATAATGCCAAGTCATTTCCAAGTACACCTGCTTTGTCACCCTCCTCCCCCAACTTATTTTTAATTTAAGAGACTTCTCCCATATGCTCTTTCAGAGGCACAACTGGAGAAAGCTACTAAATTTGACAGTAATCAGTTTCTACTGAATAAAACAAGATGTCAGAGATGGGACATTATTGAGTGAAAGTTAGAAGAGTTTTTGGAGGTTAAAAACCTTGATGTGCCCCACAGCTAACACTATTTCTCATTTTTTAGTTTAGTTAACACTATTCTTATTCACCTATCTTTCAAATCTGCCTTTGAGGCTAAAGGTATCTCTCAACCAAGCATTTCAACAAAATGCATTTATACACCATGGATAAAAAAGAGATCAGCAGAACCTGCTGATCTAGTGCAGAACCTGCACTAGAAGCATAATCAAATAGATGACGCCACACATTTAAAATGTTCTCCTAAAATGGCTCATCACAATATTTGTGGAAGACCTGTATGCAGTCACATAGCAGAGCAAGATTTTCATTTTGGATATCAAACACATACATTAGTTTGTACAGTCCAGAAAGCCAATGAAAGAGCTCTAAAAAATTTAGACTAGAAGTTATTTTAATCAAAAATACAGCATATGTAGAGCAAACAATGGGAGAAGAGAGACTGCAAAAGCAGAACATGAAAGTAATACTAATAAGCCCAAAACAACCCTTTTCAGACTTTAAGTGCTTCAAAATAAAGCACCAACATAAAATTAATTGTATTTGAATTATACCAAGATTTCCTCCACTTCCTTCAACCCCATTTAAATTTAGGAATATATTGCACCTGCACATTAAAAGTTCTCCTGCCATTGATATTCCTCTGGTCTCTCAATTTCATCAGCAGAGGATCAGATCCTGTGGTCTCTCACTTTCAGCAGCATCTATGTTTAACACCTAAACACCCAATTACCTTCCATTTTCATGAACAGCTCAAACAATTCCATATCAAAAAGACAGTCAAGGATTGTCTGACTCTTCTCCTGCTCAGGCAGACCATGTCAAAAACAAAACAGAAGAGTTCAGCTATGATAGCGCCGACGACAAAGCCTACATTTGAGACCACAACTTCGATTCCTGCTAAAGAATCCAAATAGGTACAGGCCGTCTCTCAAGCAGCAAACAAACAATCTTGCAGAATAACTGCATTCATTTCCCTGCCAACTGCCTGCCATTCTGCATGCGGGTTTATTAAAAACAGATCCATACTGAGAAAAAATATTTATGTATTTGAATACGTTAAAGTTGGGTCAATAAAAAGAACAAGACACACTTTTGTTCGGCACCACCACTCCGCGTAGAATTATTGTTCTCAAAGAAATGCTAACTATGATAAAATCCAGCCAACTCAAAGATAAGACTTAAGGTGCCTTAAGAAAACACTAAAATAGTCACAATACACAAGTTCTTCTCCAGGAATAGAAAACCCTTTCCCCTCCAAGCATAAACTAGCTGGTTAATTAGTAACAAAATATATATCCAAGAAGAATTCATAACAGAGTTGGTTCTCACGATCTTTTGTTTCTTCAAGAAGATAACTTACAGTTCTTAAAGCAAAATTGTTGCTTTTTTTTTTCCTGGCTTTCAGGGAAATTGAAAACCCACCCACTTTCGCATATGAATTTAGAGATAGCAAGAGCCTACCCAAAACCAGAGAGGCTACCTTCTCTTTGGACTGACATTTAATAGCATCCCAGTTATCATTCAGGTGCCAAGCACCTAAAAGCTCTCAGGATGAACCCCATAATTTACCAAGAGGAAGAGGATGGAGAATGAGTAAATCACTTAGCTTCTAAGTCATGAACATCAGGGGTTGAAATCAACCCCACTTGTCCTGCTTCCCAAAAGCCAATATTCTAGTCTTCCAATGATCTATCCCAGCTAAAAAGTCCTGCACTTCCTCTGTGCTAGCTCTGGCTCATGTTCGACCCCCTTGCAAGTCCATCTGGCTCACTAAGATGACAGAAAATTAACTCAACCCAAAAGAGTAGAAATTTTCTGCTGGTTCAGTAAGCTGGATCAACTCACCGAGGGGTATGATGAGAGCCAAAACTGGCACTAGGGAAGCAGAGAGAACGTGTAGCCAGGAATGGCCCTTTCTGGCAGGAGAAAGCTGTTGGATCAGTTAGCTCATGCTGCCTCATCCTGGACTATCAAAGAGTATTTCCAGTTATTATGGACTCTCTTATTTTCTAGACTTTCAAACAAGCTGTAAGAAAACCAACAATGCTAAAATACAGTCCAAGTCAAGCCTACTACAAACGCATACAGAATGCTAAAGCCAGCTGCAGAGCACTAACATCGACATCTCGAATGAGCAAGATACTCTGCTCTTAGCCAATCTGAAGTAGAGCTACTCCAAATTTAAGCAACAGTCATGAAGTTTGCCTTTTATGCCAGACAACCACTTCTTTTTAAGCAACTAATCTTGTTTTAAAAGCAGTAGTACAAAAAGCTAGAGCTTTGTGTAAATTTTACCAGTTTACCTTTTTTAAGTAATTACACAATCTCTTATCCAACAATTTACAAAGGTATTAGTGTATAAAACAATCCATTTACAAAAGTAAACCTTATATGAGAATAGCAGATTAAACTTTATTCCAGAAAAAAATACAAGCTTCATTGCCTCACACTTAAAGACGATTCTTCATGACCAGTTATTACAAAGGGAGCATGCTAATAGCAACGAAAATATCACTTCTGTATCATGGTGACATACAAGATCTCCACCCTTATTTTGTTATACTTCACTCCTGAAGGCTGCAGAGATTCAATATTCCACCAATAAGCTAAGACCTTAAGTTACTGCAGAAACTAGCACATTGCATCAGTGTGTTTCAGATCGTAATGTTTAGACGACTACTCTTTACTTGAAGGTCCTGCAAGGATCTATATTTTTTCTGCCTTTCCAATGCCTGTACAAGTCAAAGCATCCCGGGAACAACTTCCTCCTACCCAGGGAGCTAACAGACCTCCTATGTGCTCACTATCATCAACTCTACAACGTCCAAATTCCAAAAAAGTCAATTTTTAGATGACCAACAATAGGCTCAGGCTAAATCCAAATTTGATCTGAAAGGCAAAGTGACTCAAAGGACTGTTTCGTCTCCTGCCTCCACTCAGCCTCCTGATTCATAACAGTAGTACAGAAACTTGAGATGCCGCGACTCTATACTAAGCTTAGAAGATCAATGATACCTGCAGCTATTCACGTCGTCTTTTGCCTCCAGTGTCACAAAAACATCATCTCTTCCTCACAGGCAAGAGCCCAACCTGTAATTCAGACTGGAGGTGACAAATCTTTGACTTTAACTCACTGCGTCTGCACCTATACTTGCCGGCAGGCTGCAAGACTTTCCACAGCCTTCCAGTCAGCTTCTGAAACAAGTGACAGGGCTTTGCAGAGCCCTTTCACTTTTCAGAGCAACAAATAGCAAAAGTCCTATCTAGATGACAGAGGAACCTTGACCAACAAACTGCAGTGCAACTTTGCTCATCTAGGACGACTGAGGTCACCGAACCCTGCAGAAAGCCTGCATGAACCAAAGATGAAGTATTCAGAACAAAGGCCTCTGGACACAGCATGAATTTTACATGCCAGCAGAAATTCAGGGTTCGAACACCTACAGGAAACCCAGTACAAAACCTCTGTCTCTGGAAGAGCCTTTACTAAAAATAACAATCTCCATTAATATACCTTCTTCTCAATACACCATTACACGCCCAAAAGATTTTAACCAAGTCAGGAACAACAATAAAAAAAAAGAAGACACCTTCCTTAGATGTAGGACCCCACCCGAGAAGAAGATTCCAGGAAGCCTAAGAACATTGCTATTGCTACTTTTTTTCACATGGGTGACACTCAGATATTATCATCACTTCCAGGATAGATTTTTTTTTTCCTAAATCCCACTTCTCCCTCAGCAGAAGGAAAGAAGGGAGGCTGACAAAGTCTGCCATGCCGTACTCAAAAGACAAGTACATCTTCAACTCTTCTACTCATGATTCAAATACAAGTGTAAAGCTCAATTACAGAGATCAGACCAGAACTAGCAGACCCCCTCAACACACACACACACACACACACACACACACACACACACACACAGAGTTGTATATATGTAGCAGCCTGGCCCCTGACTGCAGGACTTCCAAGTTTGCTTCAAGCAGCTTTTATTAAATTAGGAAAATTGTATGTTTGTTACTTTATCTTCACAGATCACCTTTTCATTCCACACACATCCCAATGCAGTTTACAACAGTCTGTTAGGCGTGAGGGCTTTATCTAAGCAGACAGGTCACGACAACCAGGTACTCAGCAGGTGCTATCTCAAAAGCATCACCATTAAACCCTTCTTATTGCCTACATACAGTAATTATTTCTTCTTTTCTCCTTTTCCCTGTCTCCCCCCATAAATCAGAGAGACACACCTGTTCCTAGGAAGTCGAGATAGAGAACAAAGTGTTCAGCAGTGCAGGAAGCCATATGCTGGGAAATACATAAAGCATTAAAACATAACACATGCTCGATGCTGGGTCACCGCTGTGTCATCTCTTGCTTGTGGGTCAAAAGGCAATCTCTGCACCTAACTAACAGACAGCCTCATGATAGGTTCATGTATTATGAACACAAAACAAATAGCGCAGGCAGCATATAAAAAACACTCCCCAGTTTTAGAGATGCATTATTTAGCAAACATACCTTGATTAGACAATGAAGACTCTTTCTTTTTTGGCTGTTGCATAGGTTTAATTAAAGTTCTGAAGGCTGAATTAAAAATCTGGTTCAACACTGGCAGATCATGCTCTAGAAATACTAAGACTGAGTACCGAACAGGTTGTCATTTCCATCTGCTCCGTTGCTCCTGCTGATGTAATGAAACAAGTTACTGCTGCCTGTGCTTCTGCACTGGGGCAAAACGGGTATGAAATGCTATTGCCTTCTGCAGGTGGTAAAGGACATTCCCGAATGCCAGGTAAGGAACTGGGTATGATTTCCTCAAATTATGACATGACATGAAGAGGGTACAAGTTAATCTTGCAATGTTCTGTTTTGAGATTTCACCTCAGTCCATGTTGTAAGATGCGCCAAACTGGTAAGTCTGGATGCTGCTACCCTATTTGCCCAAGACAGAGGGCACAATCAAAAAAGCCACACAGCTTTCGACATACTACCCCACCACCATATCTTTACTAGACATGAAAGCTGAGCTACAGGCAATCTCTATCCGTCTAGCCTTTGGCCTCTGCCAAGACAGCTGGCAGACAAAGCAGAGGGCCAAATATGCCAACAGCAGTTCTGTTTAGTCACCTGATGGCAGCTTTCTCCACGTAAACACACATTTTGGAAAAGCCACTGGACAGACAGTAGAAACAGAGAGATTTACTTCTGGCCAGGCATCCACAACCCTATGGTGGTGCTCGTGTTGGTGACTACCTAGAAGATATTAAATATACTCTGTATTTACTGCACATACCACAAGCCACTTAATGAAGAGGAAGTGGGGATGCAGGGAGTGCAGTACTTAAGCTTTAGGGGTACAGCATCTTAATAAGGGTGGAGCTTTCCCCATGTTAAGTGTTGTAGGCTCAAACAAGACTTGCTTAAGAGCAGAGAAAAACATTAGAGAAAGTCTACTGTATGTGTTTTATAGCATTTTACAGAATCTTTAGGGTTTGGGGGTTTTTTTTAAACTTTTAGTAGTTCGTATACTCTGTCCTGTTGTATCATGCTTCAAGAGGTAGAGGAAAACCAAGAGTCTTTTAAGCACAGAAGATGAGACATCCTTTCTTCAAGGCACTGTATCTCCCAAATAGTACTTTCACAACATTTACCTGCCCACAGATTTTCATATAGCTACTAGCATACAACTTTCATAACATTGTTTCCTTCTACAAAGATATAAGAACCCACAAAATACAGTTGTCTGATTATCTCTTCTAATGTCTCAAAACAAAGTAGGAACAGCTGTTAAGAGCATCAGTTCTAGATAAAAGGTCTGCTTTATTGCAAGCCTTATCAGAAGTCAGTACACTAAAAGCCAAGATTAAAAATTCACCAGCAGCTTTGTTTATGGAGCTTTACTGGAAAAGCCAGGCTATTCAAAAGGTCTGTGCTTTATCATAAGGTTTAAGCTACTGAAGATGCAATGGTACCCCTGGTCAATTCACAAAAAAGAGCAAGTCACAGAATTTAGAAAATGCAGCAGCCTCAGTCAACAGGCCAAGAAAATTCTGTTTACGCATTTAAAAAATAAATTTAAAAAAAAAATCAATCTTTTATAGGAGATGCTGTTACCAGCCAGCAAATTGCTCTCAGTGAGGAACCTTAGGCACAAAACACTAGGCGAGCATCATTAAATACACTAACTCAATAAAACTCAGCAGTTTCCAAGCAAATGAGCACAATGCCTTCAGGAGAGCAACAAATCAAGTAAAACTCATCCAAGCAACAAAGCCTAGGACATCTTTGATAGATGACTCTAAGATGATCTGATAGACTTCGTTTAGCTTTAATGACTACTGTAAGAAAATGCTCACTTTCACCATGCATGGATGGATGCTCAGTTCATGTTTTTAAGGCTTAAAGCCCGTAACTCACTGAACATGTGTACTGCTTTCTATTGGCAAGACACTAACAACACGTTAAAAACCTAATGAAAGACACAGATCAGTGTTCAGTTCCCTCAGACCGCTCAAGAGCCATCAAAAGAACGGGCACATCACTAGCTTATGGTGTACGTAAATAAGTAACTTATGGTAAAAGTTTCTGTGGCAGGTTGCTAGCTCTCAGACTAGAGTCCACAACACAAAAGTCTCCATCACGGCTACCACTCGCGTTACCAGCTTGGTCAAGATATTAGAGTGCGGCAGAAGACAGCAGCTCTGCCAGCCCCCTCCTCTGGCTCTAAACGAGTGTTTCCAGAGCAGGGCAGGGTACGCTGCCTGAACAGGGGGTCTATGCAAGGACCTTTCAGCAGCTCCGGGCAGAGCCACACAACCATCTCCGAGGGTTTGGGCGCACGAAGCCCTTCCGCGGACATGTCAGGGCTCCCGTGGCAGAGCGGCCGGGCGCATCCCCCTCGCGGGCCGGGGCCGGGCGGGCTCAAGCAGCCGGCACACGCAGCCCCCTGCGCGGAGTGGCCTTACTACAGCAGTCAGCGCAGCGCGGTGACTTGTGAGGTGCCTCAGGGCAACTAAGTTTCGCCTGACAAAGCACCGTTAAAAAA
Source organism: Casuarius casuarius (assembly GCA_003342895.1). Taxonomy (NCBI): domain Eukaryota; kingdom Metazoa; phylum Chordata; class Aves; order Casuariiformes; family Casuariidae; genus Casuarius; species Casuarius casuarius. The sequence goes on from PTFA01000232.1 coordinate 495,931, forward strand.
GGGAAAAAGAAAAGGTGGGGATTTGGG
>PTFA01000232.1:498797-518228 GCA_003342895.1 Casuarius casuarius
GGCGGCGCCCGCTCCCCCCCCGCGGGCCGCCGTGACCCCGCGGCGGCGCGGCCCTTCCCCTTCCAGGGCAGGCCGGGCTCCCGATTTGAAAATGCAGGAGCCGCTGCTGCTGCTGCTGTACCTGCTGATGCAGCGGCGGGCGGGCCCGCAGGGCGACATGGCCGGGCGCTGGGACGAGGGGCAGCGGGCCGCCTGGCTGCGGCAGTACTACACGCAGCGCCAGAAGCGCCTCATGACGGTGACGGGGCCGCGGCGGGGCCGGGGCCGGGGCCGGGGCGGGCGGCGCGGCCGGGCCGGGGCGGCGGGATGCTGTGGCCGCTGCCGGGAGCGGGCCGCGGCGGGAGTGCCGGGCCGCGGCGGGGGGCACGGGGCAGCGCAGAGGACGTGGGGGTGCAGGGGACACAAAGGACATGGGGACAGGGACACGGGTCGCGAAGGACAGAGGGACACGGGGACACGGGGGGACACGAAGGACACGGGGGATGTGGGGCAAAGCAAAGGATACGGAGGGACAGGGGACACGAGGGGCACGGGGGACGTGAAATACGTAAGATCTGGGGTGATACGGGGGACACAAAGGACACGGGTGCAGGGGACAGGGGGACACAAAGGGCAGGGGAACACAGGGGTTTGAGGGACGTGGAAGATGTGGGGACACAGGGAGACACAAAGAGCAGAGGGGACGTGGGGCAATGCAAAGGCATGGGGACACCAAGGCTGGGGCACAGGGGATGGGGGACATGAAGGACATTAAAAATATGAGGACATAGGGGGACATAAAGGAAAGGGTACGGGAAACATGAAGGACATGAAACTTGGGGACATGGAGGGACATGGGTCTGGGGTCACAAAGGACATGAAAGATACAGGGACATGGGGGGCACAAAGGGTGGGGGACATAGGGGTATGGGGGACATGAAGGACATGAAAGATATGGGGACACGGGGGGACACAAAGGACATGGGAGACGGGGACATGGGGGACATGAAGGACACAAAAGTTGCAGGGACACAGACACAAAGGATGGGGGGACACAAAGGACATAGGGAACACAAGGGACATGAGGGACACAGGAACATGATGGATGGGAGCATGTGAAGGACATGGGCGGCCTGAAGATGGGGTGACATAGTGGATGTGAAGGGTGGGGGACACGAAGGATGGGGGGACACAAAGGACAACAGATACAAAGGATGGGTGGACATGGGCACATGAAGGACACAGGGGACACGAAGGACAGAGACATGAAGGATGAGGGGGACAAAGGACAGAGAGGAAGGCCTGAAGGAAACAGGGCATGGAGGATGAGGGGCACGAGGGACACAGGATACAAAGAACATGAGAGACACCAAAGGTGGGGGGACACGAAGGACAGGGGATGCAAAGGACACGGGGACACGAAGGACCTGGGGACATGGACGGTGGCAGGGGGGAAGTGTGGCAGCAGGGAGGGGACCTCGGAGAGGAAATGCTGTGAGCTCACTTTCCCTGGCAGCCAGGAAGGCAAAACAAGCCTCCCTTCAGTTTGAAGATGTTTTTTAGCATTTTGAAACAGATAGAAAGACAGGTCCCCTTGGCAAGCCGGGAGCACAGGCTGCTAATTCCCGCTTCCAAATAACTACCAAGCCTGCATTTCGCTTTCCTGCAAGAAAGCGAATAATATTTGTTTAAAAATAAAGAAAAAGCATGCTGACTGCCCCCCAAAGGACATTTTTTTCCCAGAAAGTTTCTCATATGCGAAATTTGGGCTCTTTGTCCAGATTCACCTAGGGAAAAAATGATGCAGAATTTCCCTGTGGGGAGGGGATTGAATATTTGGGTGCTGCTTGGAGATTCTGCAAATGCAGTTTGATGGAGGTGCAGTGAATCGTGAAGAGCAGGGTGGGGGCGTGGGCGCAACGCCATCTCATGCCTGCGTTGTCTCCCCACGACCTTGCAGCTCCTGATCGCTCGCCGGAGGAGAACCAGCTGTTATTTCTACCCCCGCGCATGGCCCAGCATCAGGAACGCAGACTGGTGGGAACGGGTGGTCATGAAGGAATTCCGGCCCCAGGACTGGCTGGAGAAGTTTCGGATGTCCAAGGAGACCTTTTTCTACGTGTGTAACCAGCTGCGGCCAGGGCTGGCTCACCACGGTGCCCACTTCCACTCCACGCTGCCGCTGGAGAAGAGAGTCGCCGTGGCCCTGTGGCACTTGGCCACCAACGTGGAGTATCAGACTATCAGCCCCCTCTTCGGCGTGGGGCCCGCCACGGTGCAGACGTGCGTCAGGGAGGTGAGTTATGCCGTGGTCTTGCTGCTAAAGCCGCTCTACCTCCGGCTGCCCAACGAAAAGGAGCTGGAGAACATGGTGCGCATCTTCCGTGCCCGCTGGGGCTTCCCGCACTGCATCGGCGCCTTGGACAGCCTTCACATCCCCATCAACCCACCTCTGCGTCTCAGCGCCGACTACTGCAACGGCCAGGGCTGGCACTCCATCCTGACGCAGGCCACCGTGGACGGGCTGGGCCAGTTCTGGGACGTCTCCACCGCCTTCCCCGGCAGCATGGAGAACAGCGCCGTACTGGAGAGCTCCAGCTTGTGGGTGCTGGCCAAGGAGGGCCGGCTGTGCCCCAACCCTCCCAAACATTTCATGGGGAAGGCGCAGAAATACGTGCTGCTGGGCGATGCCACCTACCCCTTGCAAGACTGGATACTCAAGCCCTACCAGGAGGATGAGAACCTCACCCAGCGGCAGCTGCAGTTCAACTACCGCCTCAAGCGGGCGCACAGCGTGATCGAGAACGCCTTCCTCCGCCTCAAGGCTCGCTGGCAGATCCTCCTCAAGTGCGACGACTGCAGCCTGGAGCTGCTGCCCACCCTCGTCCTCGCCTGTTGCATCCTGCACAACGTGTGCGAAGCTCACGACAACCCCTTCAACGAGGAGTGGCTGGAGGGCACCGAGCCGACCGAGCTGCCCAAGCCATGCCAGCCCGCGCCCGCCTCCATGGAAGATGGTCGGGCCGAGCAAGTGCGCGAGCTGATGTGCCAGTACTTTGAGACCTGCGGGGAGGGCTGATAGGGAGGGAGAAGCAGCCACGCACATCCTTGCTCGCAGACTTCCCATGAACTCCAGTAAATGTGACAGTAGCCCAGTGATACCGGGCTGTTCAACCAGGACTGCATCCTCTTGCCTTCTGCAAAATGCTGCCAGCAGAGCGAGGAGGGCCGTCGGATGGCTGGATGGACCGGCCTTTGCCAGAGGGAGGCCAGCTGCATCATGCTAATACTGTTTTTGCCGTGGTGATTTCAGGCAGTGGAATGTACTTCATGCCCTTGTTCTCTTCCAGGATTTGAATGATCTTGTGATGTGTTCTGTGCTGTATAAATAAAATGGGGATCTAGGTTTGGCTAGGAGGGCTGTGTGGTTTTCCCTTTCTCTACAGGATAAACGCGGGTCTGCAGAGCGCAGGGCGAGCAGAAGGAGTTGCCCCGCCATTATGGAAGCTGTGTGATTTCCATCACCGCTGGGTGACCGGGGCCTGAAGGAAGGAACAGCCAGAGCCCAGATCTGCACGAGGTGCCCTGAAGGCCAGCACTTCTGCCACGGTGTGTCCAACTGGGATGCACTTAGATGCTGAGGCAGGGGCCCAAAACTAACAGCTATTAGCCATGTTACAGTATGTCAACGAGCCACACTGAGCTCAGGAGCATATTAAGAAAGTGTTTGTCCCAAGGGTGCTATGCTCAGACCTGAAACCAGGAGACCTGAAATCAGAAGGCAAAACTCCTTTGGGGGTATAAAACTTTTGTAAATACACCCGGGAGGGGAAGGGAAGAAAGAGGCAGAGAAGCGCAGTAAGTTGCCTGGGGCTGGCACCGGAGTTGGGAATGAAATCACCTCTGCAAACTGCTGCTCTGGCGTCTGGTCAGCCCGTTTGTGCTCTCTCTTGGCTTGGGCGGGCTGAGCTGTCTCCAGCCTCAGATCCAAGCCCCATCCCCTTCCTCACTCTGTCTCTGATGGGGTTACTGCCGTGATGGTCTGTGGTTTGGCCCAGAAAGTCTCCCTCCATCTGCACCCTCCATGCAGCTGAGGCCTGGGCAGTGCCAGTGCCTCTGAGCTCTCTTAGGCGCTGGCGGCATTTCAGTGACGTAAGGAGAGACGGCAGCAAGATGCGAGACAGAAGCAGGACCCCAGGCTGCTTGCGAAGGAGCAGGACTCTCCGCAGCAGCCTCACGAACCTCTGCAGAGATCCCGCCTGTAGTGAAACACGAGCGTCTGCTCGCACCTCTGCAGGGAAGGGCAGGGCAGACGCACCGCCGGCCAGATCCCAGCCCGGCTGTAGCCCACAGCACCGGCGCGATTAGAAACGCACGGCTCTGCCTGATATCATCTGAGAAATCAAGCTGCTGCGGTTTACTCCTCTGCTGTCCTCCCGCCAGAGGCGAGAGCCCCATGGCACGCCGCCTCGGCCGTGCCAGGGCAGAGCACAAAGGCGCCTTCATCAGCACTTTATGTGAAGGCGGTAGGCGGGGGAACGGCACAGACACGTCTCACCATGCCACCCGTCCTCCTGCGAGGTATCCCATGCCCGAGGGGCTCGGCGGGCAGCTGCGGCTCTAACAGCATGGGGTGCCCCGCTTTGGGGTGCGTGGCAGAGCTCACGGGGGCACGGATGGTGATGCCCCGGACCGCCAGCAGCGGGTCGGTTGCCACCTCCCCATCTCACCACAGCCAGAACGAACCGCGTTGGCTTGAACCCCAAATCTTCAGCCTCCCGGCAAAAGGCGTTGGAGCAGCAGTGTGAGCTGCTCAGCTGTGGCGGGTACAGCCAGACCCGGACGGGGCCTGTTTGCAGCCTGCCCTTTCCTCACACCTGTGCCGGCATTTGATGGCCTGTTTATCATGGAAATCTAGTGGTTCCCTCTGTTTTGCATCAAAAAAGCGACTGTGCATAGTCAGGAGGATCTGGTGATGCCCGCAAGCTGGGGGCGTAGGAAAGGTGTTACACTGTGGTTCATGGCAAAGGGCAACTTGGGAACTCCAAGCAGCTTGTTTCAGCCCTTGCATCTTTGGGCAAGAAAACTGTTTGGTTTTTCTTTATGTGCTTCTAGGATTAGCCATTGATTTTTAAACACAACAATGATTTTTCTTCTCTCCAAGAGCTGCAGTTTGAAAGGACACAGACCCCTGCATGCTATGAACTAGCCATCGTCTAGGCTTTGTCCCCGCATTGCAGAAGGGGGAGTCCTGCCTTTCGTTGCACAAGAAGGCATTTCTCAGCTCAGCGCAAACTCCGGCAGGGCTCGCTGGGTTTGCCTTCCCGAAGCTCCCAGCTTCCTTTCCTGGCCCAGAGCAGGGGAGAAAGGGCTCCCTGTGGCTGAGCATGAGGATCACAGCACCTCTAGCCTCATTCCTGCTGCATGCTGATACAAATCGCGAAGCCAAGGAGACGGCGATGGAAAATCAGGATCACCGAGAGTGGAGTGGGTGGGAAGCAGCAACCTGGAACATGTTCAGCTCCCGTTAGCAGCGGATGATGGCACGCGTTGTTGTGGCCGCATCGATAAATACCCGTGTGTGCCCTTCATGCCCCGCTCCTGCTTCGACAGGAGTGTTTGCACAGCAGCAGCAGCGTGTTTCCACGCTGGCTGGGGTGCTGCGAGCGGTGCCGTACCCCGGGCTGAGCCTCGGAGGCAGGTAGTGCACGCGGTGCTGGGATTGAAACCGTGAAGGCAGCCACGGGGGACTACTCCTGTTGGGAGATGCTGGGCTTTTCCCAAGCGCCATGGAGTCAAAAATCACACAGAAAACAAAAATGCCTGTCTTTGAGCTCAGAGCACCAACGAGAGGAGGAAAGAGTTATTTCTTCTCCTGTGCTTGGGGCGACGGGGCAGCCTCGGAGCTGCTGGAGCAGCCTGGGGGGCGATGGGGCAGCCTTGGGAGGGAGGGGGCAGCCTTGGGGGGCGATGGGGGAGACCAGGGAGCGAAGGGGCAGCCTTGGGAGTGAGGGGGCAGCCCTGGGGGGCGATGGGGGAGCCTTGGGAGTGAGGGGGCAGCTTTGGGGGTCACGGGGCAGGCCAGGGAGCAAGGGGGCAGCCCTGGGGGTCAATGGGGCAGCACTGGGGGTCACGGGGCAGGCCAGGGAGCAAAGGGGCAGCCTTGGGGGGCGATGGGGCAGCCTATGGGGAAAAGTGACAACCTCGGGGGGGGTGATGGGGCAGCTTGGGCTGTGACAGAGTAGTCTGGGGGGTGACGGGGGGCAAAGGGGCAGCCTTGAGGGGATGATGAGGTAGCCTGAGGGGGCGATGGGGCAGCCCCCCCCCAGCGCTGTCGCAGGCCTCTGGGCCTGGGCCCTGCCGCCACTGCGCATGCGCCACCCCTCCGCCCCGCTCCTCTGCTGCAACGCGGGGGGGTTGCCCACCCCGGGCCGCTCCCACTCGGCGGGGGGAGCCGGATGCGGCCGCTCACGTGGGCGCAGGGTGGCTGCGCCCCCCCCCCCACCCGGAAGCTGCGATGGTACGAGCCGGCCGGCGCGGTCACGTGGGAGCGGCTGCGATGGCGGCGCGCGGTGAGTGCGGGGCGGAACCGGGTGTCGGGCCCGGGCCCGGTCTCGGTCTCGCCGCGGGGGATCCGGTCCGGTCCCGTCCGGTCCCGTCCGGCCTGGCCCGCTCCGTTTCCGTCCCCGTCCCGTCTCGTCTCAGGCGTCCGGCCCAGCCCCGGGGGTGTCGGGTCCTTGTGCTCTCTTGGGGGACCCGGTTCGGTCGGGTCGGGTCCGGTCGCCGTGCCGTCCCCAGGGTTCCCGTCCGGCCTGGCCCAGCCTGGCCCGGTCCGGTCCCGTCCCCGGGGATGAGGCTCGGTCCGCTCTGGCCTGACCCGGCCGTCGGATCTGCCTGGAAGGGGTCGGGGTCGGCTCAGTCCGTCCCGGCACCGTCCCGGTGTTTTGCTCTTGGGGGCCCGGTTGAGCTGGGCCTGGTCCGGGCTGGTCCCGGTCCGGTCCTGTCCACACCGGGTCGGGGTTCGCCATCTCCCCGCGGATGCCCCAGTCTGGTGGCTCCCCCGGGGAAGGGCCCAGGGAGCTGCCGCCAGCATCGGGCCCAGCAGGGCTGGGGCCAAACAGGGCCTCATGTGCTGTCGCCCACCCCGGGGTGGGGGGGACCCTGCTGGGTGCTGGAGTTGCCCCCGTCCCTGGGGCTGCCCCAGCTGCGCCCTGGCCCTTCCGCGGGCGCTTCTGACCCTCTTCCCCCCGCGCAGCTGGCCGCAGGGCGTGACTGGAGCAGAGCCCCACTGGAAGAGAGTCCTGCCGGCAGCTCGCGTGTGACCCAGAGCCTGCTGCTTCCTGCTGCTGCTGCCGGGACCATGGTGACGGAGAAGGAGGTGGAGGCCATCGGCCAGACGCTGGTGGACGCGGCGCAGCCGCTGCCGGCCCGCTTCCGGGCCCTCTTCACCCTGCGCAACCTGGGCGGCCGCGCGGCCGTGGACTGGATCAGCCGAGCCTTCGGAGACAGCTCTGCGCTGCTGAAGCACGAGCTGGCGTACTGCCTGGGCCAGATGCAGGACGAAGCGGCCATCCCTGTGCTGGTCCGGGTGCTGGAGGACACCCGCCAGGAGCCCATGGTCAGGCACGAGGCGGGTATGATGGCTCGGGGTCCGCGCGCTTTCAGGCTGCCCCTGTGGGTGCAGGGGAAGGGTCTGGCCTGTGAGTGGAGCTGTGGGTGCTTCTCCAAGCTTGTGAGGCCCTGTGAGGCCCAATCCAACACACCTTCGCTACGTGCTGGCCATCTCTGCTGGCATCCAGCAGTGGAGATGTTCCCTGTCACCGAGCTGGGCCTGAGAGGGAGCTGGGAGGTACCATGGAGCCTCCTGAAACACAGGTTGTTTCCTTTTGAGCGTCATGGCTTGGAAAACCCTAAAGGGCTTAACCGCCTCATCCCGTCCCCAAGCCAGACCAGTTGACCAAGCCTTCCCCCTCCTGCGGGCCAAGGTGCCTCCTACCGCGCTTGTTCACGTGGCTGTGCCATTTAAGATATATCTGAGTCAGGCCCATGTCACTGCTTCAGAGCAGGGTGAGGCCTGAACGGAGGATGCGGCAGGGTCCTCTTCACCCGGTGCCTGTAAGTGAGGAGGGGCACCTCGCTTCCTTAGATATCTTAGTAATGTCCTGCCTTGTCCTTCCTTAAGGTGAAGCTTTGGGTGCTATTGGGAATCCTGATGTGCTGGACATCCTGAAACGCTATTCGGAAGATCCCGTGGTTGAGGTGAGGCGCTCTGGGGGCTTGTTTCCCACGGGGTTTGGTGCTGCTGGTGTTGAAGGGTGGCCTTAGGCCAAGGAACTTGGGCTGTGCTGGGGGGAGTCGCTCCTGAGCAGCATCGCGAGCTGTGTCTTGCTGTGTGCCAGCATCCAGCATCCCGTCCTTCAGCTGGGAGTGTCCCGGATCAGCAGCACGTGGTTGCTGTCAGAGCCAAGTGACGAGGAGGTGAAGCCAAGTGCTTGGCGGGATGTCTGATCCGCGCAGCCTGGCTGCAGCAGGGAAGCCCTGGGCACGTGCTGGGAGCACTTCACGCTCTGTCCCGCAGCCAGGGTCCTGCCTCTGTCCCCGCAGGTGGCGGAGACGTGTCAGCTGGCAGTGAGGAGGCTGGAGTGGCTTCAGGAGAACAAGGAGGAGCCAGGCGCCAGCCCCTACCTGTCGGTGGATCCCGCCCCCCCTGCCGAGGAGACGGACGTTGCCAAACTCCGTGAAACCCTCCTGGACGAGTCGCGGGCTTTGTTTGACCGCTACAGGGCCATGTTTGCCCTGCGAAACCTGGGGGGCCAGGAGGCCGTGCTGGCACTGGCTGACGGTAAGGGCAAGCCTGGGACTGCCTGCTCTCTCCTTGCTATCAGTCTGTACAAGTTAAACCAGCATTGGCTCTTCCCAAATCCAGGGCTGCCAGAGCCGCAGGGCTCCAGGTAATTTCCTCACGTTGCTGTTTCTAGAGCCGTCGTTCCGCTGCCTGCTTGCCATGGCGAAGGAGCAGCATCATAAAGGGCTCGGTGCTCTCTGGGAGCGCTTTCTCGGGAAGCTGAAAGATCTTGGGTGTCTTCCATCCTTCCTGGTGTTTCACAGCACCCTTTCCCTCCTGCAGTCCTCCTTTCTCTGTGGGTCCTGGTGGGAGAGGGCATGGCCTGTAACGTTGGTGTTAGATTTGCCAGCCTGACCTGGCATTTTCTGGTGGGACCTGTGTGATTGAGTGCTGGAGTCCTGTCCTGGAAATGCAGAGGTCAGCCAACCTCATCCTTGGGTTTGGAAATAGTTCTGGGGACAGGAATGAACATCTCCTGGGTGGGGAAGGGGCAGAGCACAGCCCAGAACCCCTTCATTCCCTCCGCCAGCCCAAGGGAAGTGGACGAGGCTCTCCAGCCGGCCAGCGCAGGCCAAGGGTGTGTCTGTGCCGTGAAATGAGGTGTGCGGGGATCTGTGAGCTTGTGCCGTGGCATCTCGACCCCGCAGGGGTTTCCCTGCAGCAGGGGAGGGCTTGGGGCTGTGGCTGTGCTGCCGGTCTGCTCCGGGCACACTGCGCTGGTAGGACGTGGCCCGTGGGCAGTGCAGACGCCCGGGGCGAGCGAAGGCGCTTGCTGGGCGGACGGCTACGGCACCGTGCCTTGCCGTAGTCACGAGGGGGCGTCTCTCGCCTGCGCTGTGCCGTGGGGCACCACTGCCGGTGCCTGCAGCCACTCTGCAGGATCGGGGCTGCTGTGGGGTCAGGGTGTCCGGCGGGGGCTGCGGCCGTGATTTGTGAGGGAGCAAGGTGGGATGGGCGCCCTGGGGGACAGCACTCCCGGTAAGTGCTACAACCCCGTCCCCATGTCCCTGAGGGGTCAGGCGTGGTGACCACTTACTCTTCATGGCTAGACCAACCTGCTGCTGAGCAGCCAACCCCCCGCGGTTTGCTGCCCCTCTCGGGTGGGGAGGGTCTGCTCGGGTGTCCCAGCGTGCGTTGGGGTCGGCGGCGGCTCACTCTCGCCTCCTCCCCGCAGGCCTGCGGTGCGGCAGCGCCCTCTTCCGCCACGAGATCGGCTACGTGCTGGGCCAGATGCAGCACGAGGCCTGCGTCCCCCAGCTGACGGCCGCGCTGCGGAGCCGCGCCGAGAGCCCCATGGTGCGCCACGAGTGCGCCGAGGCCCTGGGCTCCATCGCCCGGGCGTCCTGCCTGGAGACCCTGCGGGCCTTTGCCCACGACGAGGAGCGGGTGGTGCGGGAGAGCTGCGAGGTGGCGTTGGACATGTACGAGTACGAGAACGGCTCCCAGTTCCAGTACGCCGACGGGCTCTGCAAGCTGCAGGCCTCCTCCTGAGCCCTCGCTGGGGAGCGCTGGCCAGGGTGAGCTGCCTGCCCCCCCGGGCCCGCTCTCCCTGCCCTGCGTGGCCGCCTCCATCGACACACAGGGCCTGCGAGGCCGGATCTGTGCCCTGCCCTGGCACAGATGAAGGAGGAACCAGCTTCTGCTCTCTGGCAACGTTACAGCCTGTTTCTTCGTCCAAATCCAGGCTGAGCTGCTACTTGCCCCCCGTTTCCTGGGCCTGCCCCCTTTCTCTTTTGCTGGCAGGATCAGCATCGCCTGCCTGCAGCCCGTCTTGGGGCTGGGGCTGGGTGGGCTCTTCTCTGCGTGTCGAAGCCTATCGCAGCCGCGTGGGGCCTGGGGCTGCTCTGGGGCTGCCCTGCCATGGCAGCTTGGTGCGAAAAGGCTCTGCTCACCTTGCTTTAGCTTCTCCGGAGGGGCCAGGGTTGGCTTCAGGCCATCGCTCCCGTGGGTTGTAGCTACACAATGTCTAGAAATTGCTCCTGGTGTTGGTGCAGAGCCGGATCCCTCCTTGCCACGACGGCTGCAGGGGTGGTGGAGGAGCTGGTGTGGGTTTGGCCTCTCCTGTCGGGGCAGGCTCCTGTGCTTGCAGCAGCCTTTGCCCTAGGTTGGAGGTTGTTTCATGGCAAAGTCTGGAAGATTTGGCCACGGTTTTTCTTTCTGCAGGGAACCACTCTGTGATTAGGGCTTACAGGGTGAGGCAGAGCCTGCCTGGACATCCCCTGTGTTTAACCAGACCTGGCAGGGCTGAGGCTGGTGTCTCCTGCCGTCACCCAGCACCCCAGTGCCCTGGGCTGCCCCAGTGCGGACGTGTGTGGGGCTGGGAGGAAATAAAGCGTTGGCCTTGTGCACTAGCACGTGAGTCGAGCTGTGATTTCACCCTGCCCGGCTGGGAGCGTACGCAGCGCTGCAGGATTGGGAGCGGGCCGGCAGTCCCTGCGGCTGCTGCCATGGGGAGAGCACCGGGGGGGGGGGACCCTGATGGCACAGGGGCAGAGACCTTCTCCCCACGATGCCCTGGCCCCGGCCAGCCCATGGGGCAGACGTTGCCCGAGGGATGGCTCGTGGCTCAGTGCCCTGGGAGCCTCCGACGGTGCTGCCCGGCAGGGAGAGGCCCCCAATCCTGCTGGGCCTTGCTGCCCGTGCCCCGTGCTCCTGTGGGGCACCTGAGGGGGCTGCAGCTCCCTGCTTCTTGCTTACAGGTGCTTTTCCCTTGGCCAAAGTCACTTTCTGAGTCACTCTCACAGGCTCAATCCTCTTAGTCCTTAAAGCTGCTGCTTCCCCGCCGAGGTGGCCAGCTCCGCGTCCCCTCTGCGCCTGGGTGGAGGGGGGAGCCTCAGCCCAGGTCCCAGTCTGGCCCAGTGCAGGACCCCATGGAAGGAGGTTTTATGGGGAAGACGATGATTTTAGTCACCTATTCCTCCCTCCGAGAACCCAGACATGTGCCCGAGTGTGGTGGCCAGGGCTGCTTGCGTGTGACATGGAGGGGACGGGTCACGGGCTGCCGGTCCTCGGTTCCTCCGTGTTGCTGGCGATGAACTAGTGCTTTCACGCCCTTTAGGAGCCGGCAGCTGTGATGGGGCTTCTTGCCTTGCTTCCTCCATCCTTAGCTCGGGGATGATAGGCAGCAGCCCTGCTGGCATTCCCTCGGTTTCGGGTGTCCCTGTGCCCGTCTCGGTCCTGACGTGGGGCTGGGGCCGGGCCGCGGGAGGTGCCGTTTCCCTGCTGCCACGTTATCAGTGGGAGGCTGCTGCCGGGCCCCGCGCTGGGGCCTTATCAGAGCGCAGGCCTTCGGGCGCGCTGCGAACGCGCTCGTCGGTGTTTACCAGCTTGTTTGCCCCCGGTTATCGCGCCGGGCTGCGCTAACCCTTGCTCTCTGCTCTTCCCCGGTGCCCGCACGTGCCCACGTTTCCACCTGAGCCTCCTTCGGCGCAGGCAGAGCGCGCCCAGCTCTCCGCCGCGAGGTTCGCCCTGCTTCCCCCAGCTGCAGAAACCCGCCAGTCCTTCAAGCTCCTTTTAAGCCCGGATTGGAATGAAACCGGCATTTTTGCGGCTGCAATCCGGCTGGGGGAGGCCCGGGCGCAGCCGAGCGGGGATGCGCGCGAGGGCCTGGCCCTGGCCTGCGGCGGAGGAGGGCCCGGGCACCCAGCCCTGCCCTGGCACCGCACCCAGCGGCTCCGACACGGCACCTTAATCCCTCCCTGGCAAACCCACCCCGGGAAGGGATTTTTCTTTTTCCCAAGGTCATTTGGGCAGCTGGTGGGGGAGGAGGGCACGAGACTCGGGCGTCCTGGAGCCAGTGGGCATCAGGGCAGGCCCTGGGGTTGGCGGCTGACCCGTGCCCAGCCCCGAGCCCTGCAGCCTCCTGGCCATCACGCCCCGGCGCTGAGGGCATCGCTTTGGGGCACTGCCTGGGCTCTGCACCCCTCTGATCCTCGTCAAAGCAGAGATGCTGGGTGCAGAGATGCTGCACCCGGCGGGTGCATTTGGGAAGATCCCGGCCCCTCGCTGTGGGTGCCGCTGGGTCGCTTCGACCCGCAGGATCAGAGGGCGGTCGGTGCCCTTCGGAGCGGGCGGCAGGGTGTCGCCGCCTGGATTTCGCACCATCTGCTCGGGGGATTCAGGGCCTGGGGAGGGATTTAGCCCGGCTCGGGGGGAGCGTGCCTGTGCGCCCTCCACCATGGGGCTCTGCGCGTCCTCCCCGTCCCTGCGCTTGGGGTCCCCAGGCCACCGCTGGCTCCCTGCTCGGAAGGGGACAGAGATGCTTGCGGCACTGCCCGGGGGGGATTTTGGGGGCCCCAAGCCCTCCTGGGGAGCGAGCGCTCACCGCCCCCCAGGCTGAGCCTGCCCGGGCTGTGCCCGGATTAACAGGCGCTAAGCTCCTTCCTTCGGATGCTCCATCCCGTGCGGCGGAGGGAGGCCAGCGGCGGGTCCCCGTCGTGCGGAGCAGGGACTCATCCTGCCATCGGGCACGGCCACCCCGCTGTCCAAGCTGGCAGCGTGAGCCACCGAGAGCCACCCACAGGGACCCCAATGCCACTTCCCCCCTGTGACCCCTGGCGCGGGGGAGGATTCGGTGGCTCTGGGCCAGGGTGCGGGGGCAGCTGGCGATGGCCCTTGCGGGGGGCACCACGGGGGGCAATGGCACCCTGCTCCCAGGCATGGGGGGAGCCCTGGAGCTGCGGCGCCTGCTGCAGTCACCCCCCGAAGAGGACGGGGTGCTGTACGTGGACTACAAGCCCCCGGCCCTGGACAGCATCCGCCTGCCCCGCTACGTCCTCTACCTGATGATGGCGGCCGCGCTGGTGCTGGCGGTGGCATACGCCATCGTGGGCCACCTCATCAAGGACCTGATGCACGACTTCGCCGGTGAGTGCCGGGGGCTGCCCGGGATGCGGGTCGAGCGTCCCGGCTCCTCCTGGGGCTGAACGGCGGCGGGGGGCTTCCCCCAGTGGTGGTTTTGCCGGGGGGTTGTTTCCTCGGTGGTCTCGGCCCCGCGGGCACTCGCTGCCCTGGCACCAGCGTGGGGGAGCTGGCGGGGGGGGGGGGGGGGCCCGGCCCGCAGAGGCAGCGCCGGGGCGTTTGGGCAGGGGAACCCGGTGCCCGGCCGGGGCCGAGGGCCGGGGGCTGCCGGGGACCTGCCGGGCCGCTTAGGGCTCCCTCTCTGCCGTTGCAGACTGGGCTTTCGGGCCCAAGGCGGAGGAGGAGAAGGCAGTGATGGCTGAAGGGAGCGTCCTGGACGTGGAGTGGCTGGAGGAGGACGGGGCCGCGGCGGCGGAGCGGGAGGGCGAAGGCGCCGGAGCGCTGCCAGGCATGGAAAGCGCCCCGCCGCTGCCCTCCGCCGCCCCGCGCAGCTCCATCTCCTTCGCGGACCCCCCCAAGAAGAGGCTCTTCTAGGGCTCAGGGCCGCCCCGCGCCTCCCGGGACCGCAGCGGTGCCTCGCGGTCGGAGCGCGGGGCGGCTCACGGACATGTGTCCCGGGTGTCCCACATCCACCCGGCACTTGGGGACCTGGGAGCCAGCGGACTCGCGGGGTGCAGCACATTTGCCACTCTGCCCGGTGCCCACGCACCCGCCCGTGCCCATCGCTGCACCGTGGCCCCAGCGTGGGAAACCACCCGCGTGACAGATAAGCGCGTGGCGCGGCCGGGAAGGACGTGCGGCCACCGGCAGCCCCGCGCGCCCGCGGGCAGCGCCGTCCTTGGCCCGTCTCTTATCGCGGGGCTCGAACCGAGCCGCCCCCGTCAATAAAGCGGTCTGGCTGAGCGGGGTGGTTGTCCCCTGTGTGACGAGTGTGCGCACGTGGCGGTGCTTGGGACCGTGCCACCTCTCGGCACGGATACCCGCATGGACACGCGCCCAGATGTGCGCCCAGATGTGCAGACATGTATGTGCACACACGCACACGCGTGCTCGCTGGGTCGGGGCCGGATTTGCAGCCTCCCCCCCAGCACTGTGCCTGATCCGTGCCCTGGGCACCGCTGGCCTGTGCCCCCCGCGGATGGGGCAGAGCTCAGTGGCACCCATGGGTGCTCCCAGAGCCAGCCTGGGCCACAAGCCCCGTTAGCGCTGGGGTCCGGGAGGGAGCACCGTGGGTTGGGGCTGCTTCGTATGGACCCTCCTTCCCATCCTCTGCCTAAACTAGGGCTGGGGCTGCCCCCCCTCCCCCGGCGGTGGGGGCAGAGCGGAGCTCCTGCCTCCCCCATCGCTCTTCCAAGGTCTCGCCGATAACGCTATTAATATTTAGCTCTTTATGGGCGCCCGTCACTCCCCGGGCATGTGATGGGCAGAGGCATCCGCCGGGCGAGCTCTCGCTGGGGGCCTCCGACGGCACCGGGGTTCAAACCGGGGATCCCTTGCGTGCCCCCCCCCCCCCGACTGCCCGGACCATGCCAGGCCCCGGTGGGGCAGCCTGGGGTGCCCACTGGCCCCAGGGTGCCCTGGCCCGGCGCAGCCCCACTGCCCACCTGCCCCCCCCCAGCTGGCGTTGGTGCGGGTGGGGCAGCGGTGGGTGCGTCGGCACTGCCCGCCCTGCGTATGGGCCCCGTCCTGGCGCGCTGCCCCTTCCCCAGGGCCCGGCAGGGCAGGAGCAGTGCGCGTGGGGGTGGGATGCTGCCCCCGACCTGCCAGAGCCCCACTGCTCTACCAGGCTCAGTGCCAACATGGGGCAGAGGGGATGGAACGGGGCAGGGGCACCAAGCAGGATGGAGATTCCCCATCTATCTGTTCATCCCTCTATCCATCCTACCATCCGTTAACCCATTTGTCCGTACATCCATCCATCCACCTACTTACCCATCCATCCATCTMTCTGTTCATCCCTCTATCCATCCATCCTACCATCCATTAACCCATCTGACCATACATCCATACATCCATCCATCTGTCCGTCCACCTATCCATCTGTCCATCCATCCATCTACCCATCCATCCACCAACCCACCCATCCATCCACCTGTCCATCCACCCAGCTGTCCATCCATCCAGCTGTCCATCCATCTAGCTGTCCATTCATCCATCTACCCATCCATTCACCCAACCATCCATCCATTCACCCATCCATCTGTCCATCCATGTTTCCATCCACGTCTGTCCACTCATCCATCCATCCACCTGCCCACCCACCTGTTGCCCACTGCAGATGGTGGCAGGTCCCCATGGGCCAAGAGCTTCCCCCAAGGCCAGGGCTGAGCACCTGCAAGATGAAGCTGAGCTTCAGAAGAGACCTGAGCCCTCCAGGAGGAAATCCTGCCCTCCTGGGTTTTGGGGCAAAGAGCCGTGTTTCTAAAAAAAAGGAAGAGAAGCCCCAAATCTTTCTCATCTGACCCCCAGTCTTTCTCATCTGACCCCGCTGTGCCCCGTGGTCCCCAGGGCGGTGCCCCAAGGGTGCCCCGAGGGGGCCGAGCCCGCCGGGGCTGAGATGCCACCTCCCAAGGGTTAAGGAAACCCGGTTGCCATGGCACTTGGTGGCACTTGCCCTCTGCAGCCCAATAAAAGCGCCCGTTGGCCCCGCAGTGCAGAGTGCTCGCGGCGGCGGCGGAGACGAGCCTGCCTCGGGGTCCAGGGTCCAGCCGTGCCCAGTCCGTCCATCCCTCCGTCCGTCCGTCCGTCCGCCTCCCCGCGCTTCGTGTAGCCCAAAATGTGGAGACTGGCGGCTCCCGGGACCCCCCTCTCCCTCTCGCTCCTGCTGCTCGTCCTCGCGGCCACCGCACAGGGACAAGAAGGTAGGTGCCACCGGGGTCCCTCCGGGCGCCTGCACCCCGGGGTGCCCTGAGAGGGGTGGCGCGGCCCACCCGGAGGGCACAGCGGCCGGGAGACGTTCCCAGCAGGACCAGCCCATCCCAGGCACCCTCCCTGCCAAGGGCACCGCGTGTCACCTCGCTGGCGGGTGCATGTCACCAGTGGGCATCGCCAGAGCAACCATTTTGGGGTCAGACCAGCGGGATTTGGGGGTTCCTGGTGCCCCACTCCATGCCAGACCACCCCGTTGTGCTCCTGTGGGGACAGGGGATGGCTGTGGCGGTGCCAGGGGCTGTCACGGCGGCTTGGCACCCAAGGGGCAGTGCAGGAGGGGGTAGCTGGGTGGCTGCCAGTGTCCCCCAGTGTCCCCAATGTCCCAGCCCCCTGTGTCCCCAGGGTGGAGGGGTCCCGTCCCCTGCAGGACGGGTCCCCTGAGCCTGTCCCCGTCCCCATGCCTTGCAGTCACCAGCTCCAAATGGCTGCAGCCCTGGCTCGTGGGCCTCACGGCCGTCGTCGTCTTCCTCTTCATCATCTTCCTGGTGCTGATCGCCAACCGGCTCTGGCAGATCCGGATGCGCAGGTGAGCGGGGCAGCCGGGCCGCGGCCCTCGCCCGCATCCCGCGTCCGTGCTGGGCCGTCGGGGGGGCACGTGGCTGCGGGGGCGCATGGGGCGCATGATCCGGCCGTGCCGGGCACCCAGTGGGGTGGACACGGGGAGGGGACAGGGCTGTCCCCAAGCACCGCTCACCCCCCCTTCTTTCCTGCAGGAAGAGAGACGAGTCCCAGGAAAATCAGGAATTTCAGAGGTACTGGTGCGCGGCACCCTGCGCCCGCTGACACGCTCTGCCAAAACGCCCCCCGGCCCCCGCTCCGTGCCTCTGTCCCCCCACCATCACCCTGGGGAGGGGCCCAGCGGGGGCAGAACGTGGGGTTAAAGCCCTTGAGCCTGGCGGGGCCCAGCGCCACGCTGGGCGGGGGGGGGGACGCGTGGGTCGAAGTCCCTGGCGGTGGGGCTGGGGGGGCCGGAGGGCTGGGCCCTGCTGACGCCCCCCCCCCCATCTGCAGCAGGGTTCAGAAGAACGTCTACGAAAACCCAGTGGTCCAGAACGAGGAGGATGAGAAGAGCAAAGCCACGGCCCTGTGATGCTGCCCAGCACAGCCCGTCCCGCGGGACCACCCTGCTCCCCCCCAGCCGCCGTCGCGGCCCTGCTGGCGTCTCCGCGTGGCTTGGCACAGCCCCGGCTGCCCGGGCACGGGGATCTCCGTGGGGCCTGGGGGCAGCCACCGCCACTGCTGGGTGTCCCTTCCAGCTGGGCGCACTGGGCTTTGGTGGGTGCTGGGGAGTCCCCTGGGCTCGCCCTCGCCCCAGCCCGGGAGGGCAGGAATCCAGTCCGGGTTTTGCCGGTGCAGGCGGCAGGTGAAGTGTGCCAACAGCAGCCCCTGCGGCTGCCACCAGGCCCTGGGATGGATTTCTGTGCCCACCGGAATGGATGGGGGAGGGCAAAGGTTGGGGTGCTGCCCGCGCCCCCCGCCCCGGCCACAGCTCCGGTGTGGGGCTGCCCCGTCCCGCCTGGCACCGGGAGCCAAAGCCGCTGAGACCCACCCCGGCGGGGCAGGGCCTGGGGGACCCCTGCTCTTGTGCCCCACTGAGCTCTGGGCCTGGCAGGGGGCTGGGGTGGGGGGTGCAGCCCGGGAGCCCCTGGGCCGGGCAGGGGACCCTGCCGGGGCGGTGGGGTGCCGCCGGGTGATGTGGGGTGCCCCGCGTAGGGGACCGTGCCCCAGCTGTACACGCAGTAAAGGTCGCCAGCCTGCCTGGGGTGAAGTGTCTGCAGCCGCGCCGCCCGGGGGGGGGGCACCGCCGGCCTGTGCCTGGGGGGGTGGGGGGGGAGCGCCAGGCGCAGGCCTGGTGCCACGGGGATGGGCCCCTTGGCACTGCCCCAGCACCCTGCACCGCTGCGGGGCTGCGGGCACTTCGGGCCAGCCCCACCGGGGAGCCGTGCCACCCTGTGCCCCGCCGGGCCTGGGTGCCCCCCCATTGCTGCTGGCAGGGCACATGTCCCCGGCCTGGCATGAGACGAGCTGCCAGGGCTCAGCGACCTCGGCGCAGGTCGTGCCGAAGCTGCCACCCGCCGTGGGGCCCCGGCGTCCGGCCCCAAGACGCCGGCGCGTGCGTGGAGGGTGGGTGCGTGGCCATGGCCGGGCTGGTGGTGCCCTGTGTCCCCACCATCGCCCCCCTGCTCCGTGTCCCCCTGCCCCATGTCCCCTGCCCCCTGCCCCCATCCCATGCCCACTGCCCCATGTCCTTCTGCCCCGTGTGCCCCTGCCCTGTGTCCCCTGCCCTCCTGCCCTATGCCCCCTTGTCCCCTCCCCTCCTGCCCTATGCCCCCTTGTCCCCTGCTCTCCTGCCCCATGTCCCCTTGCCTGTGGCTTCCTGCCCTGTGTCCCCTGCCCTCCCGCCTGGCGTCCCCCTGCCCCATGCCGGGGGGTGCTCAGTGCCGCCGTGCCCCACGGCGCAGCGGGATGCCCGGGGGCGCTCGGCACGTGCAGCCGCGTGTTCGCCCGTGCGGGTGTGCGGTGCGGGTGTGCGGTGCGGGTGTGCGTGCACCCACGGGTGTGCGCGAGCGTCCGCGTGTCCCTGCGTGCAGCTGCGTGCCCACGTCTGCGTGCACGGGCGCGCGTGTCCGTGTGTCCCTGCCTGTGTCCGTGTGCCCGTGTCCCCGCCATGACCGGGGCTCTCGGAGCAGGAGACACTAATCCCACCCGAGCCGCTTGCACGCGGGGCGCGGGGGCCACCCTGGCACCCACGGGTGGGGTGGGGGGGGCAGCACCACCAGGGTGACGGGCACCCACGGACTGGGCCCCGATCCGCC
>PTFA01000232.1:524255-541514 GCA_003342895.1 Casuarius casuarius
CGGGGGGGGGAGCTTTGTTCTTTTCTACTCACAAGAGGCAAGAATGAAAGAGTAAAGACAATTTTGCATATACAACCCTCCGGAGAGCGGCCGGCAGGTCTCCAGCGCTGCGGCCCCGCTGCTGCTGCTGCTGCTGCTCCGGAGGAGATCGCTGTCACGAGCTGCGTCGGGTCTCTGCCGCCAGGTCGCCCGACGGGGCAAATAATAGTGTTTTTTTTGTTTGTTTCTTTTCTGGCAAGTCGGACGTGGACGCGTCGCCTCGGTGGGGGGCGGGGGGAAGGTCTTTGTAGGGTTTTTTTTGTTTGTTTTTTTCCTTTTTAAAAAAGTTTTTGAACCTTTTTCCTTCTTCCTTTCCCTCTCTCTTTCCTTCCGTTGTGGGTTTTGTTTGCCGTCGTCGTCGTTAGTTCGCGCTCTCCGTCTTCACCGAAAGGCTGGGCCTGGTGCTCGGGGACGTGGTTTGTTTCCTCTCAGGGTGCCTAAAGCAGAGGAGAAGGGAGGCGAAGGGGTGGCACAGCTGCGGTTATCCCAGGTACCAGGACTGAGCGGGAGAAAAGAGAGAGGCCAGCGTCAGTGCTCTGCTCCGCGGAGGCTCCCCGCCCCCCCGGCCCCCCCCGCGCGCCGAGCGCCTGCCTCAGTTTTCCCATCTCTGAAATGGGAGACATGTCCCGAACGGAGGGAGAGCCGTGGCCCAAAGCGCCCCGGGCGGCGGGCTCGTCCCGGTGCCCCCCCCGGGGCCCGGACGGCCTAGAGGGAACGTCCAGCGGGACCACGCGGCCCCCAGGCAATCAGCGCAGCGGCTAACGAGCTAATTAACCTCCGCTCGGAGGCGGGGAGCGAGGCCCCGGCGTGACCCAGCCTGTGGCGGCGGGTGAGCCGCTACGCTTCGCCCCCCCACACCTGCACCGAGCTGCGCCAGGTCTCTGCGCAGAGCCTGGGGTGGGGGGGCTGCTGCCGGGGGACAACCCCGGAGCCCCGCTCGGGGCGGCGGTGGGGGGACGGATGCCGCGGGCCGCGGGGCCTCCCGCCGCCCTGCCATTGTCTCCCTGGCGGCCCCCCCAAGTTCAAGTTCATCCTGCGATTACCTCATGTCTGGTTTCCGTTGGCAACCAGACGGCTCGGGGCGGTCCCCTCCCGCGGCCCCGCCGCGCTTCCCTTAACCCTTCCGCCGCGGCGCCGGGCCTGCGGCCCCCGCTGCCGCCCCTGCGCCACTCGGCCCGTCACATGTGACACGGCTGCGCCAGGCCTCAGCCCCGTGGGTGGGTTTGGGGCCTGCCGCCCCCGCGCCGCTCAGCCCCTCACACGTGACACGGCTGCGCCAGGCCTCAGCCCCGCGGGTGGCTTCGGGCCGGCCGCCCCCGGCTGCCGCCCCCGCGCCGCTCGGCCCTCCACACGTGACACGGCTGCGCCAGGTCTCAGCCCCACTGGTGGGTTTGGGGCCTGCCGCCCCCGGCCTGCCGCCCTCGCGCCGCTCAACATGCCACACGTGACACGGCTGCTCCAGGTCTCAGCCCCGCCGGCGGGTTTGGGGCCTGCCGCCCCCGGCCTGCCGCCCCCGCACCACTCAGCCCGCCACACGTGACACGGCTGCGCCAGGTCTCAGCCCCGCCGGCGGGTTTAGGGCCTGCTGCCCCCGGGGCCGCTCAGCCCGCCACACGTGACCCAGCTGCGCCAGGTCTCAGCCCTGCGGGCGGGTTTGGGGTGCTGCGGTCTTGTCCCCTGGGTTCAGGCTGCCGCGAGGCTGCCAGGGGCCACAGGGCTGGGGAGGGGGGCGCCGGGGCCGGGGGCTAACCCAGCAGGGCCTAGTGGTTTCGTCCCCCAGGACGCCTGGGCCCCCTCTGTGGTGTCCCCCCGGGAGCAATGGCACTGGCAGCAACTCCCCTGGGCTGGCCAGGAGGGCAGGGACAGGGGCCCAGGCGTCCGGGGGCTGCTGGTGGCCAGCAGTGACCCTCGGGGGGGCGAGGGGGCTCCTCGGGGAGAGGAGGGGATGGCGCGCTGCTGGGGCTGGCCAGGGGGGACGTGGGGGGGGGCACGGCTGGAGCCCTGGGGTGGCCACAGCACCCCGAGGGCCAAGGGGGGGTCGCGGCCCCAAGCGCCCCCTCGTCACGGTACAGCACGCTGGGGCGCCCCACAGCACCCAGCCGGCATCCCCCGAGAGTGCCCCAGCACGACTCAGCACCCCGGGTGCCCCACGGCGGAGCTCAGGACCCCCCATGTTTGACCCGGCACGGCACAGCACCCTTGGGTGCCCCACGGCGCAGCTCAAGACCCCCGAGTGGTTGACCCCAGCACGGCACAGCACCCTGGGGTGCCCCACAGCACAGCTCAGGACCCCCAACTGTTTGACCCCGGCACAGCACAGCACCCTTGGGTGCCCCACAGCACGGCTCATTGCCCCCAGGTGTATTCCCCCAGCACGGCACAGCACCCCGGGGTGCCCCACAGCACGGCTCAGGACCCCCAAGTGTTTGACCTCAGCACAGCACAGCACCCCTGGGTGCCCCACGGCACAGCTCAGGACCCCCGAGAGCTCGTCCCTGGCATGGCACAGCACCCCGGGGTGCCCCACGGCATGGCGCAGCACCTTACCCCTACGGCCGCCCCATGGCGCTGCGGGGGCCGCGGGGCAGGAGGGTCCCGCTCTGCCCGCGAGCCGCCCGCCCCGGGGCTCCCGGGCACGTACGGCTGCTCCCCGGGGCCGCGGCGCCGTGAATGGGCCCAGTGTTCGCCCGGAGCCTCCCGGCCACCGGCCCCGCCGGAGCCGCCGCACAAGCAGCCCTTGTGCTCGGGGCCGTGGCGGGCACCGGCGCACGGGAATTTCCATCCGGCAGCACCGAGCACCCTCGTCCCCGTCCCGGGACCCCGTCCCCGGGCACGTGGCAGCGGGCGAGGGCTGAGCGGGGACGCCCTGCCAGCTGGCCGACCCGCGGCCTCCCGGAGCCGCCGCGCTGGCTGAGGCCGGCTGACTCGTGTCGCGTGTGACGGGACGCCGGCGGGACTCCCGCGTCAGGACAGCGAGGAAACCCTTCCCGCGGGCTGTGGCCGAGCCGAGCCTGGGCCCCCTCTTGCTGGTGCCCCCCGCGGGGAGCGTCCGCTGCGTTAGCGCCCGCTAATGAATCAGGGATTAAAAAATAAGCGGGACTAATTAAAAGCATCTGGAACCGCCCGCGCCGCAGCCGGCAGCGGGAAGCATCCGAGCGGGAACCCGGCCCCGTATCCGTGGGGCATTGGACAGCCTGGCCTGAGAGCCGCCTGGGGCCCCGGCGTCCTCGCCAGGCACTGCAAGGCCACCACCGGCAATGTGCGCCCGCGGGCCGGGGTTTCAGTTTCCCGGGCGCCAGCCACGCCGCGAAGCAGCACCGAGCCGGGACGCGGGGCGCCGAAACTCGGCCCCCATCCGCCAACACCTACCGCCCCCCCCGACACAGGGTGCAGAGCGGGTCCTAGGGCGTCCTGAGCCCCGCGGGATGCACCGGGGCCCCGCGGGCAGGGCAGAGCCGAGGCGGTGCCGCCCGCGCCGGCGCTGCCCGCGGTCGGGGCGGGCCGGTCCCCTCCCAGCAGCATCCCCGGCTCTCACCTGTGCCTGATAGATACTCCCAGGATCCCTTGGTCCTAATCCCACGAAGGAACGGTTCGCAGGGGGCGTGCCTGGTGCAGAGTAGGCTGGGGAACAAACGAGAGCTCGTTAACCGGGCTGCCGGGCTGCGCCGCAAACGAACCACCCTCTCCCTGGGCACCGACCGCGGCCGGCGGCGTGGCGGCGGTGACGGCGGGCATCCCGGGGCGCCCGGCTCCGACCTGTGCCCCGCCGCCCTCGGGGTTCGGCGGAGAGCCAAGAGCGAGGCGGCGGTGCCGGGGGGCCGTGGGTGGCACGACGGCGCGGGCACCGCGGGGCGAGCGCCTTCAGACCTGCAAGCAGCGCTTCCCGCGCCCGCTGTCGCCTCCTTGCCCCCGCGGCACGGACGGGGCGGCGGGTCCGGCAGCAGGACCCCCCCGCCCGGCTGAGCTCCTTGGCGCTGCCCCCCGACACCAGCGCCACGGGGGAAGCCGGCATCTGCCCGCCGTGGCGTCCACCGGACCTGCCGCCCAGGTGCCAGGCCAGCACCCCTGGGTGCCCTCCTCGAGCGGGGCGCCGCGCCGGCACGGGATTGCCCTAGGTATTTCGTGACCCACGGTGCTCCCGGCCGCGCCGGCAGTGCCATGGGCTCCCGGAGCCGGCTGCCAGCCCTGCCGCGGGCACCTGCCATCGGGCGCCGGCGCTCGGCCGCGGGACAACTCGGCACCCTGCGGTGGCCTGCCCCACGCGTAGGGCTGGCCGCGACCCTCCTCGTCCCTGCAGCGATGGCACCGCGCCCGGCCGCCGCGGGCGCGCGGCCCGATGCCAGCCCAGGGCACCGGGCACCCTGCAAACGGCAGCGCTGCAGCAATGCCAGCGTCTGCCCTCCGCGTCCCCGGGGTCCGACACCCCCAGGTGCCTCCCGCGCGGTGCGTTACAGCCGCCCGAGGGGGAGCGGCGGGGACGAGCCCGTCACCGTCACCGCCGCTCGCGAAGGCCCTGCCGAGCGTCTCCGCCGAGGCTTCGGGGGCGCTTGCGCCCGCTCCGCACGCTCGCCTGCTTCGCAGACGCCCCCACCGGGTTGGGGGCCACCGGCACGCCAGACCCCGGCGGTGAGAGCTCCCATGCCAGCAAACGGATGCCGACCCCGGCGCGGGGACCGCGCGGCCCCTCAACCGCCGCCGCGCACGCCTGTCGCCGGACGTCCTCGTGCCGCGCCAGCGCTGGCCGGTCCCCGCTGTCCAGCGGGGAAACTGAGGCACAGAGGGGCGACGCGGCCTCCCCGGGAGGCCCGGCTCTCGCACGAGTCCGCCGTCCGCCACGTGCGGTTTTTGGGACGAAGCTGTGGCTGGCCACCAGCCTGCCAGGCAGAGCCGGGCTCTGCTGGGACCTGCCGCCCCGGGCACGCTCCTCCGGCCGTCTCCGAGGGATCGGTGGCTGCGGCCGGTCCACCGGACCGGCCCGCCGCGCTTTGACTCCACCGTGGCACCCGGGGCCCAAGAGGGAAAAATTGGGCAGCGGCCGCTCGTCCAAGACCTGCCCGCTACGAACTGCCTGAGACCCAGCAAACTCGTTGCGTGCCGGCTGCTCCCGCTCTCCCCAGTCCCCGCGGCTCCGGGGGGGCCACCTCGGACAACACCCCCGGCTCCGGGGGGGACGGTGGGGCGAGAGGAAGGGGCACGGCCTGGCCGGAGGGAGGGTGGCAGCGGGCATGCCGGGAGGGGGTGGGCGCCGCGGGGTGCTTACTGGGTGACGTCGGTGAGGTCGTCCCTCCCTCGGAAGTTGTCGTGGCGGATTTGGTGTCAGGAGAGACGGCCAACCGGGGCATGCCGGGGGGAGGTGGCGGAGCCAGCATCTGAGTGGGCAGGTAGTGGCTGGGCACTTTCACTTGACCACTTCCATTTAACTGGGGACACAACACAGACAAAAAAACACACAGCAAAGCCATTAGGAAGCACCAGCGGCAGAGGGGCAGCGGCGCGGCGCCCCTCGCCCCGGCGCACGCCGCCGGGGCCTCCCTGGCGCTGGCCGTCCCTGGGTCGAGGCCGCCGCGGGAGGCGCGGGCTCTCCCGGCGGGGCGGAAAGGCGGCTGGCGAAACGGCGCGGCGGGGTCGGCACGGAGCACGGCGGAGGTGCCGGGCCCACCTCGGGGCCTCACCACCGCGACGAGTTTGTTGGGTCTCAGAGCAGCCCGGTGCGGTCATTGCCGGCGACGGGGAACCACGGCGGGGGGATGCAGCGGGATGGGGGGGCGATGGGCGCCCGGGGCTGGGCTGGCGGGCCGAGCCCCCCCCCCGCAGCACTCCGGCCGCGATGCACGCCGGAGCCGGGCCCCGGTGCCCCCCTCCGCGGGCTGCGCCGAGCCCTTTGAAGCACCCACCTGCGGGGAGGCAGCACCCCGCTGGGGTGGCGCAGCGCCAGCACGGAGGCAACCGCCGCTGCAGCAAACTCCCGGGGGGGCCGGCGGGGGGGGGGGGGCCGGGGAGGCTGCAGGAGCCCAGAAACGGCTTCAAAGGCAGGGGAGCGCCGGCGGCTGCGCCGCCCCCTCGCCCCCGCCCCACCTTCAAAGGCTCCTTTGTAGCCTCCCTCCGCCTGACCCCGGCGGGGGCCCTGCTCTCCCCCGCCCGCCCGAAACCTTCCTCCACGAGCCCCGTTGCGGCGCCGAGCCTCCACGAGGGCGAAGAGCGGCCTGTGCCCCTCACCCTGGCCTCAGGCCTCGCCGGCGACGGGCAGCACGCCAGGAGCCCAGGGCTCCTGGAGATGCTCTCGGAGACAGCTCCCGCGGCCGAGGCGCTAGAGCCGGGCGGTCCGGCCGCCCTCAGCCTCGGGGTGGCCCGGCGGGGCCGTGCAGCTCCGCGGAGGGACGCGGCGCAGCGGCAGCCGGACGCACGGACGCGCTCGAGGATGCCAAAGGTGACAGCGGGTCTTCGGAGACGGTCACACACCCAATCCCGGTCACCCCGGCGCCACCAGACAGACCCCAGCCCCGGATGACGGTTCAGCCCCGGCCGTTGTTCTGCCACTGCCCCTATGACACGCCGGCGGCCGGGGAGACCCCAGCCCACCCCGCGCCGGAGGAACGAGCCGGAGAAGCGCTCGGTGCAGCGGTGCTCCCAAACCAACCGAGCAACGCAGCCAAAACCACGCGGCCCCTTCGCGCCGGCCTGCCGTGGCCCCGCTCCCGCCGGCGCCGGGGAGCCCCGGGCACCAGCCGGCCCTGGCGCTCCCGCCGGCTGCTCCAGCTCGGGAAGACGATGCTACGGGCAGGACGCGGCGGGGATCCTGTCTCCTTCGCCGCAACGCTCCCCCGAGCCCCCGCGGGAGCCCCGGCGGCTCGCGGCGCATCCGGCCCGGCGCCACGGGCCCCAGCGGCGTCTCTCCCCCCGCCAGCCCGGGGGGGCCGCGGCGGCTCCTTACCGGTCCGGGCTGCTGGTTGGACGGGTCGCAGGCCAGAGAGACGAGATCTTTCAGAGGGTCCTGTGGGTTGAGATGAGGCGGGTACCGTATGGCCGTGTGGGGGAAGTAGGTGGAGGCCGTCTGGGGGAGAATCGAGGTGGTGGGGAAATGCAGAGTAGACGACGGGTGCGGGCTTCGAGCGATACCTGCGGCGGGCGAGAGGGAGACGTCACCGCGAGCCCTGCACCGGGCCACGTCCGAGCATCCCTCCCTCTTTTCCTCTCTCTTGCTCAGTGCCTCAGTTTCCTCGCCGTAAAACAGCACTCGCCCCGGTGCCCGTCCCCTGCCCGGGGGGCTCAGCCCCTCGCCGCGGACCCCCGCTCACCGCTGTGCACCGCAATGACGGGACGGTGGTGCTGCGTGAAGCTGGTCAGCCGCGGCGAGGAGTCCTGGGGCGACGGGCTGTTGAAAGGTGACTTGTCCATCTCCGTCTTTTTCACGGTGGGGGAGATGCCTGGGGAGAGCGGGGCGCAGGGTCACACCAGGCGCTCGCGGGCGGCGGCACCCCGGGGTGGTGGGGACCGCGGGGGGCCCCGGCGTCCTGCCGGCCTGGCCCCCAGCCCGGGGCGGTGTGCTGGGCAGCGCGAGGAGGGCTTGGGGATGGGGTGCTCGGCGCCGGCGCTGCCGGGACAGCAGCCCCAGGGGCTCCGAACCCAATGTGTGTGATGTGTATAGGTGTTTATGCACAAAAACGTGTGTATACACGTGTGTGCATCTGTGTGTGTGTGCACACATGTGCATGTGTGTGCATGTGTGTGTGCACGAGTTTCTGCATCGGTATGTGTGTGCATATGTGTGCATGTGTGTGCATCTGTGTGTGCATGTATGTGCACACATGTGCATGTGTGTGCATGTGTGTGTGCACGAGTTTCTGCATCGGTATGTGTGTGCATATGTGTGCATGTGTGTGCATCTGTGTGTGCATGTATGTGCACACATGTGCATGTGTGTGCATGTGTGTGTGCACGAGTTTCTGCATCGGTATGTGTGTGCATATGTGTGCATGTGTGTGCATCTGTGTGTGCATGTATGTGCACACATGTGCATGTGTGTGCATCCATGTATCTGTATGTGTGCCCATGTTTGTGCATGAGTGCATCAGTGTGTGCATGTGTGCACACGTGTGCATCTGTGTGTGTGCATATATGTGCACACATGTACATATGTGTGCATCCATGCATTTGTATGTGTGCACACGTGTGTGCATGAGTGTTTCTGCAACGGTATGTGTGTGCATATGTGTGCAGGAGTGCACTTGCATGTTTGCACGTGTATGTGCATGCATGTGCGTCAGCATGAGTGTGCGTACGTGTGCATATATGCAGTGGTGTGGGTATATCTGTGTGTGCATGTATGTGTGTGTGCGTGCACGTGCCTGTGTGCATGTATGTGTGCGTGTGTCCCTGATGCGCGTGTGAACAAAGCGGGGGGGGGTATGTGTGGGTATGAGTGTGTGCAGGGCTGTGTGTGTGTGTGTGTGTGTGTGTGCACACTGGGTGTGCAATTGCAGGGTGTGTGTGCGTGTGTGTGTGTGCACACCCTCGGGTGTATAAACGGGTGCAACCACCGCTGAACCCGGGCACCCAACATCCCCGTGGCACCCATGGGGCCGGGAAACACCCAGAAGAGCCCCGTAAAGCAGGGCGGGAGCCTCAAGCGGGACCCAGGGCCCGGGGACACATCCTGCCCACGCAAAGGGCTTCTAGGGAGGCACAAACAGCCCGACTCCCCCGCACCCAGGAGGGCAGGACGCCTGGGCTCCCCCGGCGGCGGCCGAGCGGGCAGGATGCGGCCGGGCGGCCCGTTAATCCCCCGCCAGCCCGGCTTTAGCTCGGGCCATTTGGCCCAGCCGCCGTTAATGGGTTTAGCCCCTTCTCAGACGTTCACTTAGGAGGATTTCCCAGAACATCCCGTACGGGATTGAAATAACCCCCCCACTCCGCCACGGCTAAGCACGTCCTGCCGCGGATCAGGCCTCCGGCGCGGGACCGGGATGGCGGGCGCTGCCGTGCCCGGCCGCCCGCACGCCGGGGCACACGTGCGCAGGGCCCCGGGGCGACGCGCGCCCACGTGCAGCCGCAGGCACGCACGCTGCCCCGCCGCCCCGCGCCCCCGCGGGCCTTTGCCCTCCTCGGGTGCCGGCCAGCTGCCGAGGCCGGCCAGGAGCTGGCGGCGCACCTGGGTGCCCGGCGGCGCGGCTCGGTCTGCCGGCTCCACACGGCATGGCCCTGCCCGGGCTGGCTCTGGCCCCGGCCCTGGCGGAGGCGAGAGCGGAGGCGGGCGCTTAAATCCCTTCTCCCGGCGGCTACCGCCCGTCCCAGTGCCAGCAGGCGCTGCCGCAGCGGCCGCCCGGGATCCTCCTGCCCTCCCCACCTGCAGCCCCAGGGCACGGTCCTGAGCAGCTCCGCGGCACCGTCCTGCACCGGGCTGGGGCACGGTCCTGCACTGGGCTGGGGCATGGTCCTGGGCTAGGCTGGGGCACGGTCCTGGCTCAGGATGGGGCACAGTCCTGGGCTAGGCTGGGGCATGGTCCTAGCTCAGGATGGGGCACAGTCCCGGCTCAGGATAGGGCATGGTCCTGGGCTAGGTTGGGCCATGGTCTCAGGCTGGGATGGGACGTGGTCCCAGGCTTGGATGGGGCACAGTCCTGGATTGGGATGGGGCATAATCCTGGTTCAAAAAGGAGCAGAGTCCCAGGTCAGGATGGTGCACAGACCCGGGGTGGGATGGAGCACAGTCCCAGGTCAGGATAGGGCACAGTCTTGGGTCGGGATGGGGCAGGGTCCCGCTTCAGGATGGGGCTCAGTCTGAGCTGGGATAGGCGCAGTCACAGGTCAGGATGTGGCCCAGCCCTGGGTCAGGATGAGGCACAGTCCCGCGTGGGGACGGGGCCGGTCCCGGTGCTGGGGCTGCCCAGCGCCCGGGAGGCGACGCAGGGCCCCGGCACGGCGGCAGAGCCGGGAGAGGAGCCGCAGCACCTCGGGGAGAGGAGCAAAGCCTCGAAGCGGCGCTGGAGCCTCCCCGAAAGGGTTTCAAAAGAAAACCCAGGGAAGTTTCCAACAGGAAAAAATTCCTCAGAAATGAAAATCCCATTTGGGATTTTTGTTTTGTTTTTCCTTTGCACAAATAAAGTTGGCAAAAATGGGACAGATCCCCACGGCGACCCGGGGAGCCCTGCCAGCAGCGGTGCTGGGGCCGCTCCGGCAGCCGGGGCCGCGGGGGACTGTGGCCAGCCCGGCTCGCCTGGAAAACGCGAGAGGAAAACTTGGAGGCTCCTTTTCTTTCCATGAGCGAGTTTCCAAAGGGACTTTGTGCCCATCAGAAACTGGCTGCCGCTTCCCGCCTGGGTTTCCCCGGCCGCCGAGCTCCCTCGCCCTCCGGCCAGCTCCGGCCGCGCGCCGAAGCGTGCCGAGCCGCGGGAAAGCCGCCCAGCGCCGGGATCTCCCTGCCGCGCACGCGGGTGCGAGGGCTCCTGGGGGACGCGCGTGGAGGGGGGGTTAAACCCCGTGCTGGCTCCTGCCTCCCGCTTTTGGGCGGCGCGAAAGCGGAGGGGGAAGAAAGCGAGCGGCAGCGCGCCGCCCTCCCTCCCCTCGCCCGCGGCCCGCGCGGCGCCCGGGGCGTGGGAGCCTGGGAGCCGGCCATGCCAGCCTCGGCGGCATCGCTTTAATGAGCCCAGCCCGCCCCTGCCCCCCTTTTTCTTAATGAACGGCTAATTGGGGCTGTCTAGACAGGAAGGAGAAAAAAAAAAAAATGCGAAGCAAGAAAGCAAGCTGCCCGCAGCGCGCGCGCAGCTGCGGGGCTGGGGGCGGCCGGGGGTTCGGGCGGGCTGGGGGCCTATAGCCGCCCCGTAGCACCTATAGAGAGCAGTGCCTTGACTGGATACAGCAACACTGCGGCACCTATAGAGAGCCCGTGCTTTCACAGGGAGGCCCTATAGCAACCCCATGGCACCCAAAGACAGCCTGTGCTTTCACACGGAGGCCCTATAGCTACACCACAACACCTATAGAGAGCCAAGGCCTTAATGGGGGGGGACTAATACCAATAGCACAGCACCTGTGGAGAGTCAGTGACCTGCTGGGGGGCCTATAGCTACACTGCAGCACCTATAGAGAGCCTGTGCTTCGACAGGGGGCCCTATAGCAGCACTGCAGCACCTAGAGAGAGCCTGTGCTTTGACATGGTAGCCTAATAGCAACACCACAGCACCTATAGAGAGCCTGTGCTTTGACACGGTGGCCTAATAGCAACACTGCAGCACCTATAGAGACCTGGTGCCTTGACGGGGGGCCCTACAGCCACACCAAGGCCCCTGGGGAGAACCGGTGCCCTGCAAGGAGGGCTGTACATGGCTGTATAGGCACCCTGGCACCTATAGAGAGCCAGGGCCCGCCAGTACCTACCCCCTTCCATGTCTTCTGTCCAGTTGCGGCTGCTACTTGTGGGCGAGTTGGACGAGGTGTAGTACTCTCCCCCCGGGCTCGTGTCTATGTCGTCCTCCATGGAGCCAGACTTGTGCCGTTTGCTCCTGGGGGGCCGGAGAGCAGGGAAGGGTCAGGGTCAGGCCGGCGCGTGCCCCCGCCCGGCCTCCCCGCCATCACCCACCCGGGCGCCCCAGGGGCCGGGGACGCTGGTGCCACCGCGGGCACAGCCCCAGCACGGCACACGGTGAGACGGGGCTTGACCCCGAGGTGGCATTGCCCAGCCGGGCGGCATTTGGCAGCAGCCGCGGGGCCGCTCGCAGGGTGCCGGGGCGTCTGCCCTTGCCTCGGCGCTAATCGACTTACAGCGCCGCGGCCTCGGCCCGCAGAGCCTTAAAGATGCTTAATGCAACTATATATAAACGCGGCCCAGCGCGCGGCTCACCCGTCCTTGGCCTGGCGGCCGGAGCAGCGCCAGGGTAACGGCTAACGGGGCCTGCCCTGACGGGGAAACGCTCTCCCCGGCTCTGCTCTGCAGCATCATGGGCCCAATCCTGCCCAGGGCGGCACCTCGGCCTGCCCCACGCCGTCCCCACGTGCCCCAGGCGCAGCGCGGGCGCCGGCGGAGGCGGCCGGTCCCCGGCACGCCGGAGCAGCCTGGCGCGGCTCCGGAGCCGGGGCGCGCGGGCGGGCGGGCGGCCAGGCCGGAGGAATGCGCTCGCGGAGGGAGCCGCGGCAGGCGGGGAGCTGGCAGGCAGCAGAGGCAGGCAGGGCGCCCCTGCCCACCCGGCACCCGCTCTGCCCACGCCCAGGGGACGCGGGGGGCTCTTTGCATCCGACCCCGACCCGACACGGGCATCGCGGGTGCTGTGTCTCCGTGGCGGGGTGCCACGTGCCGGGGTCCCGGCGGCGGGAGACGCGCCAAGCGGGGCCGCGCGCGGCAAGCCCAGCGCCTGCCCGGAGCAGGATCCGACCTGTCTTTCCCTTCCCACCCGGCGAGGCAGCGAGCAGCCCGCCGCCGTGCCCAGGCTGGCCCCAGCCCTGGCATCGCCCTGGCATCGCCCCCGCAGCCCGCCGGCCCTGGCACCTACCCGCTGGAGGAGGTACTCGGTAGCGTCCTTCTCATGCCTGTGCTTGAGGGGTTCAGGTCGTAGGCCAGGTGACCCTGCAGCTCCCCCAAGGAGAAACTTGGCCCTGTGCCCGTCACCACCGGCGCTGCAAGGAGAGAGGGGCGTCAGGAGGGGCGCAGCATCGCCCCGCCACACCGGACCCCCACGCGCGGCGGTGCCCTCCCCACCACGGGCTGTGCCTGGACGTGTTGTCCCCCAGCCCCAAGCTCAGGCCCACGGAGCTGGCTCTGCCCAGGGCCGCAGGAAAGCCGGGGCTGTCGGGGCGCTGCCATGCCCGGCACGCCGGAGTGGGGTACCGCGCGGGGGGGGGGGGGCACCACCGCGGCACTCACTTCGGGACACCTGGATGAGCTCGGTGACGCTGAACACCCCCGAGGTCACGAAGCTTTCCTGGAAGTCTGTCGAATCTGCGCAGGAGAGAAAGGAGAAAGCAGTGAGAGGTGGCGGGGCACCCCGCGCTGGCCCGGCACCCGCTTCGGCTCCAGCCCCCGCCCCGGGGCCCCCCCTGCGCCCCAGGTCTCCCCGCCTGCCTCCCGCCCTGCCGTGCTCCCCGGCATGGCAGCACGCACGGCCACGCTCCCGGGCTGCGGCAAGGTGAGGGGGCCAACGGGGCTCGTGCAGGGGCCGTGGGAGCCCCCCGGAGCAGCCCGGTGCCTTCGGGAGCAAACGGGGCCGAGGGAGGTGCCGAGGCAGCCCGTCGACCCCCTGCAGCGTCCGGACTGTTCCCGCTTCCCACGTCCATGTTAAGGCCTGCAGGTTCCCCCTCCTTAACCTGCTTTGCTCTGTCCCCCACGAGTATGTTTAACTCCCCCGGACCGGCTCACGACCGGTCCACTCAGGCGAGAAAGACACCCCAGGGCTGCTCCGTGCCTCAGTTTCCCCATGGCTGAGCGCGCCCCCAGGCAGCGTGGGAGCGAGCCGGCAGCGTGGAACCTGTGCGGTGCTGCCGGCTCCGGGGAAAGAGCACCGGCGGGGCTCTGCGGGGGCTCCCCCTGCCCCCCAGGCAGGTCTTTGCACCTCGGATCAGCCAAAAGCTGGCCCACGCCGGGGGCTTTGGTGGCACGAGGTGCCCGAGGTGGCCGGAGCCGAGTCCCGGCAAAGCTGCACCCCAGCCGGAGATGAGTCGGCAGGAATCAAACGTGTGACTCAGCAGGGAAGAGTCCGGCCGGCCCCTCCGCCTGCCCCGAGCCGTGCCTGCTGCCCCGGCTGCCCTGCCTCGCTGAGGCCGTGCCAAACTCACTCCACCTGTGCCTGGTTCGCCCGACTCCCCCTCCCCTGGCGGGGACCAGCCGGGAGCCGCAGCCACCCCTCGGCCTCCCCGGCGAGCCGAGGCGCGAACGCCGCAGCCCTGCCGCGCTGAGTCAGCGCTCCGGCTGCGACGTGCCGGGGCCGCCGCTCGCTCGGGGTCTGCGAGTCGCCTGAGGCTGCGGAGCAGCTGCTGGGCTCCGACGGCGCAGAGAAAGCCCCTCGCTCAGCGCTTTCCTCTCTGCGGCCTTTTCCCACCCAGCAGGACCCGAGCCTTTCCTCCCCGCTCCCCGCAGCCCCCCGACCTTCCCCCCGGCTCGCCGCGCTGCCCCGCCAGCGCGAGGGCTGGCAGCCGCCCCGGCAAAAGACCGCAAAGCCGAGGGGCTCCCGCGGTGTCCTGACCCTGGGAGATGGCGCTTGAGGGTGAAACACCCGCCGTGAGCGGGGCGACGGGGAGCATCGCCTGCCCCGCGGTACCCGGCCTGCCCTCTGTCCCCCCGTCCCCACTTACCCAGCGTGATGGGTTTACTGTCCTCCTGATCCGAGCCGATGCCCGTCCTGGGACTGCTGCTCTGCTCTGAATCTGCAACGGGAGGAAAGGGGGTGAGACGCCGCTCTCGGGTGCAAGTCAGCGATCCGCCAGCCGAACACCGCCCCGGCCTCCCGCGCCAGCCCCGCAAGGGTCACAGCGTGCTCCCGCGGCCATGCTGCTGCCACGCGGCGCCGGCGGGCACGGATGCAGCACGGGCTGCTGCAGCCGCGGCTCCCGGCCCGGCCTGCTGCAAGCGAGGTAGAGGAAGATGCGGAACTTCATCCGAACACCCCGACGGAGCCTGCACGGCGGACAGGGCACGGCTGGCGTGGGCACCATCCTGCCTGCTACCCAGCCACCCTCAGAGGGATCAGAGCCCGAACCCACTGCTGCCCAGCCCCGAAAGCGCTTCAGACGCTTGGTGCTGCCCCATTGGGATAACAGGGCTGATGGCACAAGTGGGGAAACTGAGGCAYGGGCCGGCAGGCTGGCTCCCACCTCCTGAGGGGTGCCAACCCCGAGGATGCCCCTTCCCTCACATGGTTAAAAAGGCATCGCGGGCCGCGGGCCCGGGGTTCCCATGGTGACAGACGAACACTAATGGCTGCGTTATGTAATACGGTTTGGTGCCGTAATGGCCCCTCCACGCCCTGCGCTCGCTCGCCGGCGCTCGCCATGCCGCTGCGCGGTGATTAATGAGCCGCCGTGGCAGCCGGGGCCTCCTGCCCGCTGCTGCCCGCTGCCGCCGGTAATGGAGGAAGCTCCCGGCCGCCGGCGCCACGGAAGCGCCCCGGTCGCACCGCCGCGCCGGGGGGAAAATCACTGCTGCTCTCTGCAGTGGCGGACCTGGTCCCGGTGTGTTTGCACTGGCGACGTGCTATGGAGCATCCCACGGGCCGATCTCGCCTGGGGTTTGCCGCCCGGCTGGCCCGCGTGCCCGCTGCGGTGCCCGGCCACCTCGGCTGGCTGCTCCCGCCGCTGACACGTGCCCCTGCTCCTGTGCACCGCTGGGCGTTTGCATGCGCTGGGCCCCCATCCTGGGCTGCAGAAACCATTTCTTGGAGGCTCTAAGGCCCCCCCAGATTTGCACAGTGCCTTGGGAGGCCTCTCCCTGCTTTGCTTTCGCTCGTGCCCATCACGCCCGGTGCCAGCCTACAGCTCCTTGCAAGAGCAGCGCTGCAAAGAGCCAGGGCACATTAGGGGGAACAGAGAGATCGTTTCCCCCTGCATTCCCCTCGCATGGCTCGTTCGGGCGCGCTCGGGCGGAGGGCAGCTCGTGGCGGTGCCCACGTGTCGGTACGGGCGGGAGCGCAGAAAGGCGCCCCGGCCTGGCCGGGTCCCGCAGGATATGTGGCAATGCTCCGCTTCCTGCAGAAACGTAACCCTTGGTGCTCCGGCCCGCGGCCGGGAGGGCCCCGAACCGCCGCTTGGGCAGTTGTCCCAGCATCCTGGAGTGATTCCTGCCTCGCTGCTTCCTCCAGATCCTCCAGCTGCTGAGCTTCGCTTCCGCTCCCACCGGGCAGTCGCACCGGGAGCTGCCCTCGCTGGACGCCCCGCATGCCGCCGTGCTCGGCTCGCTCTGCCTCACCCTCCCACCTCCCTGGCGGCTCGACCGAGCGAGCGCTGCAGGCCGCGGCCCTGCACGCTGCAAACCCCCTCGCGCCCCCCGAAACGGGGCCTTGGTGGCGGATGCACCAAGTGGAGCGGGTTGATGGAGTCGCACCGTGCGCCCCGGCTGACCCCTCCTCGGGGAAGGGAGCAGCCGAAGCAGCCTGGAAGGGGAAGAAACCCCCCCGCCGCGGTGCCCGGGGAAGCCTCGGCCACAACCCCCCGCCACCCTTCCCCTTCCCGCGGCAGAAACACCCTCGCGCTGGGCGGGCTGCAGCCCGGCACGGCCTGTCCCTGCTCCATCTTATCTAAAAATAATCCGCCTCCTCGGGCAGCCGTGCAGACGCTGAGCTCAGCGTTATTGGTTTCTCCAGCATCCTGCGCGGCATCTGCCAGCGCTCGCCCTCCCTCTGCCCCCAGCCCCGCGCCGGCTGCGGGGCCGGGTGCCGTGGTGAGGGGCAGCCGACGCGCCGGACCCGCGGCGGCGGCAGGAGGGAGAAGCCGTGTCCCACCGCGCCCGAGCGGCGGCCTGGTCCTGAGCAGTGCTCAGCGTCATTCCCAGGGAGCTGCCCGGCCCGGCCCTGGCGATAGCGCGTCCCCGTGCCCACCGGCAGCCCCGCGCCGATGGACGCCCGGCGGCGCTGTGCGAAAACGTGATGGACGCTGCTCTGCAGTGGCGCGTCCTTCTCGCCCTCGCCCGCCGCCGCCGCCGCCTCCCGGCTTTGCAGCCGGCCTCCCGCTCGCCCCGGGAGCTGGTGCGGGGCCAGGCTGGTTTCAAAGCCCTTCCAAAACTTTTGTGATTTTTTTTGTTTGTCGTCCCCCCCCCTCCTTCTCCCCTCTTTTCTCTCGCTCCCTCCATCCTCCTCCTCCTCCCACCCGTTTGGCCTTCGGCATTTTTCTTTCGCAGCTTTGGCTGATGCCGGGAAAAGGCTGAGACAATCCAAACAACACAGTCAAAACACAGCGGCCCGGCGTTGCCAACCAGCCTGGCGGGGGAAGCTTTTTTTCCTTCCCCCCCCTTTTTTTTCTTTTTTCTTTCCCCTTTCACGCGCTTTTCCCCAACCCCTTTCTGCCCGCACGGCCCCCCCGGCGCGGTTGCTTTTGCCTGGCACGGCGAAGCCGAGCGGGGTGCCGGGATCGTGCGGCCCCCCCAGCCCAGCACCCGGTGCCCGTGGCAGCCCCCCGGGCCCGCCGGCGCGCGGCCATTTTGTCCGCCTCCCCTCACTGCGGCCCGTCTCCCCCGTGCCGGCCCGACAGCCATTTTGTGCCGGCGCGCCTTGGCGCGGGCGCCGGGCCAAGCCGGAGGGGGGTCCC
>PTFA01000232.1:550786-573033 GCA_003342895.1 Casuarius casuarius
CACCCCTGCACCCAGTCCTGCAATGAGAACTGCACCCAGCCCTGCACCCAGTCCTGCACCCAGCCCTGCAAAGAGAACTGCACCCAGCCCTGCACCCAGTCCTGCACTGAGACCTGCACCCAGTCCTGCATCCAGCCCTGCACCCAGTCTTGCACTGAGAACTCAACCCAATCCTGCACCCACCTCTGCACCCAGTTCTGCATCCAGCTCTGCAAAGAGAACCAAACCCAGTCCTGCACCCAGTCCTGTCACCAGAACTGCACCCAGCCTTGCACCCAGCCCTGCACCCAGCCCCGCACCAATCCTGCACCCAGCCCTGCACCCAGCCCTGCAACGAGAGCTGCACCCAGCCCCGCACCAATCCTGCACCCAGTCCTGCACCGAGAGCTGCACCCAGCCCTGCACCAGTCTTGCACCAGCCCTGCACCGAGAGCTGCAACGCGAATTGCACCCAGCCCTGCACCCGGCCTTGCCCCAGCCCTGCACCCAAGACCAGCGGGGCACCCAGCAGCCTGCCGGGCTCAGCAGGGTGCCAGGGGACGCCCCTGCTCTGGGGCAGCGTGTGTGGGGGGGATTCAGGCTGGGGGGAGACGTTGCACGCTGGGGAGCGGACCCAGGTGTCCGGCTCCCCCCTGCACCCGCAGCCACGGGCAGCAGGGACACGGGCACCTGGGGCACGGTGGCTCCAGCGGGTGCAGTGGGCACCCCGCGGGCCGGGGGGCACCCAGCCCTGCACGCCGTGAGTCCGGAGAGGAGCTGGCGGCCATGCAGGGAGGGTGCTGGGGGGGCCCTAAAGCGATGTGGGTGGGCAGGGGGCCCCCGGGCCCCCGGGTGAACCAGGGCGATGCAGCTCCGGCCGGCTGCGCTGTGCCCCCTCTCCGGACCCCCGTGCCCTCGCCGGGGCTGGACGTGGGGGTCCGGTGGTGCCGTTGCTCCCCCCCAGCATCACTTGTGCCTCAGTTTCCCCACGCGCAGCAGCACAGGGGGGGACACGGGAGGCCCTGGGGTCTCCAGGCATCACGATGGGGGGCAACAAGGAGCGCTGTGGGGCAGAGCATCAATCCGAGGGGGGGGAAGCTGAGCTCCCCCCAAAGCCGCCCCGGCCCTCCGCAGGGAGGGCAGCGCTGCGGGGGGCCGGAGCCCCCCCCCGCTCGCGTTGCCAGAGCAGCGGCCGGGAAATTGTGCTGACGCAGCGAAAGGGGGCCGCGGGCGGGGGGGCGAGCCGCGCCGCCGCGCTCGGGCCCGTAACGGGGGCCGCGGCGGCTGCCGCAGAGCCAGGGTGGGGGGCAGCCGGCGAGGCCAGGGGGGCGCCCCCCTCCTGCTCACCCCCCCCCCCCAATTTCGGGGCTGCCGGGGGCTGCCCGGTGGCGCGGGCTGGGTGCACGGGGGAAAGCGCATGGGAAGGCGCATGCATGCAGGGTGGCACGACGGTGGCACCGTGCCGGGGCGCGGAGGAGGCGGGCGAGGGCCGCGGTGACACCCGGCAGCCCCCGCGCAGGGCCAGGCCTAGGCGGGTGCCCCGCGCTGGAGGTGCCACCGCGGAGGGTGATGCCGGCGCCCCGCCACCTCCTGCCTCAGTTTCCCCGCCGAGGCAGCGGGGCGGCCTGGGCCGGCGGCCAGGGCCGTTCCCCCTTAACCGGGGCGCGGAGCGACCTTAACAGAGAAAGTGAGAGGCTGCCAGGCCTTATCGGAGAGTATTTACAGCCGCCGTGTTCCCAATTAGGCGGTCAGGTGACTCCCGGCTGCTGGGGACCCAGACGCCGGGGTCAAGGTCGGAGGCGGCGGCAGCGAGAGGGGGTGTTCGCTGGCCGGGGACACCCGCCGGCGTGGTCGGGGGCACCCCGCCAGCACGGGGTCCCCGTGACACCTAGCATGGGGTCCCTTGTCCCGGCCATTGTGGGCATCCCCGTCCCAGCCATCACAGCATCCCCATCCCGGCTCCCCCTCCAAGGATGCGGGTGCCCCCAGGCCGGGGCACCCCGTCCCCACCAGCACAGCACATCCCCAGCGTGGCCCCCAGTGCCCCCGTTAAGCCCAGCACTGGGCACCCCAGTACCACCCCCGCACGCCGTACCCCATCCTGCCCGGGGTGCCCATGCCCCTGCCCCGAGCCAGCCCGGCGTGGGCACCCCATCTCCTCCGGGCGCCCGCCATCCCCATTGAGCCCGGCCCGTGGAGGGTGTGGGGACACGCATGCGCGTGGCGGGACGCGCAGGCAAGGGCCGCGTTGGCACGTCGCGGCTCGCCAAGGCGATGCCCGAGTTACGCTAGGGTCAGGCGTGGAGCCCGCGCGCCCGGGCATCCCTCTCGCCTTCCCTCGCGGTCCCTTCCGGGCTCCTCCCGGGCCCTTCCCCACCTCCCTCCCTGCTTTCTCTCCCTCTCTCGCTATATTACACGTTCCCAGCAGCCTCCCCCCGCACGCCGCAGCCCCGGCGCCGCGTGCCGCCGGCGTCCCCAGCCCGGCCCGCGCGGCCCCGCGGTGGGAGCCGGCGCAGCGGCGGGCACGGCGCCAAGGGCTGTTCCCACGCCGGAGGCTGCCAAGGGGAGGCCGCCGAGGCGCGGGCAGAGCCCGGCCGCACGTTTTGGGGAGCAATTCCCCGAATGGCGGCGGCGAGCCCTGCTGCGCGCACAGCGCCGGGCAGAATGGGGGGCTGAGCTGCCCCCCCGGATGGGCATCACCGGGGGGGTGATGCCCTCTGAGCTGGTACCTGCTATTTAATAACCAGGCAACTGCGGAGGTTGTGACTTGCCCTTCCCAGGGCTCACGAGGGGCCGGGACAGCCCCGGGGGGGGCCGGCGAGGGGGCCGCAGCACCTCCCTGGGGTGATGCGCGGTGCATCCACTCCCCCGGCAGCAGGGGCAGAGCCATCTCCCGCCTGTGCCCGCCGTGATTTACAGCTCCGTCCACCCCCTTTGTTGGGATGACGGCCACCAGAGTGCCCCCCTCGGTGTCATTATCCGTCCTTGGGTCGCGGCCAGCGCTGGGAGCGCCGGGCGGAGGAGGCGGCCGGGCCCCCCGCTCCCTCCCTGCTCCGGGGAGGCAGATCCGGGCAGGGCATCGCCGCTGTGGCCCTGGGGCCGGGGGCCGTCACCGCCCCAGGAAGCCCCCCGAGCTGCAAACGGCTCCCTGCAAACTGCCCCGTGGGCAAAAGCAATCCCTGCCGGCCGGTGGCCAT
Source organism: Casuarius casuarius (assembly GCA_003342895.1). Lineage (NCBI taxonomy): Eukaryota > Metazoa > Chordata > Aves > Casuariiformes > Casuariidae > Casuarius > Casuarius casuarius. The sequence goes on from PTFA01000232.1 coordinate 553,963, forward strand.
GCACCGTCTCCCTCCCGCCTCGGGCATCCCCGCTCCGGCCATCCCCGCTCCTCGGCTCGGACCCCGGCGAGCAGCTCGCGCCCGGATCGGCGCAGCAGGAGCCGGCGGGCGAGATAACGCGAGACCTTTTATTGGCCCGACAAATCCCTCGCGGCACTCGAGCGCTCCGGCCAGAAAACGTCCTTTCCCTGGCGCGCTGCACCTGCACGGCCCCGCGGCGCGGCCGGTGAGCCGTCGGGGCGGCGCGCGCCAGCACGTTAGCAGCCGGCGATGCCAAACCCGCCCGGATGAAATAAGCCCTGACCCGAGCTGCTGCGAGCTTCACCTGCCCGACACGCGGGGAGGTGGCGTGAGCCGGTGACGAGGACCGCGGCTTAGGGATCTATTCCCGGTGCAGCCGGTGCCCCGGGAGCCACCAGTGCCATTGCCCGCCGTGCCTCAGTTTCCCCCTTTAGGGACAGAGGCTCTGGGAGCAGGTCGGTCTCCCTGTCCTCACCCCGGCGAACCAGCCCAGTTTCCCCAGTAAGGCCACGGGCAGCGTGATGGGCAGGATAACTGCTCCAGCAAGCGCCTCTCCTTGCTGCAAGGGGCTGGCAGTGCCCCGCGGCAGCGGCGGGGTGGTGGCACCCACCCTCGGCTGGGGCGTTGGGCGCCTCTTGGCAAGGTCCGAAGCAGCCGAGAGGCTGCTCCTGGCTGCAAAACCAGCCCCGGCGGGGAGCGATCCCGTCCCCGTCCCCGAGCCCCGGCCGGGCGCGCGGCGCCTACCTCTCTCGCGGACGAAGTAGGCCAGGTAGAGATCGAGCTCCTTGACGGAGACGCTGATATGGTGGGGCTGGACGCAGAGGACGGGGTTGCTGCACTGGCCCGACTTGACCAGGCGCTCGCCGTCCGTGCTCTCCAGCGGGATCCCTTTGAAGAGGATGACCATGACGAGGTCGAGCCGCCACACCTTGTCCGCCTGCCGCAGGCAGTCGATGCGGCGCATCTTGCCCTTCTGGTCGGGGTTGGAGAGGACGCAGCACGAGGGCTTCTTGCCCGTGATGGAGAGCACGAAGTCCTCGCGGCACTCGGGCCGGATGTCCTTGCGCAGCTTGGCCAGGAGGCGCGAGGCCCACTTCTGCTTGACTTCGGGCTTCTCGCTCAGCAGCTCGTCCTTCACCGCCCTCTCCTCGTCCTTCGTCATCCTCTTCTCGTGCTTCTTGAAGTACTTGCGCTTGCGGGCCTGCAGGTTGAACCAGGTGTAGGCGAAGGCCCGGACATGGGGGAGCAGTGCTTCGATGAACGGGTGGAACTCATCCTGCAGGGAGCACAGGGACAGGCCGTCACCCACCGGCGGCACGGCGCGGCCCCGCGGTCCCCCCACGCCGGGAGAGGCGGGCAGGACGCCTGGGCCCGCTCCCGAACCCCCCGCCGGGGGCTGGCTCGGCGCTCGCAGCCGGGGAGCTGGCACGGGGACACCTGGGTTATCCCACGGGCGGGCAGGGCCGCGGGGGACCTGGCCGCGCTCGCGCCTTGCCCTACTGGGCTCCGGCCCAGTTTCCCCAGTGCCGGCGGCCTCGAGGCAGAGGGCAGAGCCGCCCACCCGCCGGGCAGCGGGACCCCCGCGCCCGGCCCCCTTGGCCCGCCGCCTTGGCGCAACGCGGGGGGCCCCCCCTCCCCTGCCCATCCTCCCGGCCGGCGGCGCGGCGGGGAAGAGCCTTCGCAGCGCCGGCCCATAAATCCCGCCGGCTGCGATTCTCCCGGGCCAATAAACTGCCCGGGATGGCTCGGGTGTAATGGAGCTCAGCGGGCCGCGGAGGGGAAGGCGCTTACGTAACGCGTGCTGTGTCTGCAGGAACCTAACCCGCTCCCCTTCCCACCCACACGCGCCGGGATCCGTTCCCGACAGGCATGGAAACCCGGGCCGACGGCTCCCCGCGGCCGTGCCGGGTGCCGAGCGTCCGCCGGGGTGATCCGCTCCGCCGTCCGGCGCAGGGACCCGCGGGGCTTGGGGCTCGCCGCCGCGCCGCCCCGCTCCCCGCGGACCCGGGAAGCTCCCCGCGCTCGCCCCGAGCCCGGCCGGCCCCGCTGCTGGCTCCCGGCCCGCGGAGCAACGCGTGCTCTGACTGTCTTTTTCCATTTGGCTGGCGTTTCCCAACGCGGCCATCCCAGAAAGAAAACAAGGAAAGCGCCTCCATCTCCCCCCGGCCTCCGAGCCTTCCCGCATCCGATTTTCCCCGTCCGGAAAGTCCTGGGGGGGGAGGACACAAAAGCGCCCGGGGAGGAGGGAGATGACTAGGTGTTCGGGCTCCCCGGGCCGGGCGAGGGGCTCGGCGTCGCGGGGCCGCCTGCCGCCAGCAAAACAGCCCCGCCAGGTTCCCGGCCGCCTTTGCGAGAGCGCGAGGGGAGGCCAAAATCGCAGCCGATCTGGAGCGGAGAAACCCGAGCACCAGCGGGCCTCTCCGTGCCAGACCTCCCTGAAACTCCGGGCTCGCTGCTCGCTCCGAATGTGGCTCCGATTAAGGATAATTGGGCTTGCAGCGGGAAAACAGCCCGGGCGCCAGCGCGGCCCGGCCGCCGCCGCGCTCCCCGAGACGCGCGCCCCGGCCGGCACCGCCGCACCGGCAACCCGCAGCCCCGCCAGCCCCGCCGCACGCGGGCTCCCGCTCCGGCTCCAGCTCCGGCTCCGGCCGTCCTGCCCCTTCCCAGCCCCTTTCACCCCGCTCCGGCGCGAATTTGGCCGCGAGAGCCTTGGCGTAAAGCGAGCGGGGAAAGGAATCCGGCCTCACGGCGGGCAAGGAAAACACGAGAACTGCGCGGAGCAGCACTTTTGCCCGGGGATTGTTTTTCTTCATGGGGCGGTTTCGCTCCGAGACGGAGGGTGTCAACGTGGCCCCTTCCCCATCCCGCCGCTCCCCCGCGGCTCGGCCCACTCTAACCACGCCAAGGCGGTTTCTTTGCATTTTTCCCCCCTTTTTTCTTGCTTTTCCCCCCTCTCCTGACTGCTTTGCCAAGGGCAAGAGCCGAGCGAGCCCCCGCACGTGGCTGGGGAGGAAGCAGGATTCGGCCCGCGGGGTTTCTCGCTACGGGGCAACGATGTGGAGCAGCACCGAGCCCAGCTGGGCGCCGGAGCCGCCCGCGAAGCCTCCCACCGCCACCGCCGAGGGACCCAGGAGTCCGGGGCTGCTCGGGGGTAGCTGTGGGCAGGACCCTGGCGGGGACGGATCCAGGCCGGATAGATGGAGCGAGCGGACGAGCGGCGACAGCAGCTGACCCCGGGGCAGGCGATGCCGCTCCCTGTCCCCAAGTGACCCTGGCCGGATTGGACGGTGACCCCTGAACCGGCCTCCCGCACGGATCTGCCCCGCACGGAGCTCCTAACCCCAAACCGGCCCCGCAGCACGGACCCGAGCAAGCCCCGAAGCAGCTCCCCCGGCACGAACCCCGCTAACGGCCAGCGCAGACCCCCCGCACGGACCCCGCCAGCCCCGGGGCCAACGAGCCACCTCTTCCCCCCGCCGACCCCAGCAGCACCTCCGAAAAGCAGCATCGCCCGAGCCACGCCGCCGAGGGGCACCCCCTCGCACCCCCGCCCGGTCCCCCGCGCCGTGCAGCCGGGGGCGGGCGCCGCTCCGGGGACGGGCACAGCTGGGAAGGGGAAGGGACGTCTGCTCGGCACGGGGGCAACCACCATCTCCTGACCGTGGGACCTGTCCCTGCCAGGGACCCATCTCTGCCCAGGACCCATCCTGACTCCAGCAACCCATCCTGACCATGGGGACCTATCCCTGCTGGGGCACCCATCCCTGCCGGGGCACCCATCCCTTCTTGGGCGCCCATCCTGAATGCAGGGACCCATCCCTGCTGGGGGACCCATTTCAACCTGCAGGGACCTATCCTGGACACAGAGATTCATCCCTGACAGGGGGACAGGGACTCATCCTGCCACAGGGACTCATCCTGCTGGGACACCCACCTCAACCATGGGGACCCACCTCAACCATGGGGACCCACCTCAACCATGGGGACCCATCCTTGCCGAGAGACCCCTCTCAACTGTGGGGACTCATCCTGACCACAGGGACCCATCCTCTTCCCAGGGACTCATCCTGCTGGAAGAGCCATCTCAACCATGCGGATCCATCCCTGCCCAGGGACTCATCCCTGCCGGCTGCTCCTGGGGCATCTGCAGCCCCGCACGGCCGCGGGGCCTGGTTCCCTCCCCGGCAGGAGCCGCTAATTCAGTGCAGCTGGGCAAGGGCTGGGCATGTGTCTTAAATCAGGGAAGAAGGTCAAAGAAAAGTAAGACAGGAGCTGAAAAAAGAAGCAGCGAGTTCCAAAAACAATACTTGGCCGGGGCGGTGGGCGGCTGATCTTCCTTGGTGGCCGGTTATTCAGACGAAGCCTACAAATTGCTGCCATATCCCGTCCCCGACACCCTCCCCAGGCGGCCGGGACCGGGGCTGGCCAGAGGCCGAGGTGAGGGGCGCAGCCCCGTCATCCCCATCCCTGCCGGCCCGCCGCGTCCCCGGGACGCTGCCACTGCCATGGGGACCCCCGGCACCTCCGGGCGGGTGCGAGGGCCCGGTGAACCATGCGCTGGGGAGACGGGCTGGCAGCACCTTCGGGTCCCGCTTGCCCTCGCCGCAGAGCATCCCTCGCCGCCAGGCCTGGCTTGGGCGGGAGGACCCGGCTTTTTGCCCGCCCTGCACTCACGTCCCTCCGGCCCAGCGGCTCGGGGCCGCTGCCGAGGGCCAGGGATGCTCCGTGCCCTCCCGCGGGCCCACGCTCTAGGGCAGCGGCTGGTTTTGGGGGGCTCCAAGCGGCTGCTTGCTTTGCATCACCCTGCTGCAGCAGTGCTGGCTGGACCCACAGCTCAGACCCTCCCAAAATGCTGCAAAAGGAAGATGCCGCAGCTAAACCCGGCCTCCTCCGCCACGCCAGCCCGCGCAGCCCCCCCGGCCGCCTCGGGGCGTCAGCCCCCTCCTTTGCCCCCATGCCGGGATTAAGGCGGCATCGGAGCTGACCCGAAAGCCAGGCAGCTCCCGCAATCCGATCAGCCACTCGACAACTTTCCCTCCCGCCCGGCTTATCCCGCGCGGAGATGCCCCCCGGCGTTAATCTGCTTTAGCGGGGCCAGGCCAGGCCAGGGCAGACAGACGGTGCCGCGGCTTTGCCTCGGCTAAAGGCGCCCGCGGGCTCGTTGCCTGCCCGGGGGACGGAGGGGGACGGAGAGGCCTCGACCGCGACATGCCCCAGCTGCCTGGGAGCTCTGCGTCCCCAAAGCCGGCGGAGGGACGCTGGCTCAGGGCTGGGGACTGTCCCCGTCCTCCACGTCCCCGCCAGTCCCTTCCCACTGTGCCAGGAGCCGGCGGGCATGGAGCAGCCCGAGACCCCCGGAGCCGGCTGCAGGGACCGGCCGTGCGCGGGTGTCCCCGCTGCGGGTGTCACCGGTCGGGGTCATCCAGCTTTGCCCTGTCAAGAAAAGCCACCGTCGCCAGCTCACCCCCACGGTGCCCACGGCGGTCACGGTGCCGCCGCAGTGCAAGGCGCTGCACGCGCGAGCAACAGCAGCCCCCGGCCGTGCAAGCAAAGGAGGAACCGCGCGGGGCGACGGGAAGGACCGAGGGCGCCGCTGGAGAGCCAGGACGCCTGGGCCCTCTGCTCCAGGCCCGGCCCTGGTCCCAAATGCCTCAGCCCGAGAGCGGGCTGCACCCTCCCGGGGCGGCGGGTGGGCAGGGGGGGGACGCAAGGGCCCCCTTTTTTTCGGCCTCGCTCTCCGGCGAGCCGGCAAAGCTCTGGTTAACTTTCTCTCGCGTTGTTTTTCCTTTGCGCCGCCGCGTTTCTGCCGGGCTGGGAAGCAGAGACATGCTGCAAGACCGCAGCAAAGGCTGCTCTCGGGGCATTTCCGGCCGGGAATCTGGCGGCAGAGCTCGCTCTTGGGCCCCTTCCAGCCCGGGCTCGCCGGCCCCGCGAGCGGGGAGGAGCCGCCGCCGGCGGGGGCTGCAGCCCCGGCCCCCTCACGCCCCCCACTCCCACATCCAGGCTCCCAGCAGGGGGGATTTTATTCCCGAGCTTTCGCCACGGGGGGATTTTGGAGGGCCGCGCGTCGGCCGGGTGTTGCTTCCTGCCCCGGGAAAGCAGCGGCGAGCGGGATCTGCCGGGGCGGGCGAGAGGCCGCGGCGCCCGGCGGCTTGGCGCTGCGAGCAGAACGTGCCGTCCCGCCGCCGCGGCTCCCTCGCGTGAGCGCCGCGTCCAAACACCTCGGGCCGGGCGCGACGGCCCCAATTTTCCAGCGAAAAGAAACGTTTCCTCCGGAAATTCCCGCGCAGTTTTAATGGGGGGAGGAGGAAAGGGAGGGGGCACGGTGGCTTCGGCAGCGGGTTTCGCTCCCCGCCGGCATCACTCGGCACTGGGGGCAGCGAGGGGCCGTTCCGGCTGCGCGCGGGGCGAGCGAGCGGCACCTCGGCCCCCGTGGGGACCACACAGGCTTTATTTTATTAAAGGATGCTCAGCCTCTCCGCCAGCCAACCACACACCTCAAAAATGCTGCCGGCTCCGCCGGCCTCGGCTGCTGCCAGCTCCCGATCCCCGGGGCCGGACGAGCCCGGGCAGGGGCTGGCAAGTTGGGCGCTCGGCGCCGCGCCTGCCCTCCCCGGCCCCGCGTCCCTCCCTGGCGGCACGAGGAGCCCTCGGCGCGGCGGGGGAGACGAGCCGCCGCGGCCCGGAGGGATGCTCGCCCCCGAAAAGCCCCCGGCGCTGTTGGGGGCTGAATTTTGCCGAATCCGAGGCCCTTTTGTTCGAGCGGCTGGAGGCGGCAGCCGGGTCGGAGGGGTATAATCCAGCCGGGATCCCAACGAGGGGGTTAATCCGCGCGGCTCTGCCCAGCCCGGCGTAATCCGGAGCCTGATTTCGCTTCGGCGTAAATCCCGGAGAACAAAAGCGAGGCAGTGGGGAGCAGTGATTGGAGCAAGGCGCAGGAGCCGGGCCGCCCGGCTCGGCCCTGCCGCCGGTGCCGCCTCGGTGCCTCAGTTTCCCCTCCCCGACGCACGCGGGGCCCCTTCGGCCGTGGGGCACACGCCAAACGCTTTCGCCCAGCTCCCACTTGCACGTGCAAATCCACCGGTAGCTGCTTATTAACCGTTCGCAGAAACGGCTCTTGGTAATAAGTTAACCTGGTAATGAGACCTGTTGCAGAGACAGATGCAAATGATTTGAAAGTGCTCATTAGAGGATATTGGAGGAAGGCACTTAGTCCCTGAAATCCACCCAACCTTTCTCGGGGCCGTCCTTGCAACATATTAGAGCCCATTTTACAATAATTGCTCCAGAGGAGGAAATCTATTTGGATTCATCATAAAGTATTTATTAACAAGAGCTTATTCATAATTTCTGCTGCTCTCCGGCACGGCGTGGCCGGGCTTCGCCGCCCGCTCTGCAGGGAGCAGCGAGGCCTCCCGGCGCAGCCCGGCGCAGGCGAGCGGCACCGCACGCGGGGCAGAGGGAAACCGAGGCACGGCGGGCCCGTGGCAAGAGGACCCGGGCGTCCTGCCCTGCCTCCCGCGCAGGAGGTCACGCCGCGGCGCTGCCGAACGCCAAACAAAAGGGCCTTCGAAAACAAACACGGCGGAGAGACAAAGGCCGAAAGTGTTCGCTGAGGAGGGCTCGGCGCGAGCCGGCAGGGAAATGATGGATTGCGGCACGGATGCGCCCTCGCCGCCTCCCTCGCCTGCCCGCTGCGGGAGCCCGGGGGGGGGCAGCCGCTTGGGCTATACTGGGAAGAGCAAACTGGCCATGCTGGGATGCGGTGCCCAAGCCTGGTGGCCAGGCTCGGATCAGCCAGCCCAGCGCCGCAGGTTCGAATCCCGCTGCCGGGGACACGGAGCGAGGCGGTGCCAGGCAGAGCGGGTCGCACCTCCGTGCCCACGGCAGGGCAGAGGCTGTGCCCTTCGGCAGGGCATCGCCACAGCTAACGGCCCCGGCGCGGGGTCCCGGGTGCCACCCTGGGGCCAGCACCCGCAGCGCCTCGGTGCACGGTGCAGCAGGAGGGAGCGTGGCAGCGGGTGAAGCCGCCGGGAAAGCGGCTGGGGACGGGACGGGCTGGGCTGGCGTCCTCCGTGCACACACAACCCCGCGCCAGAGCTGCCTCCGGGGCGGAACAGGCTGTCGCAGCCGCGCTCCTGCCAGCTTCCCAGGCGGCAGCAGACGCCGGGGCGAGGAACAGCCCGGCCTCGCGCTTGCAAAACCCCACCGTCACCCCCCGCCAGACCACGCACCCCTCACCGCCTACGCGCCGGCACCCCAAAAAGCCCTGCCGAGGCGGACGACCGGCTTTGCAAGCCCCCTGCTCGCGCATCCCTGCCCTGCGGATCCCGCAGGCGCGCCGGGCGCGGGGGGATGCTCCGCCGGGCTCCCGGGATCCCCCGAGGCCGGGCGGGCGCCCGCCTGCCTGCACGTGCCCGCCGGGGCGGGAAGGCGCTGCCGGCGCGGGCGGCGCGCGGAAGCCCGGGGAGCTCGCCGAGGCCGCGTCCCCGGGTCGCGGGAGGCCGCGGCAGGCAGGGAACTTGCCAGTCGCTTTGGAAAAGAGCAGGAAGCAAAGCAGCTCTGAGCGCAGCCGGGGGCTCAGGTGCCAGCGCTGCCTGGGCCCGCGCCAGCGCGCCCGGCCCTCCCCGGGGAGGCAGCGCCGCAGCGAGGCAGCAGCCGCCAGCAGCCGGCGGGGGGTGGGAGCAGGGGGCGACCGGTCCCGGGGGGCCGAGCTGCCCCTCGGCTCTGCCGGCCGGGGCGGGAGGGTGGCCGGGAGGCGCCGGCCCTTGGCCATGGGGATGCACGTGGATGCGGCATCATCCTGCCCAGGGACAACACTGCGCTGTGCCCCAGCCCTGCGCCCATCACCCCGGCTCTGGGCTCCACGGATGCTCCAGGGCGGCCTGCCTTCGGCCTCCCCAGACCCTCCCGAAGGAGGGAAGGAGGGTGCCGAGGCCGTGGGGCAGGTTCGGGGACACCTGGGCCTGGGGCCCCCCTGGGCCCAGGTGGCCCCCCGCGGCCAGCGGAGCCAGGCCCACGTGGCTTCCCAGCCGAACCCCCCCCCGGGGCTTCGAGGAAGGGAAACGTTTTATGGAACTGGAAAAAAAACAGTTTCGCCAGCAGGTCCCGGCGCTGCCAGCTCCTCCGCCCGGCCCTGCGTCAGCGCCGCGGCCGGGGGCCCCGGGCCGGCCCGCCCCCCCCGCGGCCCCTGTCCCCGGTGCCGCGGCCATGTGACGAGGGGACCCCGGCGGCCCCCGGGGCGTCGCTCACCCCGGGGCGGGGGGTTTGCACCACCACGGTCCTGCCCCACACAGGGAAACCGAGGCACGGAGAGGCCCCGCGGCAGGACGGGAGCCACGGCGGCACCGTGGCAGAGCCCGGCGGCGCTGGCAGAGGGGAGACGCCGAGGCCCGGCCACCGAGCATCCCGTCCCCACGGGACCCGGGGGGGTCGGGGCCACCCCCAAGCTCGAGCCTGGGGCTCGGAGCCCGGCTCAGCCCCTGACGCAGGAGCTTTTATTTCCCTCCTGACGTATTTTTAGCCCTGCTTGCTCCATCCTGGCCTTTCCAAGGGGATTAATTCCTCCAACCGCCCACGCTACAGCACATATGGGGGTGCAAAGATGCACCCCGACGCCCTGCCGGGGGGGCCTGCTGGGGGGGGGAGACCGGAGGGTGACAGGGACCCGTCCCCAAGCCCCATGACGGGAAGCCGTCACCCATCAGACGGGACCGCGGGAGCCACTTGCTGCACCCCATCCAGGGGGTGCTGGGGGGGGATGCACAAATCCCGGCCCAGGAGCACAGCCCCCTCCGGCCCAAAGAGACCCCCCCGCCCCAAAACTGCCCCCCAGCCCCGCACTGCTGCCGGCATGACCACGACCGCCCCCCGCGGCCCCGTGCCGCCGGCCAGGCTCGCTCGCCGTGTTTACGGCACTGCAAATCCAGGGCCCGGAGGCTTTGAGCAAGTCACAGTTTAAAAATAACCCAGGCCTTTCGCGGAGGAGCGGGTGACCTCGCGGGAGGATTGGCTGGCCGGGGCCACCGCCACCGCCACCGCCGCCACCGGGCCCTGCGGCGGGAGGTGAAGAGTTCAGCCGCCTCCCCGGTCCCGCACGGGGTTTGCGAGGCGATTTGGGAGCTGCTTTCGGCCAGCTCAGCCCTCAGCATCCTGCAGCCGCCCTCTCCCCCGTTTAGAGACAGGGAAACTGAGGCACGGGGTGGCGGGTTCAGCGACGATGCCACCCCCCCCCATGCAGTGCGGTCCCGTCCCGCATCCCGGGCATCCCGCCGCCGCCCATCCCTCGCCGGCAGCYGCCAACGCCGCAGCGCCCAGCGCGAGCGCGGCGGGGAGCTCTGCCCCGGCTTTCGGCTTTCCCCAGCCTGCCCGGGCGGTTCAAAGGCTGAGCCGGGCCGGGTCGTATTTCGGGAGGGTTTTGGCGGCGGCCCAAAAGCCGGCAGCGGAGGCCCGGGCGGCCCGGGCGCGCGCGGCCCCGAACAAAGGGAGTCTGTTCGGCGCGGAGGGTTCCTCTCCGGTCACCAGCGGCACCCGCCGGGGACACGATGCTCGCTGGCTCGCGGGGTCCCGCTCCCCGCCGCGCCGGCACGCAGCCCCCCAGCCTTGGCCCAGGGAGCTGCCGGGGCGCGGGGAGCACGTTGGTCCCGGGAAGCGCCCGCTGCTCTGGCCTCCAAGCCGGGTCAGCGGGTGCTTGAGCCGGGCCACGTCGGGGCTGGATCCGGCTTCCGGCCTCGAATGGCCCCGGAGCCAGGTGACAGCCGCACTTTGCGTCCCCCATGCCGCCAGGCACCACCCCGAGCCCAAAGCCCCCCCAAATCAACTTTTTACTTTGCTGCAAGTGCCGCCGGGCGCTGCTTTCCCGCGCCCGGAGGTAAACCGAGGCCGGGGGCAGGGCCGGTCCCGCGCCGCTGCGGCCGCTATGGGACACTGCCCCACTGCAGCCCCAGCGCTGCCGACCGCCCCGTGACGTGGAGCCCGCGAGCCACCGGCCCTGGGCTACCTGCCCAGCCTGGCCCGTGGCCCAGCCCGGCAGCCGGGAACCATCTCACGGAGCAAGAGGGAGGCCGAGGTCCCCGCAGCGGGGCCGGCAGTGCCAGGCCAGGCCCCCGGCCGCTCGGCGACGCTGCCCGGGAAGGAAGGAGAGCGGAAGGAAACCCTGCGTGCGGCTGCTTCCCACCGGCTCCGCTCGGCCGGCTGGCTCACGGCGTTGCAGCTCTGCCCGGCCAGACCCCTCACCAGCCCAGGGCCGCCGCGGCGAGCTCGGCTCCAGCTCAGCGCCGCAGGCAAAGCGTCGGAGCTGGCCGGACCCGCAGCACTGGGGGACGCTGCCGTCGACAGCCCGAGGATGCTCGGCAGGGAGACGGGGCCGCTCGCCACCACGCCGGGATGGGGGATAACGGGGCCGCAGGGATGCTTGGCAGTGCCGACGGCACGGCTCCAGAAAGCCTCGGCATAGCAGGGTCGCGGCACAGGGAGCATCGAGCGCGCTGCGGCATGAGCACCCACGTGCCCGCGGCGGCGTGCAAACGCGCCTACGCCGGGGTGTCCCATGGCGGGGGGGACGGTCGCGGCCTTTTGCCTCATCGAAACCCCCCTCCGGCTCCTCCCGGCAGCCTGGGGGGCCGCTCCGCCGTCCCGCTGCCCCCAGCCGCACGGAGCGAGGACGTGGCTCGGCCGCCAAACGAGTCCCCTCCCGCACCACCTGACCGCGGCGAGGCGAGGCGGCTCGCGAGCGTGTCCTGGTTTCCTCTGGCGGTACCTCAGGATGCGATGCAGTCATCGCTAATGCATCTGGACTCATTTACCGGGATGAGAAAATGTTTCCAGGTTTCCCACAAAGTCCCATTAAGATCCCAGTATGACTCTATTTTTAGAGCCCTCAGCAAGGAGGCTTTGCGAAACCAGCCCGGCGCTCCGCTACACCGTGGCCCCGCCGGCGCCCGAGCCCCGGTGCCCCCCCTGCACCCAAGGACCCGCAAGGGGCACCCAAGCGATTTAGGTGCCCGAGCACCTGGCTCCCAAGCGGGGCACGTGCTCGTGTGATGGAGCTGAGCTGCAAAAGGGCCACAAACGGGGCCATATGGTCTTGGCTTTGCAGCAGGAGGCTGCCTCGGGGCGTCTCTGCACCCCAGGGTGTCCCTGCACCCAAGGGTGCTGGCCGGGCGAGATGCCCTCTTGCACCACCAAAGCCAGCACGGCCCGAAACCTCGCAGGAGCCTCCGAGCGGCTTCGGCCGAGAGCGATGGGCCCCGCTGGATCCCCGCAGCACTGACCGCAGCGGGCCCCGATGCTTCCCGTGGGAGAATCCGGCACAGGGAGACGAGCTGCCCCCCGGGGGGTCCCGGCAGCGGGAATCCCCCCGCAGGCCCCTGGGGCCGGGCACCGCTTTCACTCGAGAACGGCTCGGAAACGAAACCCGGCAGGAAGCAAAAGCGAAAGCCGCCCCCGGGGCGCCGCGGTCGGCCCCAGGGCAGCGCGGGCCCAGGGTCTGCGCCGCGAAGCACCCTGAGCCCCGCGGGAACCCGCTCGGGGGGAAAACACCGGGAAATGCTGACAGCGGGGGCTCGAGCTTTGCTGCGGCACCGCGGCCGGGCTCCCTGGGCCGCCCCACGGCGCATCAGCCATCGCGGTGGACATTACGCTGCTTTTCCCACCAGTATCAACAGGTTTCATCGTGGGAAACAACCGAGATTTGTACCTATCCATGCAAAAGGTGCAAAACCCCCGCAGAGCACCACCACGCCAGCCAGGGCATCAGCGGTGGCTCCGGCGGGTGACGTGCCCCAAGCCCGCGCTAACGTTTCAGACCACCCTATGCACCGCGGACCCGGGCGGGCTGCACGCGTCTCCCATCGCAGCTTTCCGCGGCAGGAGGCGAATCCTGCCCCGGTCCCCGCACGCGCGCGGCGCTGCCGCACGGCTATCTATAGCGATGAGCTCAGCTCGGCCCGGCAGCTCCCCTCCCGCTACGGCAGGCACCGGCGGCCCAGACCTGGGAAAGCGATTAAACCATCGCGCGCCCGAGGCTTTTATCCCTCCGGACGCCCGCTGCCTGCGCCGACGGGTTTCGATTTCAAAGGCCGCTTGCACGGGGGGCTCCACGAAAAGATGCAGGGAGCAGGCGCAGAGGGACGGGGCAGGGGACGGGGCGGCCGCGCTGCTCCCGCGGTGCCGGGGACCTCGGCCGCCGCTGCCCCGCCGCGGGCACGGAGGGGCCGGAGGCTCCCGCAGCGCCGGCGGGGGGAACGCGCTCGCCGCCTGCAACGCGTCTGCTGCCGCAGGGCCAGGGAAGGGGGGGCCGAGAGCAGGGGAATTTCCCTGGCTTTTTCTACAACAAACTCCTCGGCTTGTGCAATTAGAGAAATTTGTTTAACAAACTCTCGGGGGAGCGGAGCGGGAAGGTGGGGTGGCGCGCAGCCAGGGGCTCTGCTCGCACAGGCCCGTCTCCCTCCCGCGCGAGCCGCTGATCAAAGCCCGGCGTTTCGGAGAGGAAGAGGAGCGGCTGCCTTCAGCACGCCGGCGGCTCAGCCCGCGCGGAGCGGCTCGGCCCCCCGCACAGCGGTCCCCGCAGCATCGCTCCCCGGTGCCGGCAGCGCCCCGGCACCCGCAGGTCGCACGCGGCCGGCCGGCCCGCTCGCCGCACCGTGCCCGCGCCCAGCCGCAGCCGCGCTCCCTCTCCTCCTCCCGCGATGCCATTTCCATGGAAAACCCTTTACTCGGCACTTTTCGCCGGCGCTGCCTCATTTGTATGCACGCCGCGGCGCTCGCCCGGCCTGGCGCACAGGTTACTAAAGGAGATTTTTGCAGCGCGGCGCGGCGCGGGTCGCGTTACGTTTCTTGCTGTCTCACTTTCCCGAATCGCAGGGCAGGAGCCAGGGGACCGCGGCGGGGGGGGAGGAAACGGCAGCTCCCGGCTGCGGCCGAGGCACCGCGGGACGGGGCAGCTCTGCAGCGAGCGGCGTGATCGCGGCTCCCGGGGGAGCACCGGTGGGTCCCCGGCGCTCTCCATCCTCCTGCCGCAAGGTGGGAGCTGCCGGTGAAGTGGGGGCCCACGGCGGCCGCCCCGGCGCAGGCTCCACGCCGCGGCATCGCCCGTCCCGGCACCGGCAGCGGGAAAGCGGCGCCTCCCGTTTCGGCTGGGCTAGGGGAGAGGGGAAACGTCTCGCTTGGAAAATCAGCGTTTCTCTCTTCCCCCCCCCCGGCCTCACTTTGCAAGCGCAAATATTTCTTGGGTTTTTCATGATCAGAAACACGTTGGGGGTTTTTTTTGGACAAAAGCCGGGCAAATACCGCTCGCCTGGGAGGGGAATGCAGGGGCCCTTTGCAAGGAGAGTAAAAGCCTATTAAAAAACGAGATAAAAACCCAGTTTAAAAAAAAAGGCWGCAGCAGCAGCAGCTCCACCTGGCCCCAGACCCCAGCAAACTCCCGGGGGCTGAAGCAGCCCCGGCGCAGAGGGGTCAGCGGCGCCCGCTCCCAGGCTGCCCGTGCCAGGCGGCACTGCCTGACAGCGCTGCCCGGCCTCTCCCGAAATCTTGGCCTGGATACGGGCGGCCTGGAGGGGAAAGCCCGGCGGGAGGCTGCCCAAAGCCCGGGCCTGGGGATTTTGCCCAAAACGCTGATTATAGATGGCTGCTGGCAGGTGAAGGGAGGATTAATGCGCTTTTAAAGCGGCGGCGAGCTAACCGATAAATCAATCCTTGGCACCGCCTGGCCCGCGGGTCCCCCCAGCGCGGGATCGTCGCCACACCTGGGCCCTGGGATCCCTTCCCAGCTCCTCTCCAGGACTTGGGAAGAGCCTGGGCTTGGCCGGTGCTGGCGCTGGGTGCCGGCCAAGCTGGCACGGCGCGGCGCGGACGCAGGGGATGCCTGCCCGGGGCCGACATGATGGATGGAGAGCAGCGCGCCCGGGCCGCTGCCAGCCGCTGGGTGCGGGGCCCGGCTTGCGAATGTCCCTGCCGTGCCCAGCGCCCGGGACCCACGGCAGGATGCCCCACGGCGGGATGCCCATGGCGGGATGCCCGCATCCCTGCCAGGCTGGGCAGGGATGCTGCGTTGAGGCCCTGCTRTCTCCAGAGCCTCCAAAGATGCTCTGGTACCCAAAGGCACCCTGGACACTGGGCTCCGCAGCCCCCAGGTGCCGTGGGAGAAATCCCCACCGCCCGCTCGGCCCCGGGGACCTGGCACCCACGCACGGGGGGGGCTTTGGGGGACAGGCCCCCCCGGCTGGCTGCCGCCCCGCTGCCAGCGCGCAGCCCCTCGCGGCGATGCTCAGCGCCGCTCGGGCGTGCTGGCACATCCATCCCCGCACAGGAAGAGAGGCAGCATGGACGGGGGCGGCAGGCAGCCAGCCAGCCTGGCGCAGAGAGATTTTGCCTTCCCCCCTCCTCTCCTTCCCCCTCTCCAGCAATGGAGCCTGGCRACGCTCCCCCGACCGTGCTGCCACCGTCCCCGTCCCCTGCCGGGGGGTCGCTCAGGCCCGGATGCAGCGGCCACGGTGCCAGGGAAGAGCTGCGGGGCAAAATGGGCCCCATTTGGGCTGTGATGTGCCCAAGGTGGCCCAAAGCCGCTCCGACACCAGCCCTGTCCCTCCGGACCCCGTGCTTGTCCCTTTGGGCCACCGCCCATAGCGGGGGGGGACACCGTCCCCCCTTTCTGTGCGGATGCGAAACCCAGGCAGCACCCCAGGAGACCGGGATTTACGCTGGGTCTCCCAATATTATCACGGTCACGGTGCAATGTCTATCCAAGCTGGAAAGGAGGCCGCAGGCCGCCAGGGTCAACGCGCCGCAGCGAGAGACGCTGCTGGCTCCGCTTTGCTGGAAAAGCCCCAGGCCGAGGCCTTTCCAAAGCCTTTCGCATGCCCAGCTCTCCAGTCCTCAAGGTAGGGCGAAAGAAAGGGATCGGTAACAAACGCAGCTTTGTGCCATTCCGGCTCCTCCAGCCGTAGGGAAAACCCGGGAAAGCCCATCCCTGTGGGAGCCGGCGGTGGGAGCGCGGCCGTGCCGATGGGGCCGGGGAGCCTTGAACAAAGCCCCAAATTCGCTGCGCATGGGGCACGGGCTGAGCACGATCCCGGGTAAAACCCCTTCTGCACACGGCAGCGACGGAGACAAACGACTCCTATGTGCCGGCCTACGTTTGCACGGGTAAAGCCACCGCGATCGGCAACAGCCCTAAACCCAAGCTGCTGCCGGGCTGCAGCGCCTCGAGCGCGGCCGAGGCTTTTCAGCCCCTTCCTGCTGCTCCGCCGCGCCGGGAAAGCAAGAGCTTCGTACGCCGCCGCGCCGCAGCCTCGCCGCTGCGATCCGCGGGCCGGGAGGGCGAAATGCGGCCAGCGGAAAGGCTCCAGACTACAGCTCCCAGCATCCTTCCCCGGCCTGGGGAAAAGGCAACGAACCCGAGCAATTCCCCGCTTGCTTCGAGACGCGCTCACAGGGAACCCCGGCCCAGCGTTCGCTTTGTCTCCCCGGAGCGGCTCGCTGCGAGAGCGGTTGCACGTGCGCAAGCAACGCCGCGCCGGCTTCGGCTTCGCTCGCCGCTCCCGGCCGTCCCCGCGCACGGCAGCCCGCGAGAACCAGGCCCTGCCCGGGCCAAGCGCGTTTGCACTGCCGAGCACAGAGAAAAGGTGCAAATAAATCAGCAGAGAAGGCGAAAGCCAGATTCGCCGATGAGCGTGAACGACTGACGGGTGTTTCGGTGGGGCGGAGGAGGGCCGGCAATTGCAGGCGCGATGCCTCACTCGAGTGCAAGGTGATGCCGCGGAGGCTGGTGCAACCCGGCCATCCGGCCCGTCATTTCTCCCCTAACGGCGTCCCTTAAGCCCGGGACCGTAAAGAGTTTCGGCGTGCAGCGAGGGTCTCATCCTGCCCGCTGCCGGCCCGCACGCTCGCCTCCGCGCCGCACCCCCTCGGTGCCCGCGCGCCTTCCCCCACCTCGGCCCTGGGCCTCCGGCTCCCCGCGGGCTCCCGTCCTGCTCGTATCCGGGTTCATAAATCGCACTTAAAAAAAAAGGATCTATTTTTACCGGGCGAGGATTTAAAATTAGAGCAGGCAGAAGCGGCGAGCTCCTGGGTGCCGCCGGCGGCGGAGAGCGGCGGGGCCCGGCCGGGCGCACGTCGTGCCGGAGCCTCGCAGGGAAAGCGAGGATCTCCCGAAGGTTGCGCTTAAAGAACGGCCTCATTGTTTTTCCCAAACAATGCTCCGCAGATGGGAGAATTGAAAGTGTGTTGCAACCTTCCCTCTCTCCCTCCGCCGTTCCCGGCGAGTTACTCCTAGGCTTTGGCACCCGATCCGAGCTCCCGGCTGGGATTCGGCTCGTTGCAGCTACTGGCGGAGGGGCGAGCTGCCGCCGGCCGCCCCGGCGTCCCCCCTCGCCCGGGAGCCGGGGACGGAGCGGGAGACGGAGGCGGACGAAGCGGTGCCGTCGCACCAAGGGAGCCGCTGGCCACGCGGCCGTGAGACCTCTCACGGGCCTGGTCCATCCCGAAAAATTTCCCGGCCAGCCAAGCCTGCCTTCCTCTGCCCATCCTGGGGCCTCGACGCCAGCCCCTCGGCGCCCCAGAGCCGCCCCTGGTGCGGGCGACCCCGCCGCCGAGCTTTCTGCCAGGCCGGGCTTGTCCGTCTGGTCCAGCCCCGGCAGCCGCCAAGGATCTGGCCCCGGCGCTGCAGCGCGGACAGCGGTTTGCGCCCGGATCCTCGGCCCGGCATCGCAGGCCCGGCGCCGCCCCGCCGCACCAGCCTCAACGGATGCACCCGCGTGCAACGTGGCGCTGGGCCCGGAGCGGGGGCTGCGGCCGGCCCTCCTCGGGGGGGGCATCGGGGCTCTGCCCGGCTCCGCGGAGCCCCACGGGGAGCAGAGCCGGGCTGGCGCCTTGTCCGGCCGAGCGCTTGCACCGTGCTGGGGAAAAGCAGCGGGAGCATCCCGGCCGGCCCGAAAACCTCCAGCTCTCCGGCAGGGATAGCCCGGCGGGCCGGGGCAGGTGCCCAGCACCCGGGAAGATTCCCGAATTCCTGCAGCTGCAGGAACCTGCAGTGAACGTTACGCCTTGGCCGGGACCACCAGCAACACGGTCACCTCCTCGGCGATGGCACTGCCACCATCCAGGCACGGGGCACGTGGAGGGTGGGTGCCCAGCGCCGTGGCTGTCCGGGGGGTCCCGTCCCGGCTGCGCAGCCGGAGGCGCCCGGGAAGGGGCCCGGCGGCCTCGCGCGTGGCCACACGCACGCGGCCCTTGGCCGAGACGCCGGTCCCGCTTCCCTGCTAATCTGGGCAGCTCCGTCCCGGCTTCCTGCGCGGTCCCCGGGAGGGGACGGAGGTGAGCTGGGGGAGGGGGAGGAAGTCCCCGGGCCGGCAGAGACCGCCGAGCCGAGCACAGTCACCCCGCGCCGGGGCCGCGGCGGGGCGGCAGTGCCGGCGGGGCCGGGGGGCAGCGGCGCTGCCGGGGGAGCGCGGCGAAGCCGGCGCAGGGCGGGTCCCGCGCACGTTCCAATGTATCCACATCACCATCCGCGCGGCTCCCGAGCCCGGGTGAGTCTCCCTGCCGAGCGGGTGTGGGATGGGAACGGCTTGGCTCGCGGGAGCGCTCTGCCGCGGCAGGGTCGGGGCGGCGGTTCCCGTCCGATCCCATCCGAGCCGGGCTGGATGCGAGCGGAGGCGACGCGAGGGCAAACTGGAGCCTTCGCAGGGCGACTGCAGCGACGGGTGGTGGGGCCGAGGGTCGGATCCGGGTAGGAAAAACCCGCTCCCTCCATGCTCCGGGCGAAGCGCTGGGAACAGCACGGTTTTGTGAGCAGAACCGCTCCTGCCCGCCGGAGCCAGCGAGCACATGGCTCCCCGCACCGGAGCAGCGCTGTGAGCTGGCAAACCCGGGCTCTGCAAACCCGGCTCAGCTCGGGGACCGGTGGGAGGGGGGGCTGGGAACGACGCTGAGGTATGGGGTCCCCCAGGAAGCACCGACTTGGCTTGGGGGAAGAGGAAAAGAAAAAAGAAAAGAAAAGAAAAGAAAAGAAAAGAAAAGAAAAGAAAAGAAAAGAAAAGAAAAGAAAAGAAA
>PTFA01000232.1:579604-599726 GCA_003342895.1 Casuarius casuarius
CAGCGGGCACTTTCCACCTGTCACTGCAGAGCGCAGCTTGGAGGGGGGGCGCAGGACCCCCGAGGGGGGGGCACAGGACCCCCAAGCGGGGCACAGGACCCCCGGGGGTCTCGTCCCCAGCCCAGGTGCCACCAGAGCCTCCGGCCTGTTCCCAAACTTGGGAGCCGCCGGCTACCTGGGAGCAGCGCGGCGCCGCCGGATTCGGTCCCAGCAGGCGGAAAAACTGCTTTTAGGGAAACGCTTGCGTTAATTTTCATCCCCCCTTTTTTTTGTGTGTGTCCGGACCTGTATTTTTAACCCTTGTTACCGAGTAATCTGTTAATCTTTTAATCCCTTTTAATAACGGGGTTTTATATATAAAGGCAAGACAAAATCGGTGTTTTTCTCGGTTTATTGAGGGGCGAAGCGTGCGCGGCACTGCTGTATTTTTAGGCTCGCTATGCAGCCTCGAACAAACAGGACCGTCATCGGCGGCTGCCTTGTGCTCGGGCGATTTTAGGGCGATAAATAACACGCTGAATAATTTACGATATTTTTTAATACAATTAAAGCAAGCCACACAGCCCTTCGCTATTTTTTATTTCTTAATTTTCTCAGTGTTTTTTTTTTCCTCCTCCCTCGTGCGAGGGGACTCGGCGAGCGCTGATCATTTTTACAAGGGATCAGCTCGATTTTAACAGGGATTTCGTATACACTGGAGGTTTATTTTATCCATCCCCGTATCCCCTCTGCCCGCTAAACTCGCCGTGCACATACCGGGATGCTGGACGTTACACGGAGTAATTTGTGCACTCAGAGGGGGTTATTTTACTGCCGTTCGCGTTGTTTGTCAGACGTCGAAGTGCCGAGATTGGCCTGATGTAAATGAGAGCTAATTTTGTTCCAGCTTTCTATCAAAAAACAACAAAAAATTTTTTTCTTTATATTTACAAGCTCTAAAACTTTTTTTTTTTCTCTCTTTTTTTCCTCCATCGCCATCTGCTACCCCACGAAAAGCCACTTCCCTGTTTTAAGTCGAAAAAGGCTCCCGGCCGAACGGAGCAGTTAACTCGCCTCGTCCCGGCTCGCTCAGCCTCGAGGAATGTAAACTCCGCAGCGACTTTGCTCGGCGAATATCGTTTCATTTTATGCAGGCAGCGTTGCGAGACGTGGAGGGGGGGCAAAGAAAAAAAAAACCCCAACGCCGGGAAGAATTTGCCAATTTTTAACCAGCTCCGACGGCGCTTCGGTGCCCGCCTTGCCGCTCCCCGCTGCAAATATTTTCCGTATTACCGGCGCTGCAGAAATTCCCCCAATCCCCATCCCGAGCGGCACCGTATCCCCCCGGGATTTTTTTTTTTGGGGGGGGGGGAGCAGAGCGATGCTGCGGTTTAGCGGCGGCGGCTCTCGGGGCGCCAGGGGAGGGGGCTCGGTGCCGGCGGGGGCCCCGCGGCCGTGCCGGGCGGCTGCTGCCAGCCTGCCG
Source organism: Casuarius casuarius (assembly GCA_003342895.1). Taxonomy (NCBI): domain Eukaryota; kingdom Metazoa; phylum Chordata; class Aves; order Casuariiformes; family Casuariidae; genus Casuarius; species Casuarius casuarius. The sequence goes on from PTFA01000232.1 coordinate 581,067, forward strand.
GGCCCAGCGCCGGGCACGGCGGGGGGGCGGAAAGAAATGGGGGGGGGGCGCGGAAAAACAGGGCCGGGCTTTTTATTTTCGCTTCTGCGAGCGCCCGAGGACGGTACGAAAGGGCTTTTGCAGGAACGGCGCGCGGGGCCTGCCCGCCCGCTTGATTTATTCATTTATCTGCTGACTTATTTATTTATTTATTTACTTAAAAACGCTGCTAAAATTTCGCCCGGGCGACTCGAAGCCGGGCTGCGAGGGGCCGCCGGCGTCGCCTCCCGACGCGAGCGCCGAGCCGCCCCGCGGGGTCCCCGGCGCCCCGCCGCGCGCGATGCCCCCCCCCCCCAATTAATTAATCAGAATTAATCTGACTTCCCCCACGTTGGGAAGGGGCAGGCGGCCTGATCCTGAGCGGCCTCGGCTGACACCGACCCACGGTTATAATAAGCTTGGAAATAATTGCAATTCGGTGACGGGCACCTGTAGGGCGACGGATGCAAAACGCATCCCGGCCGGGAGCGTCGCCGCAGGTGGCTCCGTCCTCGGCCCCGGCGCTTTTTAGGATTCGGCCTCAAACCGTGGTGCAGCCGGGCGATGGGGTCGCGGCGGGGCAGGGGTCCGGTGCGGGATGCGGACCCCGCCGCCGCCTCGGCTCCCGGTGACCCGGCGCCATCCCCAGCCTCGGCCCTAATCGCTAGTGCAAAATCCAGGCAGAAAAACGCTCAGAATAAAATAATCCCTTTTTTTTATTATTTTTTTTTGCTCCCAGGCTGCCTGTAAACATCATTACGAGGAGGAGGGAAAGAAAAAAAAAAACCACCCCGCAACCCAATTTAATTTAATTTCCCCGTGCGGGTCATCGCTGCTGCCTCGAACAGCCCCAGCGCGGGGGGACTTGGGGGCCGATCCTGCGTCTCCCCGGGGTCTGCACGCCGCTCGCACCCGGGCCGCTGAGGCCGAGGTGCTCCTCATTTGGCGGCCGGGCGGCGAGCCTGGATCAGGCCCTCGGTTTAATTACTACGGGTTATATCAGAGCCTGTTTGCACCCGGCTGTATTATCCCCCCCCAACACGATGCGCTGCCGCGGGAAGCCGATGCGGCGCCGCTCGAGCGAGGAGCCCGGACCGAACCGAACCGAACCGAACCGCGACGGGCCGGACGCTGCCCGAGCACATCCCGGGCTGCTCGAAGCAGGGCGAGCTTCCCCCTTAAAACCACTATTTTTTTTTATATATATATATATATATATATATATAAAAAGGGCGTTTCATGGGTGATTTACGCTGCCGAGGCTCCTCGGTGCCAACTCGGGGCTGGGCAGAGCGGGGGCAGATGCCCGGCAGCGCCGGGCTGGATAATCCCTCCGTGGCGCCACGGGAAAATATACCCGGTTATAAAACACCTTTTTCTGGCTCTTTTTCGGCGGGGGTTGAGGGTCCGATCCTGCGGGGTGCACAACCCCCCCCCCAAGCCGCGGCCCTCGACGAAAAAGGGGAGAGAAAAGGAAATAACCTGCACAGAGGCCGTTTTGTAGCTGCCTTTCTTTGATTTTCAAGCGACTTTTAAGGAGAATATTCTGGTTTTGACCAGAATTTATTTACTTTATCCCTGCACAGGGCTTTTGGCCTCGGGCCCAAGCAGGCAGAGGTCTGGCCCGGCTCAATTCAAAGCCGAAACTTGTGAGGGAGAAAAAAATTTTTTTGTCTTTTCTCCGGCTTTGTGAAGCAGCTTTTTCCCCGGCGAAATTGCTGCCGGCGTTGGGGGATTGCAGTGAAAAAATCGGTGGCGAATTTGAGTAAATTATTCTGCAAAAATTCAAGGGGTTGGGGGGTTTTTTTTGGATTTTGCTGCGGATTTTTTTTTTTTTTTGGTGGCAGCAGGTTCTCGATGAGAAACATCCCCGATATTTTCCACCCATTTTGCAGCCGGCTCAGACGTCACCTCCTCACCCGGATTTAGGGAAAAACAACCGGCAAAGCGCAGGGACGGGGGGGGGCGAAACCCCGTTTGCACCAAGCCCTCGGCAGCCGCTCGCCGCTCGCCGGGGCAAATCTCCCCCGAAACGCGGGTATTTTCGCCGGCAGCGAGCTTCGCCTTTTATATTTGCGAGTTGGCCAGCGCAGGCCTCGCTGCTGCCAATGTGGCACCCGCCGACTTAAAAGTAAGCGCATATAGCCGCGGGTGCGGCCGGGCCTCCAAACGAAAAGAAATGCGATCAGGAAACGTTTCCTCGCGGTATTTTTTCGCGGAGGGAAATCAAGCGCAGCCGTTCGCGGGCTGCCCTGCAGCGCGGCGAGGCTTTTTTTTAATGCAAATATTTTCCGATTTTTTAATTTTTTTTTTTTGCAATTTCAGGGGTAGGCGAAACAGTGAGAAACACGTCCCCCCCCCTTTTTGTTTGCTCCCTGTGAAAGTGTCGAGATTTGATTTTTTTCCTCCCGCCGGAGAGGCCGGATGCTTCCGCCTCCCCTCCGCCGAGGGGCTTAAACGCTGGCGACGCTCCTCGTGCTCCGGGAGCGGCCGGAAAAAGCCGGGCTTTCGGCAGCGCCTGATCCCGGGAACTTCCCCGGAGCCGCGGTGCGGCTCCGTCCCGGCACGACGCGGGCAGGTGCCGCGGCGCTTGCAGCAGAGGGGCTAAAATGTGAGATTTGCAAATTGGAAAGTGCTCCAAAAAGGAAGGGAGGTGGGAAAATAATAATAATTAATAATAATAAATAAAAATAATAATGATAATAATAATAATAATAATAGTAATAATACAAAAGGGCTGTTGTGCTTCACACGTTGCATGGGCACGGAGGAGCAGGGGGAAGCCAGTGGGTTCGGCATGGCAGAAAGTGAAAGTGGTGGCGGCGGCGGCGCGGTAAGCGCCACGAGGCCACGGGCGATGGGCCCCGGCCTGCGCCTGCTTCCCGCGGCCTGGGGAGGACAAAAGGGGGCCCGCGGCGGCCCCGAGCGGCGGCGGGGGGAGGAAGACGGGTGGAATTTGGGGCGGTTGCCAAAGCAAACAGCAGCGTTAGGTAACGAGCTACCTGCTGCCGGCTCGCTCGGCTCTGCCTGGCGCGGGAACCGGCGAGGCGGCTGCAGCACGGAGCCGCACCGGGCTCCGACCCGGCCTCGGATCCGGCCTCGGACCTGGCCTCGCCGGCGGGTCTCCGCGTGGGAAATGCGAGGGCAAGCGGAGGCGGCTCCTGCTGCCGCTCGCTCCGCCGGGACGGCAAACTGGGCCGGGAGACGCGAGGAATCGCGGGCTTCGAGCCCTCCCGGTGCATGGGAACATTAAAAAAAACAAAGTCCCGCGAAGGGACCCCCCCGGCGCCACCCGAAACCGAACCGTGCGCCCGAGTCATGTCGGCCGATATTCCTGTGGGAAAAGTTTAGCAACTCGCCCCATCGATTGCCAACATGCTGCTATAGCTCCATCCGATTACGGCAGACGAATTGGCACGGGTACGCGCTCGCAAACCTCCCCACGCACACAAAGGGCTTGTTTTCCCCCCTTTTTCCCCCCTTTCCCTTATATGATTTTACGAGAGAGGAAAATTACTCGGATGCCGAATGCGCTGTAAGTAATAAGGGCTTTGCAAATGGGCTCGTAATTAAAAATGATACCACCGCTCGTTTGTTTTTAAGAACGCATTAAACTTTTCCTTCGCTGCCGCGTTCAGATGTCGGGGTTGTCGGCTTTTTTTTTTTTTTGTCAAAATTGTCTTTCTGGTTTGCGATCCTGGTTTTCTTCGACTCCCCCCGCCAGCCCCCTCTCCGGGGTCTGCTTCGAATTAACCAGCTCCAAATCCAAGAATCTGGAAGTGGATATTATAGAATTTTCCATGTCCTTATTATTTTTTTTTTATTAGCGGGACTGGGCCGCTCGGGTGAGCGGGGAGGAGGGAAAAAAAAGAAAAAAAAAATGGCTTTTGTGGTTTCGGCATTTGTGTGAAATCCTGGCGCCGGGGCCGTGCTGGCTGTGCGCGGGGGCGACGGAGCCCAGGCGCCGGGGTGATGGGCTCGCTGCATCGCCCCAGCGCAATGGCAACCCCCCGAGCCCGTGCGTCGCCCCGGGGTGGGGTTTGCCCCATCGTAAGGCAAACGTAAAGGCAAAATTATTGCTGGAAGAGGCTCGGGATGAGGCGCGTTCACGGGCTGGGAAAGGACCCGCTCACGCCTCGCCCGTGCCTCAGTTTCCCCGAGCCCCACACGGGATTCGCCGGGCGATGCCTCCGCCCGGGGCGGCTTTCGCGGCAGCTCTCAGGGCCTGGAGAGTTAAAGCCGATGACACCATCCCTCCCTCGCGAGCACATGCTCTGCCCAGGCCTGAACCGCCGCCAGCTCCGGGCGGAGGCAACAACAGGCGCTATTGTGTGCCAGCGGCGCGCGAGCCCCCAGCTGCCGCCGCGGCGGGGGGGTCGGAGGGTGACAAGTGGACTTTGTATCCGCTCTTTGGGCTGGCGTTTTTTTATAGGAAGTGCAGAAAAACAGGGCGCTCGGCTCCCCGGCGCATCTCCCGCCCTCCCGTAGAGCCAGCGAGGAAAAAATGTTTTTTTAAGGCGATCGCTTGCCCCCCCCCCCCAAATTTCGGTTCCTACGAAGCCGGGCAGCCGCGGATGCGTCTCTGCGGAGGGGCCGTGTTTACCCGAGTGGCACCGGGTTTGGCACCGGGGCTGGTTTGCTCCGGTGGGTAAATATGCGGTGGGAGCCACGTGACCGTGCCGGCAAACAGCCTCCTGCCGCCTTCCAGCGCCGGGCCGGTCCCTCTCCCTCTCCCTCTCCCTCTCCCTGCCCGCTGGCTTTCGCCTCGCCGAGCCGCCAACGCCGCCGCCGAGCCCGGCTCCATCCCGCCCGGCAGCCGAGCTGGGTCTCAGCCCAGGGATGATGTTTCACGGCGCTTTTTATTCCCCCGTGGGAATCCGGCACAGCATCCCACGGGATCTGGCTCTGGCACCTGCGGGATGGGGATGCGGGGCGGCCCCCAGCCTCTCCCCTGCACCCTCCATCCATGTGCACGGTCCGGACCTGCCCGGGGCATCTCATCCCTAATAAAAGCCTCTAAAGAAACAGGCTGGATGTTTTGGCGGTCTGGGGGATGGCGGCACCCTCRTTTCGGGGTCCCTCATCGGGACGGGGCTGTGCTGCGGCGCGGCATGGTGCGAAGCGGCCCCCCCCCGCGCACCCCCCGTGCCTGCCTCCGCGGCGTGGCCCCCTCGCCGGGCTGTTGTTGCAGAAGAGCCCCGAAGACACCGGATACATCTATTATCTCCCCTCGGCCCCGGCTGCCGTTTCCTGTGCAAAGGGCTCAAACGCACAGGAACCCGCCGGCCCTAAATCAAACCTCGTGCGCGGAGCCAGGATGGAGCGGCGCTTCTCCCCCYGGCAGGAAACCGGGGCCGAAACCGGTCCAGCGGCCGGGAAGCAGCAAACTTGGCCCTTGGCATCCCRGAGCCCCRGCGTCCCCCCATCCCGCCCATCCCYGGCCTCCGGGAGCCGGCAGGGCTGTGCCGGGAAGAGCCGCGCTGCCTCTCCCCAAATCCATCGGGCTGCACGTTTCAGGGCCGTCGGTGCCGCTTTCGGGCCACGTCGCAGCCTCTCACCCCGCTCCCGACCCGTTTTCCTAACGGAAAAGCGGCAGCGCCGGTGCGGCTTCGGGCTGGTGGGGACCGGGGATGCCGGGGCGGGTGGCAGCCGGTGGCCCCGCAGTGCCGGCCCGGCCGCCCCGGCCTCCGGCCTGGGAAGTCTGTCTCTAAACCAGTCTGACTCGAATAACTGGGAAAACAACTGCGGTTTCTTTTCAGGAAAAAGAGATCTTGAAAAAGAGATGAAACTGTTTTCATTTTTGCAAAAATATTCCTAGATGTTTTTTTCCACGTTTCGCCAGCACGCGAGCGCATTTGCTTTTCATTTTTTTCAATGGGAACCCAAAGAAATGTAATTGAAAATGATGTTTCCCCTGAAAAGAACAAAAAAAAAAAAGGGGGGGGGAAGAAAAGGTCAATTGCTGCTGAAAATCCATTTTGGTAAAAACAAAGCAACTCGGTGGAAGAAAATTGTTCCAAAGCATCAGCTCCGGGCCCGAGCACGGCTTTGCCGCGGTAGCTGCCAGAGCCGGAGCCGACCCGGAGCGCCGGGGCCGGAGGCGCCCATGCCGGGGTGCAGCCCAGCGGGGCCCGGGACCCCCGAATCCCGCTCCGGGGCCTTGCCCAGCCGATGGGACGTGTCGCCCACGGGACAACGGCTCTGCGGGGTTTGGGGGCAATATCAGCTCCCGAAGGAGAGCAAACCCCCCGGAGCATCCTGTGCCCCGGGCTGCGGAGCAGGCGGTGCCCGGTGCTGCACGGCACCGGCGCCCGGCGCTGCCCCGGCACGCGGCGGCCCCGGCCCGCGGGTTTGGAGGGCGCTGGCATTGCCGCGGGCTGGCGTGACGCACGGCCGCGGCCGCTCGCCCTGTGCCGCCAGGGATTCGCCTGGAGCCGGAGCGCGGGCTGCAGCGAGGCTGCCGCGTCCCGTCCCACGCGGCCTGCCTGCATTTTCGAGAGGGGTGTGAAGCAAACATGAGACAGTCTCGAACGCTCGGTCCCATGGTGCTTTTTGGAATAGTGATAATTAAATTCAGATTTTTTTTTCCTTTCAAAATGCCCTGGAAAAATCCAATCACTTTGCAAATCAAAATAAGCATTTCCAATTAATCCTCTAACTCAAACCACATGGCTTTTAGGGAACGTGGTTGCACTCTGCCGAGACGCTATTTTTAAACCGGTGACGGCTCAGGCGATGTTCGGAGCGTGCTGGAAGCAGGCGCGGCACGGCCCAGACGGCTGGGAGCCTGCCGGGCCCCGGCGCTGCGCGAGCCGGCGACGGCGCCTCGGCCCCAGCCGCTCGCCGGAGCCCCCGCGCCGGGCGGCAGGAGCGGCGCGATTCGGCTGAGAGTCGCTCCCGGAGGGTGATCCCTCGCGGCAGCTTTGCTGATGGGCCGGGGGGGCCGGGGGGGCCGGGCGATGAGCCCCCTTTCCTCCCCAGCCCGCTGGGGTCCGGCCCCCCCCAGCACCTGCCGGCCTCCCCGAGGGCTGAGGCCTTACGAACTCGTTGCAGGCGAGGCCGGCGGCTTGCAGCCGTGGTCCCCCGCCGGCGGTGGCATTTCCAAGGCCCCCGCTGCCGCGGTGCCAAGGCGGCTCCCAGAGATGCCAGCTGCCACCTGCCGAGCCCGGGGGGCTATTTTTAACGCTGGCGGGGGATTTGGGTGCTAAGCAGCCGGCACCTCGCAAGCTGATTTGAGCGCTAAGCTGAAAAGCTGGGGACGGGGCCAAGGGAAGCGCCGATCGGCCCCCAGCTGCTCCGGGCGCAGCCGGCGCGGGCAAAACCGGTACCCGGCGCGGCCCGGGGCGAAGCGCTGTCACCGGTGTCACCGGCCCGCGGCGCTGCCGGCCCGCTCTGCCCCGGGGGAGCCGGGGAGTCGGACGGGAAAACCGAGGCAGGGCCCCGGGCGGCGCTTTGCAGAGCAGGCGCGGAGACACCGGGCACAAAATCCCAGCTGCCTCGTTGGCCGCAGGCCCGAGGGGAGGTGAGGGACGCCCTGGAGGAGACGGGCCTTCCCCACCGCCCGCCCTCGGCGCCGCGGGGGCAGAGTTAAGGGTATTTTGCAAGGAGGGAGACGGCACCGCGGCTGTTTCCCACCCCACCAAGCAACATTTCCGAGCCCTTCGCCATCCATTTCTTAGCTCGTTAAGAGCTCGGTTTAGTAAATAAGGCACCATGTAAAGCGCATTGTTGTCTCTTAGCAACCTTAACTGGTTTAAGAAGAATTTTGTTTGTTTTTTTGCGGAATATGGAAGAAACGCACCAGGAAACGGCTGAGCCAGGCGGGTTCAGCCGGGAGCACGAGCTCTCCCGCGCGCGGCGGCGGCGGCGCGGCACAATGGCTTGGCCCCTTCTCCCCGGCTCCAGCTCCCAGCGGGCCGGGACAGCGCCGAGTTACAAAACCGGAGCCAGGGGAGCGCGCCGGGCCGTGGCCGGGGATGCGGCAGGGTGATGCCGGTGAGCACATGGCCGGGATCGCCGGGGCCCGCGGCCCTGCAGGGCCGGCGGCAGCCGAGACGGGAGCCGGGTCAGGTGACATGGGCAAGGCCAGGCGGGGAGGCGGTGGCGGAGAAGACGGGACTCCCTCCCGGCCGTGCAGCCCGGACACGACGTGGACGGCTCCGGGGGGGCCACATCCAGCATGGCCCTGCTCGGGCTGCATGGGGACGCGCTGGGAGCCCCCGCCGCCCCCGACCCCTCGCACGCAGTGCCCCGGCCGGTTAATGGCAAACGGCGCGGGGGGAACGTTAACCGAACCGGGCAGCGGCGCGGGGCGGGAGTTTATAAACAAGCGCAGAAGGTGAATCTGCAACCACAGGAAGTCAGTTATTAATTCGAGTAAGACATTTGCCCCTTGATTTCCTGTAATGGGTGTTTATGTAACGGAGGGGGAAGGGCAGGCGATGCCGCCGGGCCCGGGCGGGGGGCGGCCGGGGGGGGCCGTGCCCTGCGCGCTCCTCGGGGGGACCCGATCCGGCGGGGCGGCACGCGGGGGTTTGTGCACGTAGGTGTTTGCACACGTGTGCCTGCGTTGCGCTCGCTGCATGCGGGCTCACAGGTGTGCACGCACATGAGGGTGCACGCGTGTGCATTTGTGCAGGTGCACGCGTGTTTTTGTGCGCATTTGCACGTGTGCGGCGTGTGTGCATGTGCACACGGGGTGCCTGCGGCTGGCGGTGTGCGTGTCCGTGTTCACACGCTGGTGCACACGTGCGTGTGTACGTATGCATGCACGGGTGCACACGTACGTATGCACATATGCACACTCTGTGCCGTGTTTGTGTACACGTGCACACAGACGTGTGCGTGGGTGCATGCACACACACGCGCACCCACCTTTGCACGCGCCCTGGCAGCACCCACCCCGCGGGCTGCCCCACGCCGGGGCCCTCCGCCAGCCCCGCTGTCCCCAGCGCAGGCACGCTGCCACCGAGGGGGTACGCGCCAGGCCTGGCCGCTGGCCCTGCCGAAGGGCTCAGCCCGCTGCGGCCGGGCTCGTGGGGTGGCTGTGGCGAGGGCGGCCGGGAGCGGGCCAGGGGATCCGCCACTCCCCTGCCTTCAATTGGCTGGGCGGTAAATAAATAAAAGGGAATTAAATAAATAGAGGCGAGTCGGTTTATATAATCGCTGGTACAGTTTGTCCTGAACCTCTGCACGGATTAGAGAGCTGGCACCGGCCGTGGGTCATTAACAGCTGGGCTGAGCCCCCCCGAGCGCGGCCGCCGCACTGCCGGCCCCGGCCACCCGGCCAGCGGCCCCGGCCCCCCCCTTGCACGCTATTTACCTACCCGGGTACTTTTTAACAAGCAACCTTGGGAAGGGCTGTGCGTGTGCGCGCACGTGGGTGTGCGGGCCTGCACGCCCGGGTGTGCACACGTGCTTGCAGGTGTGCACGCGGGTGTGTGCCTGTGTGTGCACGTGCGTGTGTGTGCACACGGGCGTGTTTGGGGTGGTGCGTGCGGGTGTGCATGCCGCGGTGTGTGCATGGGGGTGTGCACGCTCGTCTGTGCACCCGTGTGGGTGTGCACGCGTGTGTGCGTGTGCAAATGGGGGTTGTGTGTGTGCGTGTGTGCATGCACGAGTACATGTGTTCGCTTGGGTGTGAGCATGCCTGCACACGCGTGTGCCCGGGATGTGCCTGCACACGCGTGTGCTCCGTGTGCGCGTTGCGGTGGGAGGGAGCAGCCTCCCGTCAAGGCCATGGCACCCAAGGGAGCAGGTGCCAGGCTGGGCCAGGCGCTGCGTGCCGGGGTCCCCTGGGGTCCCCGAGGAGCAGAGCCGGGGGGCAAAGCCTCAGGCACCCGGCGGGGACGCCTGGGCAGCACCCCCTTCCAGGCAGCGGGGTTTGGGGGTGCCGGCGCTGCAAGGGGCGCTGCACCGGCCGTGTTGCCTGGTGAGGACACGGTTGCAGCCTGGGCGGTTTAACCCAGAGCAGCCAAAATGCAGGAGCTGCGAAGGAGCTCGGAAGCAGGGAATTACTCGGAGAGCTGCAGAGCTGCTGTCGAAGCTGCCGGGGGAAAACACCCGGCGTGGAGCGAGGCCGGAGAGGGTCCGAGCCTGGCCAGTGGCCGGAGGGAGGGCAGAGGCCTCTGCCCCTGCAAAGCCCTTTCGGATGCCCCTTCCTCCCCGCGGCGTCGGCAGGCGGAGGCGCCCCGGCCTCCGTGTCCGGCTCCTCCACGGTCACCTCGGCACGGCCTAAAATCAGGCAGCGCCCGGGGAGGATCGGCAGCACCGTGGCAGCAGGGCCGCAGCGCAGCATCCCTCGCCGCGCCATGGGGACCACGGGATGTCCCCGAGCCCCGCGCTGACCCCGGGGCTGCCGCCGCCGCCTCGCCCGGGGCTGGCGGTCGCGCTCCCCGCAGGGTCGGGGCCCAGGCGCCGGGCGGAGGCTGAGCGCGGCCGGGGCCGTGTGCGCTCTTCTGCTGCCATCTAGTGCCTGCCGGGCCCCGAGCCGCCCGCCGTGGGCCACCGTCACCCTGCCACGGGCCCCGCCAGCCCTGGGGACAGCAGAGAGCCCATCCCCAGTAGCGTCTGGCCACTTCGGGGCTGCCCCTATGCGGGCGGTGGGGAAGCCGTGTGTCGAGCCGTGGCCCGGCACGGAGGTGACGTGGCCCCCCGGACGCCTGGGTCCTCTCCTCGGCGAGGTGCTGGTCTGCTCCTCTCCCCGCCACGGACCCCGCTGCGGTCGCCCGGCCCGGAGGGGCCCTTCGCTCCCGGGGGACCTGGCACATCACGGCATGGCGGGAGCTGCTTTTCTGCCCTGCTAAAAACGCGGGAGATTTCTGCATCGTCCCCTCGCGCAGCAGAAAAAAAGTCAAAAATCTGGGAAACGTCACGCGACGCTCGGCGCAGAAGTGCCCTTTCGGTGCCACTCAATCAAAGGCGCCTTTGGAGCGGCCACAAAGGGCTTTGCTTTTTTTAGAGCGTTTTGTCCCTGCTCCAAGCGCCCCTCCATGCTTTCCTCCTGGCCGTGAACTTCCCAATTCAAAAACTTCACTGGGAGCTGGGGGAAAAAAAAGCCTTTTCTTGTTTGACCCCCGCCTCCGCCATGAAATCACCGTGCTGGCGCAAGGGCTGGGTGACGCGGGGCGCCGGGGCGGTCCGAAGGGCTCGGACATGGAGCCGGGCCTGCGGCGGAGCCGTGGTCCAGCCGGGGAGCTCAGGACCTGTCCCTCCCTGGATGCTCTGGCGATTTCAAAGGTTTGCAAAAAATGTCTTTGCCCCATGCCAAGGGTTTTTGCCCCGGGACCGCCGAGCTCCACGGAGGCCCCAGCTGCCCTGGGAGGGGACGTCGGAGGGCAGCATCCTGCGCCCGGGGCTGTTTTGCTTGGCTTGTTTTAGTGAAATGCCTCGCTGGAGACATTGAATGAGGTGTCCGCGGCCCTGGCTGGGAGCTCGGAGGCTAAATCCCCGGGAGGTCTGAAGATCCGATGTCGGGTGACCACGTTCACCTGCTCCTCCCTCGCAGGCCAGACCCTTCCAGCAACGTTTTTCAGCAAAGACTGGATTGCGACCCCCAAAATCGAGGGGAAGAAACATCACCACAGAATTTCTTTGGTTCCCCTTTGCCGTGCCTGGCTCTGGGCGGTGTGAGCGTCCTGGAGAAGGGCTGGCTCCGGCTGGACCACCGTCAGGGCTTAGTGAGGAGAAACGTGAGCTAAGAGAGCTGGCAGGAGCAGGGTTATGGGGAATTTGGGGTCCAGTTCATTTTTCCGGGCTGGTTCAAAGCCTCCGGGATGCGCTCCGAGTCCCGTGTGAGCTGGAAACACTATCTGGGGGGAGGTGTCCGGAGGTGATGCCCCCTTCCCGGGAGCGCAGGGCCAGGACGAGGGTCGGGTCCTTCTCTGCGCCCAGCCCAGCTGCTCCGGTGGGGCCGCACGGAGTCACTGGTTGCCGCATGTTTGTGCACCTCCCTGTGCCGATGGCACCAGGACTGTCACCCGTCCGCGTCCCAGCTGAGCTCGGAGCCGCCGGCCCCGGAAAACCGCCCCGCACGGCGCCGAGACTCATCCAAAGCGCTGATGCAAGGGCCTGGGCGAGGGCCAGCATCCCCCTTCCAAGGGCGCAGCGAGGCCGCACGGCGGTGTCCCCCCCCCCGATGCCACCCCGACGCCTCCGGGGAGCGGGGTCGAGCCCCTGGGCTGCTGCCAACCCCTTTTCCGGCCAGCGAAGCGTCCCGAGCCGCCCACGGCGTCCCGGCGCGCCCCGGGCCCGGCGGGTCGAGGCCCAAGGAAGCGGCGTGGGGCCGCGGGGGCCGCCTCAAAGGCCCCCCTTTTCTCGCCGTGAAGCCCCTGCACTGTTCGCGGCCGGCGGGGCCGGGGCGGCCGGCGTGGGTGCTGCCCGGCGCGCGGCGCGGCTCGCGGGCGCGCTTTGTTCAGAGGGCAGGAAAACGCAGCGGGTGCCCAGGGGGAGAAGAGGGGCTGTGGCAGTCGGCCGGCGGCAGGGACCCCTGGGATCACGGCGGGGGGGTCACACTGCTATTTTTGGGGTTGCCTTCAGGAGCCCAACCTTGCCTCGGGCTGGCACGGCGCTAGGTGCTGTGCACGAAGACGACAGTCGCCTCCACCAAAGCCCGGTCTCCTCCTGCCCCGGGAACTGCCGCTGCCTGCCGTGGGGCCGGGCGCCGTGCGGGGCAGGATCTGGACCCCCGGGTCTGCCCCTGCGCCCCTGTGGCATCTCCTCCCCTCTCCCTGCACCGAGTCCCGGGAAGGGTAAATCCCCGGATCCGCTATCGCGCAGGGAGTGCAGCAGCGCTGATTTTGTCCGGATCAGGTGCAGGGACCAGACGCGCTGCTCCACCCCGTCCCGGGAGACGAGCAGGCTCTGTGCTGATGCAGACATTCCCCTTCATCGCAAAACATCTCAGGGCTGTGCCCAAACCCAAATTAAATCTGGCCGCCCCACGCCTCGAGCCAGGGGATCTTTCAACCCGCTGCCGTCCCCGTTCAGCACAATGTCCCCGTGCAACCCCAGCGCCGCCCTTGACCCGCTGTCCAACCCCCTTTTCCCGCTGCGATCCCGGCCACCGCACATCTCCCGCCAGCGCTGGTGGTGCTGGGGGGCCAGACCCGCCGGGTCGCTCGGACACCCTGTGGCAAGAGGGAAGGGCGCTGCCATCGTCCCCTGAGGACGTGCCACCAGCTCGGTCCCTGCGTGCTGGACAAAACCGCGGCAAGCTCCATCTCCATCGGCTCTGCACCTCTTGCAGGTGGACGGACAGACGGACACCCCCGTTCTCTCCCAGGCACCGTCGCAGGGGCGGGACAGGGAGAGCCATGGGGTCGTTCCCAGGCGGACGCTGTTTTGGCTCGTCCGGCAGAGCCGCCCTCCCGCGCGAGGGGCGAAAGCCCCACTCACACACCGGGTCCCCGGTCGAAGGCAGTCGCACATCGCGACTATATGCCAAAATAAGGCAGCAGCGAGCGCCTGGGGAGGTGGGAACGACGGGGGAGCCCTCACCAGCAGCCCGCCAGGCCCCTCGCGTGGGGAAATCGCTCAGCCGAACAAGTGTCCACAACCTGGTCGCATCCCAGCGGCTCTTCGGCTGCAGCCGAAATCCCCCCCCAAGCACAAAGTCCCAGTTTTGCCCCAGTTTGGCCTCCCCGCTCCGAAATCCAGCGGGGTTTCTGCCACCACGGGGGCCGCCGGGGTCCGCGGGGTCCCCACTCACCATCCACCACGTCCTCGCCGTCGTGTCATAGCACAGCTGCCACCTCACCGTGCTCTCGGCCACTGCCGTGCCGGTGCCCTCCATCCCGCTCGGCGCCCACTCCTAGTGCGGGAGACGCTCCGCTCCCGCCGGTGCCATCGGCCGCAATCCTCCTTTCCCACCCCAAAACCGAGCCGGGGCAGAGCTGAAGCCGGAGGGGGACGGGGCACCGCTGGCGAAGCTGCGGAGGCTGGATGGAGCCGAGCTGAATGAGCCTGGCCGGAGCCGTGTCCCCGTGATGCCACCCCCGTCCCCGCGGGCGCCGGCGGGGGGGACGCAGCAGCCCGGCTTCGGGGGTGGTCGCTGCGCCCGGAGAGGCCGTCCCAGCGCCCGGCCCGGCTCCGTGCCCGCGGGAAGGACATGCTGCCGCCTCGGCTGTGCTCGCCTGTCCCGGGTGCTCCCCTGGGTGCTGCTGCCCCGTTTTGGGGTGAAAGAGGGACAAAAGGGGGGTTCTGGAAGGGCGCAGGGCCGACGTGCCGGCTCTGCCGGAGCCAGTTGTGCCTTCGAGGTTTCGTGGGTGGCTTTTTCTTTCTGCAGCGGGCAGCGGACCGGCACGAGCATAAGTCCCAGTGAGGGCACAGCTCCACAGAGGAGGGATTTTCGGGGGGGGGGGGGGTGGCACCCTGTGGGGCTCACAGAGGCCATGGGCATCGCGGGGGTCTCCAAAGGGCAGAGTTAAGGGGACTGGGGGGACCTGCCTCTTCCCGGGAGCAAACTGACTGTATTTAAGTCCCATCAGCTCTCGACTTCCTACCTGTTTAATGGCCACCTGGGAGATGTCCCGATGTCCCCTCAGGGTTAAAGGCTGGGACACGCCACCCACCTCCACCCATCCAGTTTTGCTGCCCTGGGAATTGCCGTTAAGCCTGAGCCGGGCTGGGTACCGGGCTCAGCGTCTGGCACGGCCCAGAGCCGCTGGAGTCCCATCCGGCCCCCTTCTCCCCCCGGCCTGGCCCCCACCCTCCATCCACAGACACGTTTTCCCGGACTTTGGGCTCCGCTGCAGGTAACCGAGTTCCCCAGCAAGCGTTGGGGCCTGCGGAGTGTCCAAACACGTCAGCTTTGAATATCCAGCTCCCGGGAATTACAATTTGACTTTGTCTCTTGCGGTCACGCACGATTATCTCATGCACATGTGGCTCAAATGTGGGCTGGCTTCTCCCCTCGGTCAACGCCTGCGCCTTGCAGAGAGGCCCCAGATGTGACGGGCCTCCGAAGGCTGATGGGGAGGGCGATTTGCTCCACGGGCCTTCGGTGCTGCCTTGCAGGGGGAGCGGGGAGCCCGCGTCTAACCACCCCCAAAAGCAAGTGGGTCAAAATTTCTGACTCTCCAAGCGTTGCATCTGGAAACGGGGCCCGAATCCGGCCTGGGGGCTCGCGGACACCTGGGTTGGCGCCGGGCGACAGCTCCCACCCCCCGCGGAGGGTTTGGTGCCAGGCCCTGATGAGGACTGCGCTCGCTAGGCTCAGCCTGGGTCTGCGCAGCGCCGGGCACTGCCGGGTCTGGGGGGTCTCGGACCCCACCGCGGATGGAGTAACTAATGATTTGAGGATGAGGGAAATGTGCTCAGTCTGGCTGCACGGAGAGGGAAATAGCATGAGAGACAAAGATTGCAAGAATTCAACTCCTGGAAATAATTTATTTCGGGGCCCGGATGTTCCTTTTGATTTAATTTCATACAATTTTTTATCCTTACTTTTGACCAAAAGCCAGGCATTTTTGGGAAAGGACCCAGGAGCTTTTCATGAACGTTTCCCATTCAGACAAGACTCATTTTTATCCAAAATAGGGTTTCGGGCAGAAAATAAACCCGAACGCGAGCCGTGGGAGCCGCTCCGCGCCGAGTGTCGGGGCTGTCGGGGAGAGGATCCGGGGACGTCTGCTGCCGGCGGGGGCCAGGGCGCCGGGGGCGGCCGAGCAGGCGGCGGAGGTGCGGAGACCTCGGCGGAGGTGGGGGACAGATGGGCTGCGCTGAGCGGGGAGGAAAAAAATCCTTATTTAAACATGCTGTTTGGCTTGAAACGGATGGTTCGAACGCGGTCTGCGTACGTGCACGCCGGCACGCGCGGGCGTGGAGCGCATGCATGCACGCGTGTGCAGGCCCGGGTGTGTGTGCACAGCATGAATGCGCACGTGTGAGCACGGGAGTGCATGCGTGCTTGCATGCGTACACATGGTCTTGCACGCGCACGTGTCCGTGCTGGCACGCGATGCGCGCGATGAGCGGCAGCGGGAGGGACGCGTCCTGCTCGGCTGCGGCTCTGCTGCCCCGGGGCTGCAGCGCTGGCAGGAGCAGGGGGAGAAGGGAGATGGCACAAGACAAGATCCCAAAATACATGTGCATCTGGAGAGACCCTTGGGGGGTTCAGGCCACAGCATCGCCCCGACTTTCTCGGGGTTCTTGGATATGGTTTTATGGGTCAGTGGGAGGCGGGGGGGGTGATGCCACTGTCGTGGGGCAGGAGGAGGCAGCCGATGCCAGGTGCTGGCATCCGCCCTGGCGTGGGGCCGCGGTGCCGTCCCTGGGGCCGCGGTGCCGGGAAGCAGGGCGCCGGGGGAGCGGGCGCAGCGCGGCGGGGAAGGGGATGGGTCTGAGCCAGCTGCGCAAGCGGGAGCCGGGAAAGGGGCAGGGGGGCTGGATGCGGCCTCCCCTGTGCCGGCCCTCGTCTCCTTGACTCGTGTGAGCGGTCACAGCCTCACCACCCAGCCTCCTCCGCATGGATCTGGCCATGCAAAGCCCCGGCTCTCCGTGCCTCAGTGTCCCTTGCAGGCAGGGCTGTGCCTGCCTCTGCAGCCCCTCACCGTGGCAGCAGGGCTGTTCACAGGATGGGCCAGGCGAGGCGAGGTGTCCCCACGTCACACCCTGCCCACGCTCTGCCCCCCTCCCCGGAGCCGAACGCCCTCCCCGAGGCGAGGGAGAGAGCTGGCAGCCGCCGAGCCCAGCTCCGGCTCTCCGTGGGCGGCCGCCCCGGCGTCTCCCCGCTGCCTGCCGGGGGTGGCACTGCCCGCGCTGCCAGCAGGGCCCACGGCGATGCCACCTGGCGCCGCGCTGGGAGCCGGCGCGGGGGTCCCCCCCGCCAGCACTGGTGGTGCCGGTGACCCTTTCCCGGTTGTCATCGCCTCCCCGCTCGGCTCTGGATGGTGCCACCCTGGGGTCTCCTGGCGGGGGGATGCGCTGGGGGCTGAGACTTGGCAAACTCAGTGCTCAGATGGCTGAGTTGGAGGCTGGGTTTTGTAACGGCCCCCCCACCCCCCACCTTGAGCACATAGCACCCCGGCCTGATGGCAGGCACCGGTCGCCAGGGCTGCCCCACGCAGAGGACGGCCAGGGCTGTCCCTTGCGTCCCCCACGGGCCTGTCTGGCTCCCCGCACCCCCTGGGTGAGCCCAGCCCGGCGAGGGTGCAGGGTGCACGGGAGCCTGGCAAGCGTGTGCACGTGCGTGCGTGGGTCTGCGTGCGTGTGGGGGGTGCGGGCACACGGACGAGGGTTGACCCCCCCCGTGCACACAGGTGTGCTTGTGCGGACGTGCTGGCGCGGGTGGATGCGTGCGGGGGTGTGCACATGTGCGCGTGTGAGTGGGGGGGGGGTCTATGCACACAAGGGTGTGTGTGCACACGCGTGCATGCTTGCACACCCGCACAACCACCCCTACTGCCCCTGTGACATGGCGCCACGGCGTCTGGCTGGGCTCCTTGGCTGCAGAGCCCTCCCGAGATGGGACAGGGGGACCTGGCTGTCCCCCACATCCTGCACTGGGGTCCCTGCTCTGGGGGTGGCAGCAGGAGGTGACAGGGACCCTCGTCCTGCCTGTGCCTGGCTGTAGTCAGCAGGGCTCGCTGGGGCTGGAGGGGCACCGCAGGGGATGCAGGACTGGATGAGGCCACCCAGGTCCCCCAGGGCCTTGCACGTGTCCCCTCTCTGCCCCGTGCCTCACTTTCCCTTGCCACCTTTCTTTTTTCCTCCCTCCTTCTCCAGGTGCCTGGGAGAGGTGACAATCCCCCGGCAGTGGCACGGTGCCACCTTCGCTCACGCTACAGAGGCGCCGGGAGCTGCAGGCTGCACGAGCGAATCCGAGACCTGCCGGGTTTGTCACATCCCAGCTCAGAGACCCAGTCTGTCCCTCTGCAATGACCCTGGCTAGTGAGGACACGTCCTCGGGCCCCGGGCAGAGCCCAGCCGCCTCGACCCCAGCGCCTGGGGCCTCCCCGGGGGGCCGGGCGGTAGCTGCAGCCTGGGGGTCTCCCCTTGCCCCTCTGAGCAGGCGCGGGGGCGCGGAGGCAGGGCGGGGGGGCAATGGGGGGGTTCGGGTTCGGAGGGCTCCGGGAGCTCCTCGGCTTTCCATCGCCGGGCTCCAAGGCACGAAGGGGGGTGGGTGGGCGCAGGCCCAGGAGTTGGGGGCTTTGGTTTCTCCCCTGACGCAGGATCTTTGCGGGTTAGTCGGCGCGACTGGCCTGGCCTGCGATGGGGCTGCGATGGGGCAGAGGAGCGCTGGGGTGCGGGTCCCACCGGGACCAGGCRGCTCCCCCAGCCCCCCAGCGCCAGGATCAGCCCACCCAAGCGGCAGCATCTCCTCGGGGTCTGACATTTGGGGGCAGAGAGGAGGAGATGACGCAGGACAGACCCCTGGGGCTGTGCGGGCAGGACAGACCCCCCATACCGGGCCTGTGGGGCAGGACAGACCCCCCATACCGGGGCTGTGCAGCAGGACAGAGCCCCCATACCGGGGCTGTGCAGCAGGACAGACCCCCCCATACTGGGGCCATGCGGCAGGACAGACCCTCCCCATACCGGGGCCATGCGGCAGGACAGACCCCCCATACCGGGCCTGTGGGGCAGGGCAGACCCCCCCCACCGGGGATCCCCCCCCCGGGTCGCCCAGCCCCGCCGCGCCGC
>PTFA01000232.1:601110-669178 GCA_003342895.1 Casuarius casuarius
CCGGCATTGCCCCTCCTCGGGCAGCTTGGAGGCCTGCTGCCTGCTCGGGGGGGCTGGATGCGTCCCCCCCCGGCTGAGACGCCCGGCAGGAGCCGCCCCGCTCGGGCAGCGCGGGGGTAGCGATCCCCCGTCTGCGCAGGTTCGGGGACAGGCGACGGGCCCGGCGGTGCCGGGGGGCTGCTGGCTGCTGGGGTTTCCCCCGGGGGGGGGGCAGGAGCATGGTGGCATCCCTGCGCCTGGCGATGGCCCCTGCTGTCCCCAGCCCAGGTCCGGCGGGGGCTGCTGGCTCCTCCGCGGTGGGAGGGACTGGGAGCACTGGGCAGCTGTGGGATCCCGACACCCCGCTGAGACCTGCCCAACTCGGCGCTCGGATGGATCCCGCGGTCTCCGCGTTCGCCCTCGCCCCCGGTGTCCCCACTGGTGCAAATCAGCAGGGAGATGGGGGGGTCTCCTCCTGCTCTCTCAGTGGGGTTGGGGGGGCCGTGGGTGCCCCCCCGGCGTGTCCCCGTCCCCGGGTGCTGGCGCGGCCCCCTCGCTCCCATCGCAGCTCCAGGTGCTCCGCGGCACCAGCCCCCGCCACCTCCACGGAGGCGCCTGGCAAGGAGCTATAAATACCCGCCGGCGCCGGGGGGGTGGCGGGGGCCTCGGCAGCGGGAGAGGTGCCAAAACCTGCCTGCGGGGGGGCCTGGGAAGGGCCCGATCCACGTGCCCCCCCCAGCCGGATACTGTCACCAGCTTTGGGGTACCCCAGCCTGCGGCACCTATGGCGGGTCACAGCCTGCCCCGGGCCTCGGTTTCCCCATGTGTGCGGGGAAGGGGGGGGGGGAGAGCCCTGGAGACCCCCCCGGGGCAGGGCTGTGCTGGCAAAGGGTGGCCGGGGGTCCCTGCGATGCCAGAGCAGCCACTCTCCTTGCCCCCCCCCCCCCCCCCCCCCGGGGATTTTTTCTTTAAATCGCTCCATTTCTTACCCCCTGGGGACCCGAGGGTGCAAAAGCCGCGGCCGCCCGGCCCTGGGGCATCCCCGAGGCCGGAGCTGCAGCCCCCCAGGCCCTTCCTCCCCGCCGTGCTCGGAGGGGGCAGCCCTTGCCCGCCTGCCTCGGTTTCCCCCGCTGACGAGCGGCTCCTCCGCACAAGCCGGGGCTGATTCACCCCGATTTGGGAAGCACCTCAGCTCCTCCGCCTTATTTCGGGGGTACCCCATTCCCACGAGGGGTCCCGCTGCCGCCAGCCCTCTGCTTAGCGACGTGGGCTGCCTTTGGCCTTTCCCAAGGTTTCCACCCCGAAAGCGGATTCCTGGGGGCTCCGGCTCGTGGCCGGCCCCGGGGGCCCCTTGGCGAGCGGGGGGCCAGGACCGGCAGCCGCAGACGGTGGCGGCAGGCTGTGTCCTGACAGCCAGGAGAGCCACGTGTTCCCTGGGTGATCGCTTGTTCCCGTCAGCCCGGGTATTTTTGGAGCTTTCCCTTCCTTTGCTCTCCCGTTTCGGAGCAGCGGTGGGCGCGGGGCGGCCGGCCCCGGAGGAGGCATCTGGCTCCCGGCGCACGGAGGAGGCTGGTGCTCTTCGGGATGCCCCAGGCTCGGTGCCGGCCGGACCGGCGGCCTGGCCTCCAGCCGGCCTCCCCGCGAGCCCAGGGCCTCCGAGCGAGGCCGCGGCTCCCGGAGTCCTGCGATCCCCCGGGACGGGGCTCCGAGGAAAGAGCCGGCGACCTTCCTCGGGGCAGAGCCGCTGCACGGAGCCGTGAGCCGGCCGACCCTCTCGGCGGCTCAAAGCAGCCGCCGGCTCCCCCGTTATTTTCGGAGCGGGGCGATGCCCGAGCCTGTTTCTGCCTTTGGGCAACTCGCGGGGTTTTGAACTCTTCAAATTGGCGGCACTGGGAAAAAAAGCGAGAAATAGCGAGGGAGCAAGCCGGCCGGCCGGTTAGACAGATCCCCCCTCCAGCCTCGCCGAGCGGCCCCGGGGGTGGCACGGCCCCCGTGCCCGGCTGAGGGTTTGGTCCCGTGCCTCGGTTTCCCCGGCGCGGCCGCTCCGGGTGCCGGCGATAAGCGGCGGCGAGGCGGCACGTCTTTGCAATCCAATTACCTTCGGTAGCGCGAGGGCTATTTTCATCGCTCCGCCGTCACGCCGGTCCGCCCGCCGGCGCCCGCGTCATCGAGCCGCTCTCCGGCTGCTGTGTCATCGCCTCCTCCCGGTGCCGGCGCCGGCGAGACCCCGGCAGTGCCCAGTGCCCCGCTGGGGTCCTCCCGGGGCCTCCCCATCGCTGCCAAAAGCCGGGTCCCAAAGCGCTCTGCCCCCCTCCGGCTGCACAGCCGTGGCTCCCAGTAACCCCCTGCACTGGTGTAACTGGTGTCGCTGGGGCGGAGCGCGGTGGGGGGGGTCTGCCACCGGCTGTCTGGAAGAGCGAAATCCTGTGTTTGGACATAAATCCTGCACCGGAGCCGAGCGGGAGCCTGTCCTCGTGGTGCTGAGCACGGCTCGGGGCAGGATCCGGCTCAGATGTCCCCTAGAGCGATGGGGGCTGGGGCAGGAACGGGGCCCTTACCCGGGGTCAGGGCGTGGAGGGGGGTCCCTGGGGGGCTGCGGGGTGGGGGGAGCATCCCTGGTGCCCCCGGCAGCCCCCCGGCGCCTGGGTTTCCTTCGTGAGCTGCGACGGCTCCGATCTGGGTCAGCGGTTTCCGGGAGCGGGAGCGCCGGGCTGGCGCGGGAGGCTTAACCCTGGCGCTGCCGGCAGCGGCGCGGAGCCGGCCTGGGCCGGGAAAAGCCTTGGGAAGGATCCCGCCACCTTCCCCGCATCTCTCCAGCTGGGTTGGCGTGTGGCCGGGGTGGGGGGCCGGGTCTGGGGTCCCCCCCGGGTGCCTCGCTGGGGGTCCTCAGCCCCTTGCACTGGCCGCCGGGGCTAAATCCCTCCTCTCTCTGTCTCTCTGCAGTTAAAAAGGCCAAGTTCGACGGGCCCCAAGGTGAGTGGCCCCATCCCGGGGGGGCCGGGGGCAGCGGGCTCGTCTTGTGGGCCGGCTGGACCAGGGTTGGGGGGTGGCAAGGGGGCGCCAAGCTCGGTCCCAGCTCCGGGGGTCTGACTGGGGGGGCACAGGGATTGGGGATGCCGCGGACACGATGAAATGGGGCTCACGGCCGAGGCGCGGCAGCCCCTGGCGTCACCCCCGGCTTGTTCCCGCAGAGAAATTCAACACCTACGTGACGCTGAAGGTGCAAAATGTCAAGAGCACGACCATCGCGGTGCGGGGCAACCTGCCGTCCTGGGAGCAGGACTTCATGTTGTGAGTGTGCCGGGGCCGCGAGCCCCCCCAGCCCCCTCCTCGCCCAGCAGGGACCCGGGATGCCCCGTCGCTGGGGGCTAGGGCTCGCCTGCCTGCCCAGCTGCCTCTCCTCCCTGGATTTGGGGAGGGGGGCTGCTTGCCCTGCGAGGGACATGGCAGTGCGCCTGCCCCCTTTTTTCCTTGGGATGGGCCACCCATCCCAAGACGGGTGGGAGATCCTGGAGCCCCCCTGGGGGCTGAGCATGGCGGGGGGGAATGGGGGGGGGTGCCTGGGGGTGCGCTGGGGCAGGGGGGTGACCACACGCCCTTCCCGGCAGCGAGATCAACCGGCTGGACCTGGGCCTGACGGTGGAGGTGTGGAACAAGGGGCTCATCTGGGACACCATGGTGGGCATGGTGTGGATCCCCCTGCGGACCATCCGGCAGTCCAACGAGGTAGGGAGCGGGGCCGTCCCCAGGCTGTCCCCTCCCGGGACCGCCGGCCCTGGCTGCCCCCGGAGAGGGAGCCGTGTGCTTGGGGGTGGCCGAGGCCCCATCCGCCCCGGCAGGACCCGGCGGCTCCCCGGGGCGCAGGCTGTGCCCCCTGGGTGCAGCGTGGGCAGGGTGCGGGGGTCCCGCGGCAGCTCCCCTGAGCCCCGCTCGCACCCCGCAGGAGGGTCCCGGGGAATGGCTCACGCTCGACTCCCAGGTCATCATGACAGACAACGAGATTTCGGGCACCAAGGACCCCACCTTCCACCGCATCCTCCTCGACACCCGCTTCGAGCTGCCGCTGGGTAGGTGCCGGCGCCCGGACCCCCACCGCCCCCGGGGACGGGGCTGCGCCTTTCCATTCCTCCCGCCGGCCTCGGGGGGCTGCTGGGGGGCTCCTCGTGGCCCCGAGCCGGGGGGGATGTTTTGGGGGGATCTGTCCCACAGATCGGGGGTCTTTCCCCTTTCAGACATCCCCGAGGAGGAGGCCAGGTATTGGGCCAAGAAGCTGGAGCAGCTCAACGCGATGCGGGACCAGGACGATGTGAGTCCCCCGCTGGCCCCGGCGCCGCGTCCCCGCTGCAGAGTCGGGCCAGGGCGAGGGGCGACATCGCCCTGCCTGTGAGCCTCGGGGTGGGGCGAGGGGCCGTGCAGGGCTGCGCGGGCCCTGATCCGGCCCCGTCTCTCCCCAGTACGCCTTCCAGGAGGAGCAGGAAAAGCCTCTCCCCGTTCACGGCTCCCAGTGCTGTAAGTACCCCCGTGCTGGGGCCACTGGTCCCTGCCCCGTTTCCTTCCCCTTCCCCAGCATCCCGGTGTCCAGCTCCGTGCACCCGGGATGCACGGGAACAGGGGGACCCTCCCCCCCGGCTGTCTGTCCCGTGTCCGTCAGGGTTTCTTGGCTCTCTCCCTGCCCTGTGGTTTCTGGGCAGCTTCTGTGCCTCGGTTTCCCTTTCTGCAGTCCCCGAGGGCCGTGCGCAGCCCCAGGCGCCGTGCCCAGCCCGGGCCACTGTCCCTCCTCTGCAGTGGGTGGCAGCCACCCGCTCTCCTCCGGATCGCGGGGCGCCCAGCCCGGCCCAGGGCCCCGCGGACCCCGCGCAGGGGTGGGAGCGGGTGCTGAGTGCGGCCGCCCGGCGCAGGTCCGGCTGCGCCCGGGAGACCCTGCTTCCTCCACCCGGCTCCCGCTGCCGCCCCGGCACCGCGTCCGTCTTATTGTCTCTGCCCCTTTTCTTTGTAGGCAACTGGAATTATTTTGGCTGGGGAGAACAGCAGAGTGAGTATCCCGCTGTCCGCTCTCCTCCGAGCCTGGCGCGACCCCCGGTTTGCCACGCCGAGTGTCCCTTCCCTGGGCCGGGCTGTCCCCATGGGCTGGCACCCTCCCCTCTGTCTCCCAGCCGTCCTGGCCAGCACCGTCCCACGGAGCTGGGGACACGGCGGTGGCAGCGGCGGGGTTGTCACAGCCCGCGTCCCTCTCACCGCTGCCGCCGGGCCCTTCGCAGATGACGACCCCGACAGCACCGTGGACGACCGGGACAGCGATTACCGCAGCGAGACCAGCAACAGCATCCCGCCGCCTTACTACACCACGTCGCAGCCCAACGCCTCCGTGCACCAGTACCCCATGAGGCACCAGCAGCAGAGCTCCCGCGACTCCTACACCGACTCCATGCAGAGCTACGAGATGGACTACTCGGACCAGCGCCCCGTCAGGTAGCGCTCGCGCCCGGCCCTCGCCGCCCCCGGCCCGGCAGGCACCCGCTGCGTGGGAGAGGGTCCCGGGCTCCCGGGGGTGACACGAGGGGACGTCGCTCCCGGGGTGACGAGCGACGGTGGGAAGGATGGAGAGGCGAGGAAGAGGGGCAGGAGGGGGATGATGCCAGCGCCTGGGCATGTGGCACGTCCCTGCCGCCGTCCCTGCCGCCTTCCTCTGGGCTTCTTTGGTTCAAAGGCAGAGGAGTTTTCACGCTCTTTTGGGTGACCCCCCGCCCCCAGCCCCAGCCTGGGGGACCCCCGAACCGTCCTCGCCGGGAGGTGGCCCGGCCGGGGCTGCAGGCAGAGCCGCAGGCAGGGACCCCCGCACGGGCGCTCCGTCCCCGCGCTCGCAGCACGGCCCGGCTTCTCCGCAGCGTCCCGCGCAAGGCGCCGCAGCCCGTCCCCGCGGCGCAGCCACCCCGCCGGCGGCCCCGGCGCCCCGCTGGCCTCCTTCGCCCGGCGGGCGCGGAGCAGAGGCAGCGCGAGCCGCGGCGGGCGCGCGACGCGGCGCCCGGGACCTTGCTGACCGTGTTCCTCTCCTCCCCGGCAGACGCTACGGTAGCGTAGACTCTGCCACAAACGGGCGCAGCGACGCTGAGTCCGCTTCCGAATCGAGCAGGCGGACCAGCCGCCAGCACTCCCTTGAGAGCAGGCGGTCCCTAGACCTATCTGATAGGTGGGTCTCTACCTCGTCGCGTGCCTTGTGCCGTCGCAGAGTGCTGTGCTCGGTTCTTGCAGCCTTGGTGAGGCCAACACCAGTCCCGGCAAGGGCAGCCGCGCGCCGCCGCTCCCTCTCCCCTCCCGGCACCGCCTCGCCGCGGGGCCACGGGAGGGCTCAGCCCCTCCAGGCTCCGGGCTTTTTTTGCCCATTGCACTGTTCCCAAATTTGCGGGGACATTTCCTCCGCGGCCCCATTCCCTGCTGGCCAGCCCGGACCGTCCGAGCCAATGGCTGGGTTGCAAAGCAGCAGCCCCTTCCCCACGTCCAAGCCCGTGGCCATCGCAAAGCAGCAGCCCCTTCCCCACGGCGGCAGGGTGGTTGCACAAGCCCGGCCCCGCACCGGTGTCCCCTCCTGCAGCCGGGGCTGCGAGGTGCCTTGGGGACGCGCTGCCAGCACAGGCCAATGCCACCGTCCGTTTCAGGTCACCTCCCGGGGTCCCGAAGCGCTTCGGCAGGGAGCCCCCCGGCCTGGCACGGCAGGAGCCCTGCGGGGCGGTTCGAGACCCCTCGGCTTGCCGAGAGCCCCGAGTCCGAGCCGAGGCCGAGGCAGGCTGGGGAGCGAGGGGCTGCCAGCATGAGCCGCGTCTCCTGCGCTTCTGCGCCCTCCCCAGCCCCAGGGACCCCCTGCCCGCGTCCCCCCGTCCTGCTGGGTCCTGCCTGCACCCCTCCTCCCCGGCACCAACCTCGCCGAGCTCGGATAGCCCCCAGCACCCTCCTTCCCCGCGGTGCATCCCAAGCCTCCCGCTGGCTCCCGGCACGGCCTCGCTGGCCCCGGGGGGGGGGGCTCTGCCCGGCGCCATCCCGCCCCCCCGCCCGCCCCCTCGCCCCGGCTGCCGGTGCTGGAGACGTGGTGTCGGCCTCTTCCTCGGCATGTCCCTGTCCTGTCTGCATGCGTGCTTCTGTGAGCCTCTGCCCCGGGGGCCCGCGGGGGCCGTGCCGCTCGGGGCGCAGGGCCCGGGGGCGAGCGGCCGCCCTGCCCACCCGCCGCAGCGTCCCGCGAGCAGCGGGGCAGGGAGCCGGGGCGGCTGCCGAGCCGAGCCGAGCCGGGGCTCCGGCAGCAGCAGGGAGCAGGACCAGGAGGGATGCATGGAGAGGAAGAGAGGCCTGGGAGCGTGGACGGGGGGAGAGGGGCCGCCAGGGAAATTGGGGAGGCGGAAGGGGGGGCGATGGGGCGGAGGGGTGCCTGGAGGCGGAGGGGGGCCGTGGGGCGTGCTGGGGTGTCAGGCGTGGGGCAGGCGGTGGATTTGCCTCACGGGGGGGCAGGACAGGGGACAGGGCACAAGCAGCAGGCGGGATGGGTCCGGCTGGCGGTGCGGATCCGGCTGCCCTCCGGCGACGGGCGGCCGGGGGGGGGCAGATGGCTGTGCCCACATCCCCGGGCGCAGCTGGGACATGGGCAGGCGGCTCAGCCCCCCGAGATCGCTCCGGCCTGGGGGGCCAGGCCCTGCCCGGGGGGGGGGTCTCCGGGGTCTGCGCCATCCATCCTCTCTGCCGGGATGCCTGGAGCGGGATCCCGGCACCCATTGCACCTCCTCGCCCCCCGGCGCTGCTTCCCGGGGAGGGGGGAGCCGCGGCGGCGCCGGCCCCTTCGCGGCCCCCCTCCCGCCGGCGCGGCGCCGAGGGCCCCGGGGTGCCGGGCCCCCGCTAAGCCGGTCCTTGTGGCCCTCGGCCCGCAGCCCCACGGGGAGCAGCCGGTACGCCTCGTCGGCGGAGCTGAGCCAGGGCAGCTCGCAGCTCAGCGAGGACTTCGAGAACGAGAGCCTGCGGGACTCGGAGCTGGACGAGCGGGACGGCGACTCCTACCACTCCTGCCACAGCTCCGTCAGCTACCGCAAGGACTCGCCCCGCTGGGAGGAGGAGGAGGACGACGACCTCTACCTGGAGGAGGAAGAGGAGGAGGAGGAAGAGTTCAACGAGGACTACAGCGAGAACGAGGAAGGCTACGCCAAGGAGGAAGAGGAGGAGGAGGAGGACCTGCGGGACCGGGGGGGTTACGAGCCCCCAGCCCTGGAGCACGACGCCTACCCGCCGCCCGGGCAGCAGCAGCCGCAGCCGATCCCGCAGCAGCCACCGCAGCTGGTCCCGCAGCCCAAGCCGCAGCCGCCGGAGAGGAAGGAGGAGAGGAAGGAGGAGAAGAAGGAGGAGAAGGATGCCTCCATCCCCCAAGAAAGCCCGGAGGCCCTCCAGGCCCAGCGGGGAGCGGACGAAGCCCCCGCACCGGAGGTGGCACAGGAGCCTGAGCCCCCGAAAGCAGCCGAGAGGTAGGAGGGTCCGGGATGGAGAGCAGGTCCCGCCGGCGCCGCGGCACCGAGGACGCTGGGGGTGGACGAGGTTGGTGGGGACGTCGCCGGGGCTGGTGCCACGGGGCAGCGCTGGGCACCTTGTGCCGTGTCCGGCGTGCCGGGTCCCGGGCCTGGGATTTGGGGCGCAGCTCCAGCTTGGAGCCGGTGCCTGGGCACCAACGTCTGATCAGAGCAGGAAACTGCCTCCATCGGAACCGATTCTCTCCTGGGGAGCACAGGTTAATGCTGAGGAGCACAGGTTAATGTGCTCAAGGCCCCCTGGGGCTGGTTTGGGCATTTCTGCCTAAATGGCAATCGGGAGGGGAGAGACCGGTCTCCCGAGCTCTCCGTGGCCTCATCCCAGCCCGACCCTGGGTACCGTTCTCCGGTCTCACGTCCCACCAGGCTCTCCAGGAGGCTGGGACATTTGGAGGCTCTCTTCTTTCCTCCGTGTCTCATTTTTTCCAAAAAGGAGGAAAAAAAACCCCCATGTCCAGACTGGAGGGCCACCCCTGGGCCATCTCGTGGCCTGGATGTGGCCCCGGCCGCCCTCGCCCCGGGGCCGGTCCCTGCGGTGACCGGGCTGTGTGCGGTTGCAGGGAGCAGGAGGCGGCGGAGGTGCAGGACCCCAAAGCGCGAGCCAAGGCCAACTGGCTGAGAGCCTTCAACAAGGTTTGCATGCAGCTGCAGGAGGTGAGCCCGCCCGCGGCCCGCCGGGGGCACCGGGAGGGCTGGCGACGGGCTGGGGGCCCCATCCTGCACCCCCAGAGCCTGGGCATCTCGCAGACACGGCCGGTCCCCGATCCCGCGTCAATCCGACGCCCCTCGGGGCAGCGGGGACCCGCGCGAGGGGCCGGGAGCCGTGAGGAGCTGCTCCCCCCCGGCGTGTGCTGCATGCGGTTGCGGTGTGCTGATGCGACTCCCTCGTCCCCCTCCCCGTTTATTGAGTTGACCGTTTTTTGTTCTGTTTTTAGACTCCATCCTCCATCTTTTCTTTTTGTTTTGGCTCCGGATGCGCCCCCCCGGGGCTGCGATTCCCCTCCCCGCCGCTTCTCTTTTCAGTTCTCCACCACCATGGCCCTTGCGCCCGCGTCCCCCCTTCCCGCAGGGGAGGGCTGTAGGCTGCCT
Source organism: Casuarius casuarius (assembly GCA_003342895.1). Lineage (NCBI taxonomy): Eukaryota > Metazoa > Chordata > Aves > Casuariiformes > Casuariidae > Casuarius > Casuarius casuarius. The sequence continues at coordinate 610,731 of PTFA01000232.1, forward strand.
GCAGGTAAGCCCGGGCGGTGGGAAGCCGCCCCGCGCCGTGTGTGCCTCCCCCTGCGCGGGCGGGCGTGCGTTTTCCCGCGCTCCTCTCCGTCCCCAGGGGCTCGGGGGCCGCACGGACCCGCAGAGCTTTTCCAACGATGCTTTCGCCATCCCTCAGCCGTCCCCCCCCCGCTTCGCCAACCTGAGCAGCTCCCGGAGAAACCCGGCTGCTGTTTTTCCAGCACGTCTCCAAACTCCCGAAGATATTTTATTCCTGCGTGCTGGAAAGATCCCAGCCGGTTTAGGAACAGGCTTTATCCGCCGGCGGTGTAATCCCTTTCCGCACTTCCCCGGTGCCCGCGGGCGCCGCTTCGGCGTGCGTTCATCCTTAGATAGAGCGGGGGCCCCGGGGCCGGGCTGCCCCGCGCTGCCTCCCGCGCGGGGCTCAGCGCCGCCGCCGCAGCCCCTGACCGCGCCGTGTCCCGCAGGCCCGCGGAGACGCCGACGGAGAAGCCAAGTCGCTGTGGTTCAAAGGCGGGTGAGTAAGGGACCCGCTGCTCCCCGCTGCCCTCCGCTGTCCCTGCTTCGGTGGGATGAGCAACCCTTCCCTCCACGCGGGGGGGTGGATGCGGGGGGAGGCCGTGCCGGGGGCTTGGCCGGGGTAAGCGTCCCCAAACCGCGGCGGTGACGGAGTCCAGTTCGGGCTGCGTGCCGGTGGCTGGATGCCCGGCGGGCACGGCGGTGCTTTTGGAGGAGCCAACGGAGCTGGCAGGATTTGCCCCCAGCCGCCGCTCCGCATCCACGCGGGAAGAGCCTGGCCGCGAGAGCCGATGCCGAGGGCAAGGCGAGGAGGTGAGTGGGTCAGGATGAGCCCAAGGAGTGACCCGCGCGGGTCTCGCGGGCAAAACGCGATCGGTTGCCTTGAGACACTTGGAGCGGACCGAAAATCCCACCGAATCGCACAGGGCCCCGGGTGTCTGCAGAGGGAACCTGCTTTTCCCGCGGACCGGCCCAGAGTGCGGGGGCTGGCGGCTGCACGTCGGCATCCCGACCCAAGCCCTGCCGCAGGTTCCCGAGCAGCCGGGAAGCACGGCCCCGGCGTTTCAGCAGAAAACCCCCATTATTTTGCTCCGTGCTGGAAAACCAAAGCAAAATAAGCCCAAAGCGCTATTTTTGGCTGCAAAACGTGGAGGAAAGGCGGCGGTTTTCTGCCCGCATCCCCTTTCCCATGGTTCAGAGCCCGACGAGCCCTGAGGCACCGGGGCTTTGCTGGAAGGCCCCGGGCACCGCTCCCTGCCCCGGCCGGCGTGCCGTGGGGACGGGGGTCCTTCGGCTCGCCGGAGCTGCTGCCGGAGCCCGCTTCCCGAGGCCGGGATGAGCACGGGACGACGCTTGGGGGTCCCCGTCTGCCTCTCTTTCCCCGGCCCCGCTGACTCTCGTCTCTCTTGCAGGCCTGGCGGCGGGCTGATCATTATAGACAGCATGCCGGACATACGCAAGAGAAAACCCATCCCCCTAGTTAGCGATTTGGTGAGGTTCCTCCTAACGCCTTGCACCCGCCAGCCGCCGGCTTCGCTCCCGCTCCGACCCGCTGGACTCGCGCGCCCCGGAGGCGGCCGCGGGACGGGGCCGCTCCCGGCTCTTCCCGGCGCTGCCGCCGCGCGGCTCRGGCGCCCCGTGCCCCGCTCCCCGGCTGCCTCTAACGTGGCTTGTGTTTTCTGTTCTCTCTCCTCCGGCCCGGCTTGGCCGCCCCCGGCTGCAGGGGGGCGGCGGTAAGGTTTCTGCGCTGCATTGACAGCATGCCCGACATTAAGCTTGGACGCAAATCTCTCCCTCTAGTCAGAGATCTGGTGAGCGCGGCACGAGGGGTTAAAGAGAGAGCACCCTCGGGTGCCCTGCCGAGCCTCCTCCCAGCCCCGCCGTCGGGGGGGTGGTGGGTGTCCCCGCGGGGTGTCACGCCGGCCGGCTCGCCGCTGCTTTCGGGGCGCCCCAGTTGCGGTGGCTCCCTCCTGGCAGGATGCTCAGCCCCAGGCCCCAGCGCCGCTTTGGAGGGTGCTGGGTGGGCGGTGGCGGTGCAGCCCTGCCGCCTCCCTTGGGTGCCCGCGGGTGACGCTGCCTCATCCCCGGGAACGAGGGGGACGAGCCCCGCCGGAGCCATCCCCGCCGGAGGCTTTGGGGATGCCGGGCTCGGGCATCGGAGCCGGGCACCAGAGCGGGAGCGGGGGGCTGCGAGGACGGCTGGGCTGGGCTGCCCCCCCTCCCCCCCGAAGGGTGCTTCTCTTTAACGCAGCTGCCAGGGTCCCATCCCGACATGGAGCATCAGTCCGAGGCCTCCCGTAGCAGCGTCTGGTTTCCGATTTTTGCGAGAGCTCAGACACCTCCCCAGCCCCTTCCCTTCCCTTCCCGCCCCACAGCATCCTGGTGCCCGGTGGATGACGCCACGGCTCCGCTCCCATTAACCGACCGGCTTTCCTCACCGGTGCAAACCCCGCGCTCCTGTCCCCAGCGGTGTCACGCCGGGCTGCGCATGGCCGCAGCCTGTCCCCTCGCCGGGGCACGGGGGTCCCATCCGTCCCGGGGCGCTGGGTGGTGATGCACAGGCTCCACCAAGCCGGGCTCAGCAGCAGGGTCTCTGCTGTCACCTCCCCGGTGACAAGAGCAGCAATGTTGGAAACCAGACGCCCATCACGCCCGGAGTGAGGTGCCCTTCGCCTCCGTGCCCTCTCTGCCCCCCCTGCAGCCCCACTTTGTGCCCTCCCTGGCTGCTCCCACCCCGTCCCCAACCCGCCCCCCTGCTCCGGTCCTGCTGTTCCCCCCCACCCGCTGCGGCAGCCGCTGATGCTTCTGCACTGTGTTGTGTCGGTGTTGGGGTCACTGCGGGGGGCACTGCGGGCCGCCGCCTTTCCCCTCTGCGGCTGCTGGGAGGATTCGCCGCGATTTTGCAGGCTGCAGCCAGCAAACGGCCCTGCCGAAATCTGCCCCGCTAACGGGGACTGGCCCAGCGGCGGGGTGGAGGGGGTCGGTGCCACCTCGTTCCCACTTGCCGCAAGGGGAAGGGGCAAGGACTTGCAACGGTGTGAAATATTAATGCTTTTTATTCCCCCCCGTCGCTGGCCCTGGCTGCCTGCAGGCCATGGTAAGTGCCGTCCGCGGCGCCCCGTGGGTCTCCCCGGGGTCTCAGACGCGCGGTGAGAGGCTGCTGGGTCGAACTGGGAAGGCCACAGGCTGGACTGGTTGCAGACCAGCCCTTGGTGTCCCTCGGAGGGGACGGGAGGAGACCCGCCCCCCCCCTTGCTCTGCATGACTTGGGGTTTGTGTTTCTTTCCGACAGTCCTTGGTGCAGTCCAGGAAAGCGGGAATCACGTCTGCGCTGGCATCGAGCACCTTGAACAACGAGGAATTAGTAAGCGCCGCCTCCGAGGGGGGGGACTCGGGGTGCTCGCGGCCGGGGAGCTCGGCTGGGCCGGGCGGGCGCGCGAGGGCGGCTGGTGCGTGAGCTTTTCCTCCTCTCCCTCCTTTCCCCGCGCAGAAAAACCATGTTTACAAGAAGACCCTGCAAGCCTTAGTGTACCCCATCTCCTGCACGACGCCCCACAACTTCGAGGTGTGGACGGCCACGACGCCCACCTACTGCTACGAGTGCGAGGGGCTGCTGTGGGGCATCGCCCGGCAGGGCATGCGCTGCGCCGAGTGCGGCGTGAAGTGCCACGAGAAGTGTCAGGACCTGCTCAACGCCGACTGCCTGCAGAGTAAGGCGCTGTCCCCCCCCCGCACTGCTGCTCCGCAGAGAGCCGGCGGTGATTTCGGAGACCGATTCCCGCTCTGTGCGTGGGGGGAGGCGGTGGGCAGGGCAGAGCTGCCCTGACCGGGGCACAAACCCCTCCAGGTTTGATTTTGTTCATCCCTGGTGTGAGCTTGGGGGTGCTCAGCTCTGTCCCGGATGCCGTCTGTCCCCCCCGTGTCGCCCATCGCTGTTCTCCTTCCCAGGGGCGGCGGAGAAGAGCTCCAAGCACGGAGCGGAGGACCGGACCCAAAACATCATCATGGTGCTCAAAGACCGCATGAAGATCCGGGAGCGCAACAAGCCGGAGATCTTCGAGCTGATCCAGGAGGTGTTTGGCGTCACCAAGACCACCCACACGCAGCAGATGAAGGCGGTCAAGCAGAGCGTCCTGGACGGCACCTCTAAGTGGTCGGCCAAGATCAGCATCACGGGTAGGCACCGATGTCACCTCGCCGCTCCGCGAGCCGCGTGCCACCGCCGTGCGGGACCCCCGTGTCCCCGCCGCTCCCAGCTCCCTCCCGCGCTGCCGGAGCATGTGGCATCCCGCCGGCGTGTCCCTGTGGGCACAGCTCTGGTGTCGCCTCCCAAAACTACCCTTCCTGAGCCCGCAGATTTGGGGCAATAGCGGAGACGTCTGCCCCTTGCTGGCAGCAGATCCCGGGCGAAGGGAGGGCGCTGCATGCTCCAACCTGAATTTTCCTCCTCCCCGCTCCCCCGAGGCTGCGGTCCAGCTTTCCCCCTCGCGCGAGGATGCTCCCGGCCCTGAGCCTCCTCCCGCGCCGCAGGGCGGCGTTGGCCCGGGGGTGGCGGGGGCCCCGGGCGCTCGGCATGGCTCGCGGCGGGGCGCCCGGTGCGGCCGCGGCATTGACTGCTCTCTCTGTCTGTTCTCTCTGTTGTGTGTCGCGTGGTGCCGTGCGTGTGCTCCGTGTGGACGGGTGTGCGTGGCGTGCCGTAGTCGTTTGTGCCCAGGGTCTGCAAGCCAAGGATAAGACAGGTTCCAGTGACCCGTATGTTACTGTTCAGGTTGGAAAGACGAAAAAAAGGACTAAAACTATCTACGGCAATCTCAATCCGGTCTGGGAGGAGAATTTCCATTTGTAAGTCCGCCCCGTGCACCTCCGTCCCCTCCTTCTCGGCGTCTCGGCTGGCTTTCGGCTGCGCTCTGCCCGCCGAGCACCCGCTCCCGCGCGGGGTGGCGGGGGCCTGATCCTGCCCTGGGGAGGGAGCGAGGGACCGTCCATGTGCGGGGGGAGCTGGCGCAGAGCCAAGCTGTCACTTTAGCGTGGGGACAGCTCGGTTTTAAGGAGATGAAACCATGCAAATTCCCAGGGCTGCTTTCAAGCCATGGAGTGTTTGGCTCTGGGCTGCTGGGGTCCTGCCCTGCCGCGCTCTTCGCCCGTTGCAGCCCGACACGGGCGCTCCGGACACTCCCCGTGGGGAGGGAGGCACCGTCGCTGGCTCTGATTTTGGGAAACTGAAGCTTGGGGAGCGGCTGGAAAGGTTTCCCCGCTCACGCTGGGAGCTCTCCCTTCTCTCCCCCCCGCAGCGAGTGCCATAACTCCTCCGACCGCATCAAGGTCCGTGTCTGGGACGAGGACGACGACATCAAGTCCCGTGTCAAGCAGCGCTTCAAGAGGGAGTCCGACGACTTCTTGGGCCAGACCATCATCGAGGTCCGGACCCTGAGCGGCGAGATGGACGTCTGGTACAACCTCGGTAACCGGCCGCTGCCCGCTCGGACCCCCGGGCTCCCCCGGCCCCAGCACCCCCGCCGCAACCTTGGGGCAGCCAGAGCCCCGCAGCCCCGTGGCGCAGAGGCCGTTTTCATCACGGCAGTGCAGAGGCTGCTGTGAAAAACCATTATTTAATACCCAAAGCCCACTGCAATCAAGTGTTTTCCCTGGGTCGGTCTCACAGCACTTTGCCCCGGGGATCTGGAGCACTGGGAGCCACAGAGGGGGAAACTGAGGCACGGAGCGGGCCACCTCTCACCCAGAGTGCCTTGGCCAGCTGGGATTTAGCCCAGCTTTGGTCCAAATCCCCTGTTATCATGATGCCTCAGCAGCATCATATCGAGGCCCAGTGGCGCTAGGTGCTGTACGGCCCCGGTGAAGAGACCCCCTCCGCGATGGCACCACAGACGTCTGCCCCATCTCACGGGCCGGGAGCGAGGCGGTGGCGGTGCCCCCGGTCGCCCCGTGCGAAGGGCAGGGGGGACCCTCACGTCTCGGCCCTCTCGCTCTGCCCTCTGCAGACAAGCGGACGGACAAGTCGGCCGTGTCCGGAGCCATCCGGCTGCACATCAGCGTGGAGATCAAGGGCGAGGAGAAGGTGGCCCCGTACCACGTGCAGTACACGTGTCTGCACGAGGTGAGCGGGCCGCGGGCGCCGCGGGGCTGGCGCGGGACCACGGGCACCGGAGCCACCCCGTCCCCGGTGGCAGCACCGGTGACCTGGAGGGACTCTCTTGCACCCCCAGAACCTTTTCCACTTCGTGACGGATTTGCAAAACAACGGGGTGGTGAAGATCCCCGACGCCAAGGGCGACGACGCCTGGAAGGTGTACTTCGACGAGACGGCGCAGGAGATCGTGGACGAGTTTGCCATGCGCTACGGCGTGGAGTCCATCTACCAGGCCATGACGTGAGCTCCTCGCCCCGGCCCTGCGCCCGGCGGCCGCGCCAGCCCTGCGTGGGTCGTTTCCCTGCCGCTATCTCGATCCCCTGCTGCCGCTTGCACTCGTTTTCCATCACTCCTCTCTCTCCCTCTCCCCCCCAGGCATTTTGCCTGTCTCTCCTCTAAATACATGTGTCCGGGGGTGCCGGCGGTGATGAGCACGCTGCTCGCCAACATCAACGCCTACTACGCGCACACCACCGCCTCCACCAACGTCTCCGCCTCCGACCGCTTTGCCGCTTCCAATTTCGGGGTAAGTCCGATGGTGCGTAAACACTCCTTCCTTCTTCTCTCTTCTCTTGGGTTGGGGGCGGGGGGCTCGTGGGGCGAAAAAGGGCCGTGCAAAACCCCCGCCCTCCGAACCGCGGCCAGGCAGCGGGGCTTTGGCCACCGAGCCTCGAGGTAAAGCCACCTCCTGTTTTTCAGGAAGGAAATTAGCTGCCGTTTTCGGGGAGAAGGTCTAAATTGGCTCCCCTAATTATTATGGTAAAGCTTTGATTGCAATTTGACCTGGCTTTGATGGACGGGCGATGATGCCCTGCAAACCGCCGCACGTCGCCGGCAGCCCCCGGGTGCTGCCGGTCCAGCAGGAGAGTGAAATTTTTGCGGCATCCGGCCTCCTGCCACGGAAGCAGGCGGCGAGGAGCCCTTTCCCTGCCGCTCGCCGGGAGCTTTGCACGGCTCTGAGCGCGTCGGGCGCAACCCGAGCCCGGAGCAAACTCCCCGGGGTGCACCAGCACCGAGCCGCCCGGTTTTCCCCGGCGGCAAGGAGCCGGGGCGCCCGGCGGCACCTCGCGCCCGGGTGAGCTTGCGACGGGGCCGGGTCGGCCCGCGGGGAGCGCGGTGAGGCGACAGGGCACGGGCTGGGCTCCCACCCCGGCCGCTCTGCATCCACCTGGGGCGACCTGAGGTCGGAGCCCGGCCCCGGCTAGGACGAGGCGCTGGGGAGCGAGGGCTGGAGGCAGGACCACGGCTTGGTTCATCATCCCAGCGCAGGGGACAGCTAGAGCCGAGCGAGCTGTGCATCACGCGGAGGAAAGAAAAAAAGAGGAAACCACACAAAAAGCTTTTTCTCTAACGTGTAGGGTTTTAAAAACTTGTTTCTTTCTCTTTTTTTAGAGAGCCTAAAGGTTGGGTCCTAAAGTGCCCGGCCGTGTCGCTTTAAGCCCGAGTGCCTGGCGAGTGCAGTTTTAAAGCGCGCTGCAGCCGTTGTGTGTCGGGGACGCACGGTCTCGGCCCAAAGCCTGGCTTTGCCGTCTCCGGCCGGCGAGCGCTCGGAAGGTTTGCGGTCGCAAAACGCCGGCTGCGGGACTCGTCCGGCGCCGGGGAGCAGTGTCTCCGACACGCCGTTCCCCCGGCCTGCCCCCCGCGCCCCCCGCCCCGCCGGCGGCCCCCTGCTCCCCGCGAGGACTCGGGGCTCAGGGCTGCCCGTGGCCCATCGCTGGTCACCTCTCTGCTTCGAGGGCAGGGAGCCTTGGGCAGGGCGATGCCGCTGCGCAGCCGAGAAGCAGCTGCCTGCGGGTAAAACTGGGGCTCTGCAGGGAGGCCCACGGGTTTGCAAAGATTTACACCGAACGGCGTTTTTGGAGCGAATCGGTTGCTTTTCCTTCAGCTCCGACGCAGCAGCCGATCGGCCTGAGCTGGGTTAGCATCCTCTCGCCCCGCGCGAGATCCCTGGACCGAGCTGAATTAGAGCCCCCCCAGCCTCGGGGGAGACCACCCGCCCGGGGCATTTCCCAGCCCACGTCCCTCAGAGCTGCCCTGGGGTTAGGTCCTGCCCGGTCGCGGGCATCATCTCGGCGAGGCCCGAAGCAGCTCGTTCCCAAAACTGGGAAGATTTTGCCAAAGCGGCTCTTTCCTTGCCCTCTTCCTTCGGCGCTTTTGGAAAGCCTGGCACCCGAGGCGCGATGCTGGGCGCCGCTCTTCCCCCGCCCCGAGCCCCGGCCTCGGAGGCGTTTTGGCCGGCGGGACGGATGGACCTGCCCGTCTCCCTCCGGCGCTGCCCGCCAGCGAGAGCGAAGGGGATTCCCGGCCCTCCCGCGGGGTTTGGGCTCTCGCTTCCGCACCGCCCGCCGTCACCGAGGGGGACCCCATCCCGGCGGGGCCACGCGCGCCCCGGAGCCTCCGACCGCCGCCGTCCGCTCCACGCTGCCCGCTGACGACACCCGGCCACCAGCGAGGACGGGCTCTTCTCGGCGGGCGTCCCTCTGCGCTGCTCTGGCGCCCATCCCCGGCAGGGCACGGCCCGCAGGAAGGCAGGAGAGGGGGGGACGAGCCGTGGGGCGGCGCGGGGTCGGGGCTGGGGGGCCCAGAGAGCCAGGCGAAGCGGGGAGGTGGGGGGGATACGGCCCCGGGCGCTTTTCCCCCGTTTACCTGGCTCCGGGGTGTTTCTCCGCAGAAAGAACGGTTCGTCAAGCTCCTCGACCAGCTGCACAATTCCCTGCGGATCGACCTCTCCATGTACCGGGTAAGCGACCTGCCGTGCCTCAGTTTCCCCACCTGTATAATGAAGAGGCGGCTGCTTTCTCCTGCCGGCAGAGCCAGGCATCTTGCCCAGTTTTCGGTGACACCTGGGCTGGGTGGCCCTTGCGCTCCGCATGTGACGGCTTTTTCCTCTCCCTTTCGCAGAATAATTTCCCGGCCAGCAGCCCCGAGCGGCTGCAGGATCTCAAGTCCACAGTGGATTTGCTGACCAGCATCACCTTCTTCCGGATGAAGGTACTGCCCTCTCTCCCCATCCCTCCGGAGGGGCAGCCTCACTACCCTGGGCAAGAGCCCCAGCGATGCCCTCAGCTTTCCTGCTCCTGCCGGATTTGCATCTTTGGACCCCTCGTGGCCCCAGGCCTGTCCGGGGTTGGGGGGAGCGTTGGCCCCTCAGCAGTTCCCGGGCTCACCGGGGTCTTGTCCGGGGCCATGGGTCTTTCTTCAGCGATGGCCGATGCAGTTGGCTCCACATCTTGCTCCCCGCACAGGTCCAGGAGCTGCAAAGCCCACCGCGAGCCAGCCAGGTGGTGAAGGACTGCGTGAAGGCCTGCCTCAACTCCACCTACGAGTACATCTTCAACAACTGTCACGAGCTCTACAGCCGCGAGTACCAGACGGACCCGGTGAGTGGGGCAAGGAGAGCTGGGACCTGCTGGCCTCGCACACGCGGCCACCCCCAAGCACTCGGACCAGCCCTGGGCCACCAGCCGTGGTGGGGACAGTGCAGGGGGACCTGCCTGCTCTCCCTGCCTTCCTCCCTTCCATCCCTTTCCCTTCTCCATCACCCCACTATTTTTTCTTCCCTTTTTCCCCTGTCCCCTGTGCTGTTCTGGCCCTTCTCCAGGTTGCTCAGCCCCACACAGAGCAGGCCCCAAATTTTGGGCAGGGTTCAAGCCCCCTGCCGCAGGGTCAAGACCGGTCCCATGTCCCTAATGGATGTGGGGACTTTGTGGAGCCCCTGGATGCTCCCAGGTCTCCAGCGCCCCAGGAGGGACCAGCGCTGGTTGCCCACCAGCCTCCCTGTTAGCCCCACCGTGAAATCGAGCCTCACAGGGCATGGGGGTGACTGGAGCCTCCCCTGTGTCCCCATCGCTCCAGACCAAGAAAGGCGAGGTGCCCCCTGAGGAGCAGGGCCCCAGCATCAAGAACCTGGACTTCTGGTCCAAACTCATCACCCTGATAGTTTCCATTATCGAAGAGGACAAGAACTCCTACACGCCCTGCCTCAACCAGTGAGTAGACGTGGGGAAAGGGCACCACGCTCGCTTCTTGGGGGTCGTGGTTGAATTAGTGCCTTGGAAATGGGCCATAACATCCATTTTACAGAGGGGAAAACTGAGGCACAGGGCGGGGGGAGGAGTTAAGGGGTGACTTACCTCCAAGCTGCACAGCAAGTTAGCTGCCAAGCTGGGGAAAGACCCCAGGAGCCCCACTTCTGGGCACAACCACATGAGCCCACCATGGGCAGCAGGCGAAGGATTGCCATCAAGGTTGCCCTGAGCCTGGCTCCATGCACCAGCCCCACCAGCCAGGGGACAGTTTGGGGACAGCCCTGGCCATGCCATGGCTGATGCGGGTCCCTGCTGCGGTCTGGCCCTGGCCATGGGGGCTTGTTCTTGTGCTCCGGTCGCCTGGTGAATGCACTGTCCCCTCCGCCCCAGGTTCCCGCAGGAGCTGAACGTGGGGAAGATCAGCGCTGAGGTGATGTGGAACCTCTTTGCTCAGGACATGAAGTACGCGATGGAGGGTGAGTGCCCCTCGGTTCCCACTTGGATATTCACTGGGCAGGAGCAAGGCTGCTGGGGCACGGGGGAGGCTGTTTCATCACCTCCATTAACATGTTGAGTTTAAATCCCTCCCCAGAAACACCTACAGCCCAATCTGGCTTTGCCCCATCACCTTGGCATCCCCAGAGCCACCTGTGTGGCCCTGGCGAGACTCCCGCTTAGATCCCTGGTCCGAGGGATGGGGGGGCTCAAGGTGACCCAGCCCCATCGCGCTCTTGCCTTCCCCACGCAGAGCACGACAAGCATCGCCTGTGCAAGAGTGCCGACTACATGAACCTGCACTTCAAGGTGAAGTGGCTCTACAACGAGTACGTGACCGAGCTCCCCTCCTTCAAGAGCCGCGTGCCCGAGTATCCCGCGTAAGTGCAGACCTCGGGGGCCTCCGGGGAGGGATGCTGGCCCAGTCCTGGCCACCCTCACTGGGGACCTGCCTCTCTTCCAGCTGGTTTGAGCCCTTCGTGATCCAGTGGCTGGATGAGAATGAAGAGGTGTCGCGGGATTTCCTGCACGGAGCGCTGGAGCGGGACAAGAAAGACGGGGTACGATGGGAGCTGGGCTTGCTCTAACTCAAGCCTGGCACCAGGCTCTCCCCTTCTACCCAGCAGGCAGATGGGTGCAGAGTGTCCCTGGGCCGGTACAGCCTGGGGTGGGTGACAGAGGATTGTCCCCTTGGCCAAGGGACCCCCCATGCTGCTGACTCAGGCGTCCTCTCCCCCCTGCAGTTCCAGCAGACGTCCGAGCATGCCCTCTTCTCCTGCTCCGTGGTGGACGTCTTCTCCCAGCTCAACCAGAGCTTCGAGATCATCAAGAAGCTGGAATGCCCCGACCCCCAGATCGTCGGGCACTACATGCGGAGGTTTGCCAAGGTGGGGACCTGCCGCGCTGGCCCTGCCCCTGGGATCTGCCTGCCGCCTCCAGGCACCGGCGCGTGGGGCACAACCTGCCTCCAGCAACGATGCTCGAGTCAACCTGCCCCCCCAGAGACCCCGTGGCTCTCCCAGCTTTGCGAGCATGGGAGATTAGCTAACTAATGAGTTAATTGTTTAATTAATCTAGATTAATTAAATGCCACCAGCTCGCTGCAGCGGGGGAGGGTAGCGGTGTGCGGGCCCGCTGGCTGGTGGCGGATGCCTTCGCGGCTGTGCCGACGCCGGAGCTGCCTGCTGCCGCCCGCTGGGACTAGACGCGCTCAGTCTGGCTGGGAACGGCTGTGCCCACGCGGGTCTCGGCACATCCTCAGGGATGCAGGGCCCAGGGGTCCCACAGCGGATCCAAGCATTGGGTTGCTTCACTACCATGAGACTCACTGTCGTCTTCTCTCCCTCCTTCCTCCTGTCTTTCTCCCTCCTCCCTCCTCCTCTTTGCTGCTCTCTGGGCCTGTCCCATCCCTCGTGCGGCTGCAGACCATCAGCAACGTGCTGCTCCAATATGCTGAGATCATCTCCAAGGATTTTGCCTCCTACTGCTCCAAGGAGAAGGAGAAAGTGGTGATGTACCCTCTCGTCTTTCTGGCTGCCAGGCACTGCCTGGCAGGGCTGTTCCCGTGCGGTGACCCTGGCTCTGATTTCAGACCCAGAGCTGGTCCCCGCTGTCACTGGTCCTGCCCTTGGTCTCTATGTCCAGTGGCTCAAAGGAGGCCTGGCAACCCCCAAAATGCTGCCGTGCGTGGTAGTGTTGTGCTGGCCTGGGCGTCCCTGCTCTGTGCCCGTCCCCTTCTCTAAAATGGAGATGCCAAAACGAGCAGGCGGGGTGGGAGAGAGCCTGGTTTTGTGGCACGGCCACCTCGCTTGGTGTCTCTGGGGTGCGGGATGGTGGCGCGGATGCTTGTTCCCGTGACATCGCAGTGGCCGGTGCTGACCCTCCTCTCAATCCTGCCCCTCCAGCCCTGCATCCTGATGAACAACATCCAGCAGCTCCGTGTCCAGCTGGAGAAGATGTTTGAAGCCATGGGGGGGAAGGAGGTGCGTATCTGGAGTCCCTGGCGGGGGGAGCCCCCCAGAGGGGCTGTGTCAGTCCCGTCTCCCTGGGGAGAGCCCCTTCCCCAGCTCCACAGCACTGGAGCGGACCCCATTTTCCTCCCATTTCATGCCTGCACGGATCACCCTGTCCCACCCCATGGCACCCTGCTCTCCCACCGGGTCGGACCAGGGATGGGCTTTGCCCTTCCCAGTGGTGCTTGTGGGGTGCAGAGACACCCCAGGCTTGGGTGAGGGACCCTGATGTCTTCTCCAACCTGTCCTTTCTCCAGCTGGACACAGAAGCCAGTGATATCCTCAAGGAGCTGCAGGTGAAACTCAACAATGTCCTGGATGAGCTGAGCCGAGTCTTCGCCACCAGGTACCTCCAGGCAAGGGGACGAGGGCTGTTGGGCAGGGAGAGCCCTTGGGGGTCTGAGAGCTGCAGCTGGGGCTAGGCTAGGGGCTCTGCTCGGCTGAGCCAGGGCCGGGCAGGTCCCGGGTGGCCCTGCAGCATGGCTGTGGGCCTGTGGATGCTGAGCCCTCTGGGCGTTGTGGCCCCCAGCTTCCAGCCGCACATCGAGGAGTGCGTGAAGCAGATGGGTGACATCCTGGGCCAGGTGAAAGGCACCGGCAACGTCCCCGCCAGCACCTGCAGCAGCGTTGCACAGGACGCCGACAATGTCCTGCAGCCCATCATGGACCTCCTCGACAGCAAGTGAGTGTGGGGACAGCAGTGCCTGTATGCGGACCCCCGTGACAGCTGGGCTGCCCCAAACCACCCCAGGAGTGATGAGGACCCGGGTGAGGCTGATGTGTCCCAATATCCCACAGGGATGGTGGGGCCCTTGGTGTGGCCATGCAAAGGGTGGCATCAGGTGTGCCGCGCTCAGACCTTCAGCCCTGTCCCCTCTCTGCAGCCTGACCCTCTTCGCCAAGATCTGCGAGAAGACGGTGCTGAAGCGGGTGCTGAAGGAGCTCTGGAAGCTGGTGATGAACACGATGGAGAAGACCATTGTCCTGCCCCCGCTCACCGACCAGACGGTGAGTGCCAGGGGACGGGGACCGGGATGGGGGACCCTGGAGCTGAGCTGCAGGCGGCTCATCTGGGGTTATGCCCCATGCGTGGGTGGCCTGTGGGGGACATCGTTGGCTGGAGCCGTTCCTGGCTGCTGAGGACGTGGGGGCTTTGCTCACCTCCCCAGCTCATGGCCGGGGAAGGGATGAAGGATGGAAAGGTCCATGCTCAAGCCGGGTGCCCAGTGCGATCCAGCTGATCTCACTAAAGGACTGTCACCCTCCTGCCACCCCCATCATGGCATCAGGAGGGGGAAATTGCTCCTTTCCCCTCCATCCTTYCCCTCCCAGCTGCGGGTGCAGCACCCCGTGCCGTGCCTCTTCGGCACTGGGCTGTGGGCATGCGCCCTGCGCCAGGAGGTAAATCCGGTGACTCTTGGGGTGCAGCGAGCTGTGGCACGTCAGCCTCGCCGCGGGGCTGGGATTGCTCCAAGGAACAGGAACCGGCTACTCCAGGCTCAGGGTGATGCGGGGATGGGGACAATTTCCTTGAGTTGGGGCTGAACCCTCGCTCATGGCCTGAACGGGTCCAGAAAGACCCGGGGGCAGAGTGAAGCCCAGGGAACCATCGTTCCTTGGAGAGAGGCTTTCTGAAGCCTTCGAGGCTCCGTCTCACGTTGCTGTGTGTCTCCGTGCTCCTGCATGTAGCAACGCGCCCCATGGCTTCGTGGGGCAGCCACCCACTGCCCATCCCAATGGCTTTTGGTGGGGGGGGGGGCTTCTGTTCTCTTGGGGTCTGGCAGGGAAGGGGAAAGTCCCCCTCCACTGGGACCGGTGACACCAAAGGCTCTGGGCTGGCCACACAGCTGTCCCTGTCCCTGTCACTCTTGGTGGCTTTTGTCAGGGAGCTGGGATCTGGGACTCCTGGATGGGCTCTATCAGGGAGTCCCCGGAGCCGCCAGCCACCGTGTCCCCTCTCCCAGTCCCCAGGGCCGTGGGGCTTCTCGCACTGTGTGTCTAAGGGACAGCGTGACGCAGGCTGTTTCTCTGCAGCCCTCGGCAGCGAGGTGGCCCAGCTTTGCCGCCACCAGCTCGCACCGTGCCCCAGCCCAGAGCACGGCTCAGGCCACCCCTGCGGGGAGCGAGGGCACGGGGCTCCCCGGCAGCAGCATCGCTCCCGGCTGGGACTACGCGCTCTCAGCCGAGACGGCCAAAGCGCCAATGCTAGCGAGGACCTGGGCACCGCCGGGTCCCCACCCCAGCCCCGGTCCCTGTCCCTTCCCTGCCAGGTGTGGCCGTGCCGTGCCCTGGAGGCAGCGAGCCCTGTGCTGTGGGGAGAGGAGGCTCGCGTGGATGTGCGGGGCAATTTTTCCCAATCTTTTGGAGTTTCTTGCTGGAGGCTGGTCTTGCTGCAGGGTAGGGCCCAACGGGAGGTGGGGCCCCCATCTCCAGGCTCTGACCTGTAGATGGGCTGAGCCGGCTGGAGATCGGGTGCTGGAGCAGCACGTTGAGCGGGTCAAGTGGGCTTTTGCTCTGCGTCCGCGACCTCCCTTGAGCTGGGCGGGTGTCAGCAGGGCTCCTCCCGGCGCGTTGCCTGTACTGGACTACGAGCCATCCCAACACAACCGTCTGTCTGGGAAGGACTGGGAGGGATGGGATGGAACCAGTTTGGTGCCACGGAAATCAGAGATGTTGGTGGCAAGGCGTGGGCATGGCGCGCTTCGGTGACTGGTGTCATCTCTGAGCGTGGGGATGGGAGGCCTTCATGGCTCTGCTGGTCCCAGGCTGGCGGGGAGGGTGGCTGGGGCTGGGGCTGGCCTGGGGGCAGCCGGGGTTGGCGGAGGGACGCGACACTCACGTGATGGTTGTTCTCTCCAATTGCTCCGCTCGCCTCTCAATGGCAGATGATTGTAAGTACGGCAGCTCCCTGTCTGTCTGTCTGTCTGTCCGCTGTGTGTCGGTCCGACCTCGCCGGTTCTTGTCTTGTGTGGCTGCCCGCGCCCTCCCCTCGCCCTCCTCCGCCTCCCGACTCTCTCCACCTCCGTGGCCCCCTCGTCCTCTTGCTGCCCGCTTGGCACCGGCTCCGGCTCCCGGCGCGGAGCGGCCCCGAGCTGGGCTGGGGGGAGGAAGGGTGCTGGAGGCGCTCGGGGCGCCCGGATTCGCCGGAGCGCAGGGTCAGTGATGGGCTGGGAGGGATGGAGACGTGGGGGCAGTGGTGGGGATACGGCTGGGGTGGTCCCACCTATTCCGGCCAGCAAAATCCAGGCTGATCCCGTCTTCTTGCTCCGTGATGGGGGGGACAGAGCTCACTAGGAACACAAGAGGGGAGCAGTATATGCCAGGCAGATGGGGCTGCTACTCCTGGCCCCTTGTGCCTCAGTTTCCCTATGGAGCAGTGGCCAGGTTATGGCCATGCCAGGAGGAAGGGGGTTGCTGAGGGCAGAGGCTTTCCCAGCCTCTGGAGCATCTCGCTGGGACACGGAGGTCCCCGGCTGAGGTTGTTCGGTGATCAGGGGGGTGCAGCCTGCCAACAGGAGCTGCGAGGCTTTTCCCTGGTCGGGATACGCGACGGGGAGCCCGGACTCCTGGGCCCCCTCTCAGCGCTGCCGCTGGTTCCTTGCACGGTTTTGACCGAGGGATTCCCTGTTGTCTCCTGCTCGGTCCGTGACAGTGAGCTGGTGCCCTGCAGGGCCTGGGAAGGGCCGCTTCCAACCCCAATCCTACTCTCCCCTAATCCGAGCGCCCGGAGACCCCTGGCACCTTCCCCGAGCGGAGCCTCTCCGCTCCCTGCAGGGGACAGATGTACGTCCCTCTTTGCCCCAACACCTTTAATTTCAAATAACAGCGTTTGGAAAGATCCTGGTGACAGCTTCCAAACCCCGCGGGCACCCGACGGGGGTGCTGGGGTGCAGCCCAGGTCACCTTCATCCGTGCCAGGCCACCTCCTGCCCCTGCATCAGGCAGAGCCGGGACCGCTGTCCCCATGGTCCCTGGTGCAGTGGGGACGGTGGCAGCTCTGCCCGGCCCTGGGGGGTCCCAATGCTGTGGGCTAAGGGAGCCTCCCGCTCCCCCAGCACCACGTGCCTCAGTTTCCCTCCGGGGCAGGACACCCCCAGGGAAACCCCCCCATAGCCCTGAAGGTGCTGTTTGTTCAACCATGCCCCAACCCCCTGAGATGCTGCTGAGGAACCCCAATGCAGCACTTCTGCCCCACTTTAAACTCCTGCCCCCCCGCCATCAGCACGGGGCCGCTGCCAGGCCCAGAGCTCTGCAGCCCGCGTGCAAAACGCCGGTGCCTGCGCCCTCGCCGGGGCCACCAGCGCCCATCCACGGCCCGAGGGGAGCAGCTCCGGAGCAGCGGCTGCATCCCCAGCATCCCGGCTGGGAGCAGCCCCCGCCGGCCCTGGCCCTCCCGTAGCAGCTCGGTGGCCTCTGCTGCTACTGCCCCGCGTGCCCGGCCTTGCCCTGCCACGTGGCCCCCCCCCCCCCCCCCCCCCCCGGCACGGCCACGCGCCGTGCCCCCGCTCACCCTCTGACGTTGCTTCTACAGGGCACGCTCTTGAGAAAGCATGGCAAGGGGACGGAGAAGGTAACGAGCCCCCGGGCTCCCGCGTGTGTCGTCACCCCCGCCGGGGCCGTGCCGGCCGGCGCGGGGGGGCCGGGCTTGTCCGTGCTGCCTCTGTCGTGTTGTCTGGCTGTGCCGTGGCCTGCGTGGCGTGCTGTCGTGTCGAGGTGTGCGTGTTGTCCGGGCCGTGCTGCCTGCGGGCGGGCTGGGGGCACAGTGACCCGGGTCTGTGGTTCGGGACCGGGGTGGGTGGTGGGTGTCGTGGCTGCTTGTCCCATATGGGTGGGTGCAGGGGGTGTTACCCGCTCCCCGGGCGTGCGTGGGGGACGCTGAGCCCCGGAGCTGAGCAAGGGTGGCTCAGGACCCCGCTGTCACCGGCTGCAGCAGGACAGGGACGGGGACATGGCCCCATGGCTCCCCGTGGAGTCGCTCCTCTGCAGGCTGAGCACGGCACAAGCCCGTCCCCAAACCCATCCCATCGCCCCCAGTAAGAGATGACCCCCCCCGGGGGGGTGGAGGGGGAGTTGCAGGTGTGTGTAGGGGCTGCGGAAATCCCCTGGATCTCCAAGCCTGCTCCCCGCCAGCACATGCCCCAGCAAGGGTGGCTGAGCCCCAAAACCTGCCGGAAGGGTTTCTCCAGGCAGGTTGGGCATCCGAGCTCTGCCTCCATGCGGACGCTCATCCTGGGTGCTCCCCACCGCCTCCCTGGGTGCCCCCGCCACCTCCCTGGGTGCTCAGGAGCACCGTGCCTGCCAGGAGGGGTTTCCTTCCCGGCTGCCTAGTCCCAAGACCTGGATCCTGGGAATAGCAGCTCCGGAGCCCGGCTGGGCGATGCCCTGGGCTCGCCCCGTGCTGCGACGGGAGCAGCGAGGGCGCCCAGGACACCCGGTTCTGCCCCCGGTTTGCCGAGTGCTCCCCTGCAAACTGGTTTTTTTTTCCGTCTGCTGCTATTTCCCCGGAGTCGACCGAGGCTGGGAGCGAGCCCGCCTCTGGGTCAATAGCGGCAGAGGCCTGGCACACTCATCACAGGGATCCAGCAGGGCAGGGGAAAAGCAGCCAGGGGCAGGAGTAACACCAGCAAACGCACTGGGCTGAACTTCGCAGCTGCGAACTGGTGCCAAACCAGTGCCACCAGCAGCCGACTGGGCGCAGCCCAGCACTGAGGCCGGCAGAGGTTGCAGGGCCGGACCCTGCGTGGCCGGGGGACGYGGGGGGGGGGCCCCGAGCCCGTGGCTGGCCGCTGCCAGGGCCACCAATAACTGTCCCTTGCTGTTCTCTTTGCAGAGCAGGGTGAAGCTGCCCAGTCACACTGAAGTAAGGACACGGCTCGTCTCCTCCCCACTTGCCTCTGTTCCCCGCTCCCGCCTCCGCCGTCCCCCTCCCCGTCCATCGTCCTGTGCTCTGCGGGGTGGGGGGGGTCCCGGCTCTGTACCGTGTCCCTTCGGGCTCCGTTCAAGGGACACCCGCGTCCCCGGCTCCCAGCCCGCTGACCGGCTGGGGTGTACTGGGGTTAATGGGAATGGGGGGGGGGCAGAAAGGAAAGGGTTAATGGGGGTGCACAGACGTGAGGGTACCGGGGGGGGGGGGGGGGGGGGCAGGCCCCTGCGGAGGGGCGTGCTGCATAGCTGGTCCGGGTCCGTGCATTGCTGGGAGGGACTGGACATACTGGTGAGGAGAGCGGGGCGGAGGGGCAGCTGCTGGCTCTGCCCCAGTTTGCCCAGTTTGCCCAGCGGCGTGTTGACACACGCGCAGCAGGGCCTGGGACGGGGAGCTGGCGCTCAGCCCACGGGGGGCTGCCGGAGCCGGGGGGGGGTGGTGAGCCGTGGGGCTGCGTCGCCCGGCCCCAAGCACTGGGTTTGCTGGTGCTGCGCCGATGCCAGCGCCCGGCCGGCAGCGAGGGGCACCGCTGGGCCAGGGGCGTCTCCGAGGGTGGCGCGGCGGGTGGCCGGGGCTGCTCCGCTGTCCCCGTGCCCCTGCTCGCTGCCTCCCTCCCCGTATTTCGGTCTTCCCCTGGCCCCGCGGGTCGGGGACCGATTTCCAGCCGGGGTCTCCGGTGCCCCTGTGCCGTGCCGGGCTCCGCCGGACGCGGGTGCCAGGGCTGTGGGCAGCAGAGGGAGCAGGGTGGGACCCTAAAGAGGAGCTGGTGCTGCTGAGCGGGGTGTGAAGTCCCTGGTCCTGGGCTGATGGATGCTCTGCGGTCCTGCCCTGGGGTCCCTGACCCCCCCCATCCGCAAATCTGTGCTGACGGGGGGATGGAGCAGCGCTCTCCAGCTTGGCACAGCTCTTGGGGCAGCGGTGCTGAGCTGGCGCCTGGCAGCCAGGTCCGCCCGCGTGGCTCTGACCCGGGGGCTGCGACCCACGGGAGCCCCCCGTCTCCGGAGCCTGGGGGCCGCCGCCGTCTCCCGGCCCGGGGCAGCGGCGGGAACGTCCCCGCGCGCCCGCACAGCCCTGCCGGCGGCACGGCCCGCCGGGCTCGCTCACCGGGGCCGCTGCCGTCTCTCTGCTCTCCGCAGGGCACCCAGATGATTTTCAACGCGGCCAAGGAGCTGGGCCAGCTCTCCAAGCTGAAGGTAAGGGCCGAGCGTGCCTGGCGTTAGCACCAGCGCGAGCGGTTGGCACGCTGTCCCGGCCGCCCCCAGGACCCGCTGGCTCTGAGAGCAGGATTTGTGCCTTGCAGGACCACATGGTGCGGGAGGAAGCCAAGAGCCTGACGCCCAAGCAGTGCGCCGTGGTGGAGCTGGCGCTGGACACCATCAAGGTGAGGACACCCCGTGCGGGGACTCGGGGTGGCACGACGGGCTTCACAGGGACGGTTGCGGGGACATCCACGGCTGCCAGTCCCGTGGCACAGATGCTGCCGCACCGGGGGCCCCGGGAGCTTGCAGCAGAGCCGCTGAGGATCCAGCATCCATCCCTCCTTCCAGCAATACTTCCACGCCGGGGGCGTGGGGCTGAAGAAGACGTTCCTGGAGAAGAGCCCCGACCTGCAGTCGCTGCGTTACGCCCTGTCCCTGTACACGCAGGCCACCGACCTGCTCATCAAAACCTTCGTGCAGACCCAGGCTTCGCAGGGTAGGACGTGCCACCCCGGCCCCCCCCMCCACCCTGGCACTGAGGTTTCTGCAAGGGGCCCATCGCGGTGGGGCTGGGGGTCCCAGAGCAAGGCCGGTCCCCACCACGGCGTGCAGGATGGGGCGTGAGGGATGCGGCGGGGAGGAAAGGGGTGTTTGCACCGCGTGTTGGTGCAAACCAGCCCCGGCGCGGCCGTGGGGCTCTTAGGAGCTCACCCTGCTCCCAAAGCCGAGGGCGCTGAGCACCCTCCAGGGACAACTGCACCCCTGAAGGTTTAGCTGTCACCCCTCGCTGTGTCCCTTGGCCTCTCCAGTTGGGGGGGGCAGAGCTGCCCGGTGACGGGTCACGGGCCACCGCACGGCCCCTGCCAGGTGCCAGCCCCCACCTTGCCCAGGCTTGTCTGCGTCTCGGCGCTGGGCTTGCGTCTGCTCTCTGTGCGGCTCCCCGAAGGGCCGCTCGTCCTGTCTGTGCCAGCTGTGTCACCAGCGGGGCCCCGCCGACCCCGGGGCGCCCTGGCTGCACCCATGGGTGCTCCCGGCCCCGGGACCCCCGCGGGCTCCGAGCCGGGGGCCTCCCCGTGCCCAGCGCTTCCGTGTTGCTGCAGTGTCGTTTGGATGCTCGGCCGTGCGTCTGTCTGCGATATCTGATTTCTCTCTTTCTCTTTCTGTTTTTTCCTCCCTCTCTTTTTGCTCTTTCCTCCCTTTACGCACATTGTCTCTCTCTCTCTCTCTCTCTCTCTCTCTCTCTCTCTCTCTCTCTCTTTCTTCCACTTTTTGCCCCGTGTCTCTGTCTCTCTCTCGCCTTCCTACTAGTTCATGGTGGAAAAGGTATTAGGTTTACCCTTAGTGAAGAAATTTATCCTGAGAAGGGTACGTGTAACGCGCCCCCGTCCCAGCACCCCGCTGCCAGCCGTCGGCTGGGCTAGTAACCGTCCCGGGGGGCCGGGCACCCCCAGCGGCTCCCCCCAGCCAGGCAGCGCCGAGTCCCTCCGCCCTGCGGTCGCAGCGGCCCAGGGCCGGTTTGGGCAGCTGGCCTTCAATTTGGAGGACTTGGGCTCATCCCTAAGGGAATTGCCCCCCCCCCCAGCCCCACGGAGGGGGCCGCAGTGCCCCATGGGGATGGGGGATGCCGCCTTGGCTTGCAACGCGGGCGGGTGCCCCCCCGCCGGTGCCCGTGCTCGGGGGACCCTCGGCGGGGGCAAGGCGAAGGCTGGAGCGCCCGGGGGTGGCCGGCCCCCGCTCCCACCGCCGTTGCCCCAAGGACCTTTACTAGCCTCGCTCGGCGCCTCCCCTCCGCCCGCCCCGGGCGCAGGGAGGGACCATGGCACCGCGGCCCCCCCGGCCCCGCTTGGCCTCCATCGCAGCACTGCCGGGGGCCGGGACTGCACCCATGCTTGGCCTCGGCACCGAGCCACCCCCCGCCCTCCATCGCCTCCATTTCGGCTCAGCATGCGGCACCGCCGGGGGGGGGGCAGGGGTGCCCGGGGGGGGGGAAGGGGTGCCCCCCGGGGGGGTAGAGGGGCCGGAGGATGGAGAGCAAAGCTTCGGGGATACCCCAGCCATGTGTATCCCCCTCCCCAGCCCTGGCATCCCCGTGCTGGGCTCCATGGTGTGACACGTGGGGACGTGGGGACGTGTCCTCCTCCACGGTGTTATGTCCTCCCCGCCCTGGTCTTCGCCCTGCCCCGGTCCCCAGTGCGGGGCTTTTTGCTGCTCTTGGTTTGATCCCCTTGGCCTGACGTGTCCCATCCGCCCCATTGAGCCTGTCCTTCTGCCTTGCACCCCTCCTTCACCCATGGGTGCATGCACAGCTCGGGGGGGGGGGGGCACTGGGAGGGTGCTGCTGGGCACAGCTCACCCACATGCCCCCAGGCTGGGTGTACCGGGGGGGGGGCCAGGGCTTGGTGTGGCCCCCGACATGGAGGGCACCTGGGCAAAGTCCCTGGTGGAGCCATGGCTGCCCGGTGGCACGAGGTCACATTCGGGTCCCTCCTGCCCGGTGCAGAGCCTGGGGCAGGTGCAGAGCACTTACACCCCCGGGTGCCACGCAACGCGTCCCCATCCTTGCGCTGAGCGGTGACAACCAGCTGCAGGGACCGGGACCTGCCACCGTCCCTGCTGCTGCCACCCAGGGGGGGGGTGACATCCCAGCGCTGCGGAGAGCCGGGCTGCCGCAGGGCACCTCGGGCCACGCTCGATGCCACCCTGCCCGGTGACCTGCCTCCTCCGGTGGGGTCGGCACTGGGGCCGGCGCTGACGCCTCCTCCCTCGGCCACGCAGGCTCCGGCGTGGACGACCCCGTGGGCGAGGTGTCCATCCACGTGGAGCTCTTCACCCACCCCGGCACCGGCGAGCACAAAGTCACCGTCAAAGGTGGGTGCCGCGGGCTGGGACGCCGGGCTCCCGGGGGGGGGGCACGGGGCTGCCGAGCCACCCCCCCGGCCTCACCAACCTCTTCCTTGCAGTGGTGGCTGCCAACGACCTCAAGTGGCAAACGTCGGGCATCTTCCGGCCCTTCATCGAGGTCAACATCATCGGGCCCCACCTGAGCGACAAGAAGAGGAAATTCGCCACCAAGTCCAAGAACAACAGCTGGGCCCCCAAGTACAACGAGAGCTTCCAGTTGTGAGTGGCAGCACGGCGTGGTGCTGGGGAGGGGGGGGCAGCCCCATCCTGGGGGGTCCCATGTCCCTGGGTAGAGGGATGCTGCAGCCCAGCATCCTCCGGGGATGTGGCAGCACCGAAAATACCTATTTTTTTCTTCTCCCAAGGGATCGTTTTGATGTTTTTGGCAAAAGCCGCCTAGGGAAAGCAGGGATTGAAAAAAAAAAAAAAATAGGCATTTTGGGGGGGGAAGAAATGGTTAGATGACACAGGGGTGGGCCTAATCCTGCTGCCCAGCACCGCACCAACGCCGCCGTGCCTTGTCCCCCGTCCCCGCCGCAGCACGCTGGGCACCGAGACGGGCCCCGAGTGCTACGAGCTGCAGGTGTGCGTCAAGGACTACTGCTTCGCGCGGGAGGACCGCACGGTGGGCCTGGCCGTGCTGCAGCTGCGCGACGTGCTGCAGCGGGCCGCCTGCGCCTGCTGGCTGCCCCTGGGCCGCCGCATCCACATGGACGACACCGGCCTCACCGTCCTCCGCATCCTCTCGCAGCGCAACAACGACGAGGTGGCCAAGGAGTTCGTCAAGCTCAAGTCGGACACGCGCTCGGCCGAGGAGGGCAGCGGTTAAGGGTTTCCCCCCGCCCCGGCCCCGGCCCCCCCCCTGTTTCCCAGCCCCTTTTCTACAGCATCCTCCAGCCATGGATAAGCCATAGGGACCGGCCGCCTGAGGAGCCTCCTTCCCATCCCCAGGGCACCCGGCGAGACCCGGCCCGGGCAGTGCCACAGAGGGGCCGCGGGGGCCATGCACAGCCCCCCAGCCCCCTCCTTTTGGCCTGGCAATGCAGGGCATGGCCAAGCCAGGCGCGTCCCCCCGTCCCACCCCAGGGCCAGGCTGGGCTGAGCGAGGGGACGCAGGGATGTGCCAGACCCCGGCATGGCTGCGGGGACAGATCTGCCCCTTCCCCGCGTGCCTGGGGTGGGGGGACCCTAACAGCATCCAGTATCGCAAGGAAGGCACCAGGGTGGGGGGCTTGGCCTGCCGGGGGGGGGACACAGGACCAGTGCAATTGCCGGGCGGCCGGAGCAGGGCTGCGTCCCTCGAGCGAGGCCGGCTGCTGCCCACCAAGAGCCCTGTACATATGTGAATAGCTGTACATACCCGGGGCGGGGGGCACGGACGCGTCCCCCACCCGCCGCCACCGCGCGGAAGGGCTATGGGGGCTGCGCAGCCGGCAGCGGCACCGGGGCGGCCACGGCCCCCCCGAGAGCGGCGGCCAGAAGCCCCCGGCCCAGATCCCGTCTTCCCTGCCCGTCCCCCCATGCTGCCTCCCCCCCCAAGGGGACACAGCTCCAGGGTGCCAGGGCTGGAGGGGGGGATGAGGACCGGGTGCATCCTGGCACGAGGGACCCATCAGGCCATCCCTGCTCATTGCAAGGTCCCAGCAGCACCCAAGGGACCTCCGTGGCGCAAGCAAGACCCCCCCCCCCCCCAAGCCCGGAGGTTCCCCCCCCATTTCCCCTTTGCTGTCATTTCCCCGTGACCAGTGGTGTGTGTGTCTTGTGTGGGTGGCCGGGTGACGGGGACGTCCCCCAGCTAGCGGGGCTGCTCCCTGCTAGGGCAGACAGAGGCCTGATTTAACCCCAAATTCAATATACCTCTCCCCCCCCCCCCAAAAACAGGGTATCCCAGCCTGTCCCCTCTCTCCATCCCTTTTTCTATGGGATCCGCCTGGGACCAAAGGGTTTAGCTGTTCACTCTCGTTTCCGTTCAATGTTTACACCCTTTTTCTAAGTGCTGCTCCCGCGCGGCCGGGCTGGGGCTCAGCCCTCGGCCCCCGCACACGCCGCGCACCGAGCCAGCCGCCGGCCCCGCGGCTGCCGGCCCCCCTCCCCGCGCGCCCCCTCGGCATGTGATTGAACCGACCAACTCTGCTCATGTAGCACATTCGTCGACGATGCCCGTGTGTCTGTAAATACCCGCCCGGCTCCGCCGGCGGGGACTACCATGGATGCATGACAGTGAGATGTTTTGCACTATTTTGACTTTTTTGGGCTCTGTAAAAATATTTTATTATAACTGACATTAAAAAGCACACCCTTCACTGTGTCCCGGGGTGCTGCAGGGCGAGGGAGGGCTCCCTGGCTGCACTCACGCCCCAGCTGAGCCGAGCAGGGGAAGTAGTTTGTAAGGGGAGGTCTCCAAAGCCAAAGCTCTCGTGGCTGAGGTTACACCAAGGATAAGTAGCCCAGAAACTCTACAGCAGGGCAGAGAGGAGCAGCTCTGCCCCCACTCAGCTGCCCCATAGCACCAGCTCTAGGGAAAAGGGATGGTCATGAATGCACTGACCCCCTGCTGAAGCTCTTGGCCTTGCAGAGGAGTTAAATGCAATAGGGCTGAGCTGTCCTGGTGGCTCACAAGTCACCAGCGCCCATGTGCACCAGCCAGTAACACCCCATTTCCCACCAACATGCCCCACTGCCTCTAGGGCTGCGTGTGCCCACAGACCCAGCTGCAACATCTCCACCCCACAGCAGTGACTGAGGACACAGAGCCCCAGTTCCCTCCTGGGCACAGCACCCAGCCCCAGGGCCCAAGGGCAGCACCACCCATCCCACCACCCCAGGACCAGAGGCTCCAAAAGACAGCCTGAAGCTCCAAGTTATTTGCAAAGACTTTTATTTACTTCAAATGATTAAAAGTAGTAGTTGAAGCCCTCAGCACAAGACTTTCACAAACAATGCACATGAGTTTCAATAAATAAATAGCTTCCCAAAGGAATTAGACATGTAAAAAGTGCTGCACCTAGAAGCCTTCATGGCCTTCCTGTCCCGGAGGGGATTCAGGCTCATCCCGACACTCAGCTGGGCACTGGCACCGCCGCAGGACCGGACATGGGCTCAGACATGGAGGAAGGCCAGGTCAATGCTGTCGGGGATGCGGAGCTCATCCAGGTGCACAGAGGAGGCAGAGAAGGGCAGATGCACAGGGAAGAGGTGACACGTGTCCACCAGGAGCTGGCTGGGGCCCTCTGGGTTCTGCTCCTGCAGCCGTTTCTGCAGAGAGAGAATCCTTCAACATCCCACAGCCCTGGGGGCAGGGGGTGACCATGTGGGGCAGCACCCCACAGCACCAGACCCCGTGTCCCGCTCACCTCAACCCTGCTGATGAAGCTGGGGCTCACGCGCTCCTCCAGCCCGGCGGCAGGGGTGTAAGCCCGCAGGATCTTCACAACCTGCAGGAGATGGGGGGGACCATCAGCAGGGACCAGCTGTCCCACTAATTCCAGTGCTGTGTCCAGGGAGGCTGAGTGGGTCCAGGGGAGGAGATAGGGACAGGGGACCTCTCAGGTGGGTGCATGGCCACCCCAAGCACCACAGTACCTGCTGCGTCGACAGCACCGTGCACAGGCTGCAGATAGCTCCGGCATCCTCCTCCGTGGCCTTCTTCACCTGGAGCAGCTGGGCAGCCTGCACCAGGGGCTCGAGCATCTCGCGAGCCCCGCTCTGGTGCAGCCCCTCCGCCCGCAGCCACTGCTCCAGCTGGCTGATGTTGTACCTGCGAGGGAGATCAGGCCAGAGGGAGGCAGGCGCCGTGCCGGGTCCCCATGCACAGCTTGAGCCGTCCCCCAGCCCAGCCATCCCCAACCGACCTGAGCTGGATGCCGCGGCTCCAGGAGCAGGCGTCCTTCCTCAGCAGCAGGTAGTTGAGGGTGGTGCCGCTGACGAGGAAGAGGAGCTGGCGGAGGGCCTGGTGCACCACGGCGGCGGGCAGCCCTTGGCGGCTCAGCGCCTCGCGGAAGGAGCCCAGCTGCTGCAGCAGCTCCGGCAGCGTGTGGGCAGGGGCTGCCAGGGGCCAGCGGGGACCGGCAGGGCGAGTGGAGGACAAGCCCTGGATGGTCTCGCTTTCCAGCATTGCGACAACTGAAGGACAGAGAGGGCTCAGCCTGGCCGTGCTGGAGGACCCAGCTTGGTCAGGGCAGAGAGGAGATGCTGCATTGCACCTTGGGCATCCAGCACCTCAGCCCTGGGTCTGGGAGACTGGTGGCAGCAGAGGTGCCCCAGCCCTTGGGGGCACCTGTCCCCCCAGTTGGCCCCATAGTGGGAGGTGGCAGAGCTGGGCATGGGGGAGACTGAGCACCCCCAGGTCCCCAGGGACTTGGCCTCCCCACTTAGGTGCTTCCCCCAAGCCATCCCCAGGGATGCTTGGGTGGCTGCTGTGGAAGGACAGCCTCAATCAGGGGCACCTTCCTCAGTCCGGACCAGAGCCCCCCCGTCCCTCTCGGTACAACCCTCACGGCTGCAGGAATGGGCAGTTTGTGCAGCCAAGTGCAGCTGTGCTGAGCCAGCTCCCACCCCACACTGGTGGGCCGTGGGGTACCTCACCCCCCCAAGCCCCAGCCATACCAATCATGGCTTTCAGGCCCTTCTCAGCAGTGCGGATGAGCTGCTGGTAGAGCTGGATGGCCAGGGCACCCAGGCTGCGGCAGGCGCCCTGCGGGTCCACGTTGCGCAGTCGATGCTCATTCTGCCTCGCCGTGTTCTCCTGCCAGTAGCTCTGCGGGGCACAGGCTGGGTCAGGGGGCCAGGGCCCTGGGGGATGCTGCGTACCACCCTGGCCCTCCAGGAGCCAAGGACATTCCTGCCCAGTACATTCCCGGGCTGTAGGCCTAGAGGATGGAGCCCCAAAGCCCATGATACCTGGCCCCAGGTTGGGATGGTCACCCCCATCTCTGCTCGGCTCCCATCCCTCCCCAGGGAGATCTCACAGCCCCCGGGGGCTCAGCCCTACCTCATCCCTGCCGTACTGGCGCAGGCAGTTCAGGAGCCGGCAGGCATTGGCAAGCCACAGTGCCACCACATCAACGTCATCGCTGTGCTTCTGTGGGAGGGGACAGAGGGGCAGGGCAGAGTCCCAGCCCCAGCATGGGGTCAGTGGGGCTCTGGTAGTGAGAGCAGCAGGTCCCACCTTAGCTCTGTGACCCACGCTGTCGGAAGCCCGATGAGGGGTTGTACCAGTCCCCTAAATCCAGTGGGCCACTGCCTCCCTGCTCCACACCAGGGCACCTCAGGTTGGGGTACGACACTGATGCAGTCAGACCTTCGAGCAGCTCTTCAGCACCCCAGGGCACCCTCCCACCCCAGGAGGGGCTCAGGCTGGAAACAACCCGGCACATGCTGGGCCCAGGGGACAAATCCACCTCGCTCTGCCCAGCGAGACCCAGCACCTTCATGACTCTCTTGATGGCGTTGACAGCAGCATCCAGGAGCGAGCGGGCCCGGGGTTCGTCACAGCAGTGGTCTGCGTGCCGGAGGCACATGAAGAGGATGTAGGCTGGCAGGTCCGGGAGCACCCCAGGGCTGCTCTGTGGTCTGTAGTCTGGAGGAGAGAGAACAGTTGGCATCCAAGCAGCTATGGAAAACGGGTCCCAAGCTGGGCAGGATCCTGCCCCAGCAGTGTGTGAAGGAGGGAGCCCACACAGACCAGGCAAGAAACCCTGCCAGGGACTTGCAGGGACCAAGCTGAGGTGTGGGGTAAGGAGTCTCCCTCCCTCCAAACCCTACCTGTAATGATGGCCTTGATGATGCGTCCTTCATCCTCCATTCTCCATGCCAGCATGGCCTGGGACAGCCCAGCTGGGGATGAGACCTTTGGGGACCCTGCTGGCTCCTGTCCTGGCCAGGTGGCCTCTCTCCTTACTGGGGAGAGGAGCACAGGTCAAGTCCTGCCACAGGACCAGGACCGGGTCCTGTTCCAGAGAAGGAAGCCAGGAGCTATCAACTACCATCAGCTCCAGCTGTCCCCTCTGAGGGACTCCAGCATGGTTGGGGACCTGCTCCAAGGTGCTGGTTCCTTCAGCCACTGTGCAGAAGGGGAAGGTCCCCAGGGGCAGTCAAGAGGGGAAGGATCCCATTTACCATGCCTTAGGGAGGGTGCAAGCACACTGGAGCAAAGACCACCACCACCACCCCCAAGGACTGCTGCCTGCGAGCTCCCATTAAGAGACATGACGCAACATGAGCCCAAGAGAGCAGCTAAAAGGCCCAGCTCTTGGCAGCCTCCCTGCTCCCCAGCTTGAGCTGCAGCTCTCTCCCAAGCAGGCACTTGCCTGTGAGGTCCTGGATCTGCTTCGCATAGGCTCTCAGCTGCTTCTGGAGCTTCACTGTGGTCCTCTCCTGCTTCTCCAGCTTCTGGGACAGCTCCTGAGCAGGGACAGACCTTGTGAGGCTCAGGCAGCCTCCCCTCAGTCCAGACACCCCCGCCAGCACCCAGGACCCTCCTGCGGGGTAGAGCTGGCAGGACATGGCAGGGTCCCCCGCACTGCTCCCCAAGGGGCTGCCTGGGGCTCACGTGAGGGCTGGAGGGGGAAGCCAGCCCCCAGCCCTGTCCTGGCACCCTGGTTTGCCCCCCCTTACCCAGTTCTCCTCCTTCAGCCGCACGACATGGTGCTGCAGCCCCTCCTGCCCCTGGTGCCGCTGCAGGTCCTGGATCAGGGCTGCCTGCTGCTGGCTCAGCTGCTTGAGGGAGCGGATGTCCAGGTGCAGCCCTTCCACCTCCTCCTCGTGCTGCTGCTTCTCCTCCCGCAGCTGGCTCGCCAGCAGCCTGCGGGGCACAGGCACACCTGGGCTAGGCAGGGGAAACTGAGGCACGAGGCTGCACCATCACCCAGAGCCACATCTAGGCAGCCCAAACTCCAAAGGGCAGGACATCGCTACCTGAGAAGAGGCTTTTGGAAGGTAGCACAGCCAGGCTGAGGCTTGAGGTGGCATTTGTCCCTCAAAGCCTCAGAGCTGGAGAGTCTTTCCCTGCCCATGCACCCGGGGTGGGGGGGGGGGGGGGGGGGGGAAGAGGTAACACAGACCTAACCAGCACCCCAGAGAAGCACCTCCCAGCTCATGTTTTCCTGCATCAAGCCTTGAGCACAAAGGCTCTGCAGATTTTTGTGCCAGCTCAATGACAGGTTGCTTCCAGCCAAACCCTCTGCCACCTCAGCAGGCTCCTGTGGAGCCCAGGGCACCCATGGAGCTTGGGAAATGGGTGTGCCTATGTTGCCTGTATTTGGGAGCATAGTGGGATGCTCCAGCTCCCTAGGAAAAAGCAGCTGGGTGCACTGGAGGAAACAGGAGCCAGGACTGCCCTGTGCCTATGGCTGCGTAGTGCAGGGCATCAGGCTGCCCCTCATTCCCAGCGCTCTGCCTGGGAATGGGACTGCAGACCTGGGGTGGGTGGGACACACTGGCCTCAGCTAGAAAGTCTCCTTGGGGGTGCACCACCAGCACTCACCTATTGGCAACCTGGACAGCGTCGTACGCATGCTTCAAGTCATCATCTACAGCTGCCTTCTCCGGGCTCCTGGCCAGCCCCAGCATCTCAGCAATGTTCTGCTGGGAGAGGAGGATGAGGTGAGATGAGCTGCCGTGAGCCTGGGGCCAGCCCTGCTTGCAGCAGGGAGGGGTGCTCACCCTGCGTTTGAGAAAATCCAGGGGTTTCTTCTCCTCGGACTCTGCAGGAGCCCTGGCCCTCCGCAGCTCCTCCCGGGTCCGGGCCAGCTCCTCGTTGACAGCGTTGAGCTGCCCCAGGAGGAGGAGATACGCCTTCTCAAAGGGGTCCTGGCCCACACTGCCATTCGGCATGGCCTCCCCGCCGGGCTGGGGCTGCTGGACCTCCAGCACTGGTTGCCAGCGCTCCTCTGGCCCCTGGACACAGGAAAGGGGAGGCTGGCCAGCAGCCCACACCACGTGCTGGTGCACCAAGGGATATCCCTCCCCAGCAGGGCAGGCAAGAGAAGGGACAGGCCACTCTCCCCTCCCAGCTCCACCGGGCACACTTGGGTCACTAGTGTCACAACTTGCCTCAGCCTGCAGGTCAGAGCCATCCCGTGAAGGGGCCGTGGACATGGAGGACAGGTAGCTGCTCTCGGAGCCCAGGAAGCTCTCGGACGAAGGGGACCGTCTGAAGGTGCTCTGCTGCATATGGAGAGAAGCACAAGGCTGTTCCACCACATCCAACGTCCCCGCTCAACGCTGAACGGGGCAGCTTCTCCCAAGAGCCGGGAGGGAGTCCCACCATGAAGGAGCAATAGCTGAAGGGAAGATGACTTTGGAAAACCCCAGGATGTGTCAGCTTAGGGATCCCAGCACATAGGGTTTGGCCCCCAGTTCTCGTTTCCCACAAGGCCAGAGGTTGCCCTGGACAACCTGGCTGCACAGCAGAGACCTGGCGCCTGCTGCCCTGCAAGGGCACCAAGAGAGGCCTTGCTCCAGGCTGGCTCAGCTGGTTTCCTAGCAAGACTGGTGTTTGAGGACTGCTGTATTCGTCACACTCAGCTATGGTACTACTCCACCCCGAGCCCTTCCATGTCCACAGCAACCTCTCACCTTGTGGAAGGCCACCTCGTCCCGCAGGTTCTCATAGCCCTGCTCCAGGCGGGCGTACTCCTTCACCAGGCTCTGGTAGCGAGCTCGCTCCTCTTCGAGCTCCTGCAGCAGCCCCTGGCTCTGCCTCGCTGCTCGCTGGTGCTGCTCTGCGGGGCAGATGGACATGGGAAGCGCTCATGGCCCAAGTGGGGCTTGCTCTACCCCAGCAACACCCCTCAGGCAGAAGGGAGGATGGAGGCTGTGTGGCTCTGGGCAGAGCTGGGACCCCTCTGAAAGAGGTCAGCATGGCCAGGGCCCCCCTCCTGCAAGGGGGCTTACAGGGACATGGTTCAACCTGAAGGACCAGCCCATACCCAGTTCCCCAGGCTGTTCCCCAGGGATAGCATGAGCCAGACAGGCTTTTTACCTTCCAGATCCTGCGACTGCTCCAGTGTCCGCTGGATCAGAGCATCTCTCTCCTCTCCCAGGTGCAGCTTCACAGCCTCCACCTCTGCCAAGCGCTGCATGAAAAACCAAGGGGCAGCTACAGCCAGAGCCTTGCACGGGGCCAACCCTGGCTGCCTGCCCTTGCCTGGAGGTCTCCTCCCCAGCCCAGCCCCTGCGGGGGCCATCCTGGACCACCACAGCAAACCAGCAGATCCCAGAGAGCCCCTTGAAGCCCAGGGCTGGATTAAGCCAGGGTTAAGAGCAAGAGCATCTCTGGCCAAGCTTGTCCAGCCAGGGCTGCCCCAAGGGATGGGGGCAGCCAGGACCCTCCCCCCCCCGCATCCCACCTGTCTCAGCTCCTCCACCTCCTGGCCCAGCCTGCTCTCAGCGCTGCGCCGCTCCAGCTCAGCCAGCCGCTCCTGCAAGCGCTGGACGTGGGTGTCGCACACCGCGTCCTCCCGCAGCYGCTGCATCTCAGCCCGCAGCTGCTGCACCTCTTCGGCGTGGGCAGCGTTCAGCGCCGAGAGCTGCTCCGACAGGCGCTGCTTCTCCTGGGCCTGGGCCGAGGGGGCAGAGCACATCAGCTGGGTCTGAGCAGGGCAGTGTGTCCCCACCCATGCTCCTTCGAGTGGAGCCACGTCCCAGAAGGAGCCCACATGTATCCAGGCCAATCTTTTGCAGTGAACCCAGATGGGAAATGAGGTACCTAGACTCCTGTTGAGCTGTTTGGAGCCCTGAGCCTCTGTTATCACCCAAAGCAGAGCTCCCCTCCACGATGCACCACCCAAGATGAAGTCACATGTGAGGCTAGCCATGGCTTCACAGCCCCTTCCCCACCTCCCAGTCAGCCCTGACCACAGGCTTTTCCAGGCCTGCTTCCCCCAACACCCAAGGACAGGATTACACCCTGCCACAGCCACCCCCAGAGTCAGAGCACTGAGAGCCGATGCCGAGACGCTGACGCAGATGGAGATGGCAGATGCTACCGGCGGGGAGCTTGGTAGGAGAACGTGGTGTGCTGGGACAGAGCTGTTCTCGGCAGCACAACTCCTTGCTGTGAGGCTGCGCCCAACCAAGCACCCAGGAGGGAGCCCAGCCTGGGGAAGGACAGGGCCACCCAGCCACAGGGCAGCAGCTCCTCAGCTCCATAGGGAAGCACCAAGAAGCCAGGAATGAGAACCAGATACGTGACTGACTGGTGATGTGCATCTGCAGGGCCAGCTCCCACCCCATGGCCAGGAGGGGACCGAGGACACAGGATGCTCTGGTTTCAGCTTCCAGCAAAGAGCAGTCTGTGCAAGCAGCTGCTGCCTTGCCCTAGGAAGCTGGGATCCAGAGGGAGAGCAGAGGTTGAGGACAGTTAAAGCAGTGCCCTGGGGCTGCTGCAGCCCGAGCACCGTGCCACGGCCCGGCAGCACCCACCTGCTCGTCCAGCCTGCACTGCAGCTGCATCACCTTGATCTCCATGCCCTTGTGCAGCTGCTTGTAGTGCTCGACCGAGCGGGCCTCAGCACGCAGGCGCCGCAGCTCCCTGCGCGCCCGGGCCCGGCGGTAGCAGCACTGCAGGTAGATGACGGCCCTGCGCAGGCGAGCGTAGTGCGTACGGGCCAGCCAGCCGCGCACAGTGGCCTGGATCACCACGGCCTTCTGGTGCCGCACCATCTGTAGAGGGAGGGAGATGAGGCAGTGGCACCACCAGCAAGATGGGGACCAGGGAAAAGCCAGTGCTGTACAACTGGGGATGCTCAGGGTCAGTCTGCGCTGTCACCAGGTGACAGGGTACCTGCCCCCTGCAAATCCTGCCCTGTGCTTCCAGCAAGCAACGCTCAGCCTGCCAAGTGACCACAGCTTGTCACAGAGGACAGGAGGGTGACAGCATTGCAGATATGGACCAGGGTGACAGCAAGGAGCTCCCAGCCTGCCCCAGCATGGCAGGGTGCAAGGCCCAGCACACCAGTCCTGCCTTGCACCAGGGAGGGAGCACAGCAGGGCTGCGCCATGCCCACCTCCAAGGCTGCGGCTTGGCCCCATCCAGGCAGGACCCCTTGCTCCCACCGTGCCACCAGGCTCCTACCTGGTGGTAAAGACGTCTGGCAAACATGCCCCGGGCAAAAGCCTGGATAGTGAGGACAGCCCGGCGCACGTGGAGATAGGAGCGCCTGGCCAGAGCCATCCTCACGCTCTTCTGCAGCACCACGGCAGCCCTGGTCCTCCGCAGCAYCTCAGCAAGCCTGCGGGGAGGGCAGAGAGGTGGGCATGGGGCGGCAGAGCTTGCAGGGAGGGCAGAAACCCCCAGGCCGTATTACAAGGACACCCAGGTCAAAGCACAGCCAAGACCAGCCTCTCAAGCCCAGGCTCCAGCAGGGCTGAGCAGCAGCTGTCAGCTCACCCCAGAGCTGAAGCTCTTTCTCAGCTCATTGCATCAGGCCTCGACTGTCCCCTCCACAGGGGAGGCACCCCAAGCCCTGGCACCACCTCACCTCCGGGCCAGCATGCCTCGGGCGTATCGCTGCAGGCAGATGGCTGCCGCACGCATGCGTTGGAAGCGCCTCCGTGCCAGCCAGCCTCGCAAGTGCCTCTGCAGCAGGACGCAGGCCTCCCTCAGCCTCTGGTAACGCAGCTCCTCCAGGTAGGCCACCTGGCCAGGCCGGAAAAACACCTTGCTCTTCCCACACTGGTACTTCTTGGGATCCTGCATGCAAGGGAGGAGTCAGTCCTCGGTCAAGGCACAGCCCAGCCAGGCCCCCCCTGCTCTACGCTGCCAGCGGCACTGCTCACTGCCCTGGGACTTCATGATCTTGCTTGGCCTCCCCRGGGTCTGGATCATCCCATTTTCTCCTTGTCTCCCAGCACACCCATCCCTGGCTGGGCTGGACCAGTCCCTGTACCCCACGAGGCACCCAGGCCTGCCAGCAGAAAGATGGGGAGAAGCATCTACAAGGGATGCTCAGACACCACGGTCTCCACGGGGAGGGCAGAGTAGGGCTCTTACTTGGAGCAGTCTCTCCAGGACAAGGTTGCAGATCTGCTTCTCGTTGGTGCCYGTCAGCTCCTCCCTGGTCACCAGAGCCTGGTACCTGTCGAAGAACTCCTGGTACGTCCACCTGCGGGAGACAGTCGGGGAGTCAGCGGGTGCCGTGGCCAGCGAGAGCCCCAGGGTGCTGCCGGGGTACCTGGAGGGGTAGCCAGCAGCACTGATCCGGATGGTCTCCAGGACACCGCAGGCTCGTAGCTGCTCCACCGCTCGCCTGGAGTCAAACCTAGGGCAAAGAGGKCCTAACTGGGACAGATTCCCAGCCAGGCCCCAGCCCAGCAGGCAGGACCCCCAGACTAGGGCAGGCAGGACATGGCTTGGGGTGGTGACAACACCTCAGTGTCCCCAACCCTCCAGCCTCCCCCAGCCAAGCACTCACACGAAGGGCTGCTTGCTGTCATTGGGTTTGATGCAGCGGATGTAGTGCGACGTGGTGCTGCCCAGCACCTCCATGAGCTTGCGCAGGGAGGCTTTGAACTGCRGAGGACAACACAAGCACGGTCGGGGCCAGCAGGCATGTCCTGGAGCTCCTGGTCCCCAGGAACCAGCYACACAGAGAGGGCTGAGCTGGCCTTCCCCAGCAGCCCCAAGCCAGGGCAGAGGGCCCAGGGCTGGCAGAGCTGCCTGCAGACCCATGACAGGTCCCCTCACAGCTACCCTATCCCTCCCTAGGCATCCGTGCCCCATGTCCCCTCCCTGCCTTGGGGTCAGCACACAGCTCCCCGGCTCCGTACCTGGCTGGCAATGGACTTCTTGTTCTTGCTGTTCCCGGGCAGTGATCTCCGGCCAGGGCGACTGGCCAGCCTGGGCCCGCTGGACCTACGGGACTGCAGGGACACTGTGCCGTCCCCTTCCTCCAGGAAGAGCTCAGCGAGCAGGGTGGACTAGGGCAGAGCAGAGCAGCTATCAGAGCCGGGCAGACCTTGCACAAGCATCTACCCTCCAAGGCCACCCGAGAGCCAGTGCCAGGAGATRCAGCCCCAAAAGCCCACAGGCTCTGCAGAGGCCAACTCAGTGCAGTCCTCTGCCTGCTACAGAGCACTCCCAGATGTGGCCCAGTGTCTGCCAGATGTGTAGGAGCCAGCTGTGCTTATGCCTACTGCTTCCCCCTAGGTAAAACCCAGTGCAAGCCCTGGGGACCCCTCCTAGTGTGCTTGAAAGCCCTCCAAGCCTCCCCTTACCTTCTGCCAGCGCCACGCAGGGTGGAGGGGAGAAACAACAGCATTACTAACCCAGSAGCAGCAGGACATCCCAGCCCTCTGCAGCGAGGGCAAGGCCGAGGTATCCAGCACCACATCCCAGGCATGGGAATGGGTGGGATACCCAGATCTCAGGGCTACACTGCCCATGGCTGGTGCCATACGAGGCCAAGCCCACCCAGCCCCTAGTCCTCCGCGTGGGTCTGGCACGCCTTGCACAGGCAGCACCAGCGGGGCATCAGCATGGGCCTGGCACCATCTGCCGGGAAGGATCCTCACTGCACCAGCCCTGCACCCACCTGCACCCGGGCCAGCACCTGCCTCATGCCCAGGAGCAGCCTGGTAGTGCAGGGCTGAGCACCCTTCAGCCTGGCTGCGAGCACAGGGTGCCCCCCTTCTGCTGGCGCCCAACCAGGGAAGAAGCTGAGCAGAGCTCTTGGCATTAATCCTGCTCCCTCACAGGCAAGGAGGGAGCAGGCAGGGATTTACCCTGCAGGGCTCATTTTCAGCACTGCCCAGCACTTCAGATTCCCCAGTCCCCTTGCAACGAGTCACCCAGCCCTCGCCCTGCATGGCCCCTGCTCTGTGCCCAGCTGYGCTGTGCTCTCACCTTGCTGGCTCGCAGCAGCCCGACCAGCTCCTCAGGAACAGCGTCCCTGTTCTTCTCCACAAACCCACTGCACTGGTATTCCACCTGGCAGGGGACAGAGCCGGCACCAGCATTAGCCTGGGAGCTTCCCAGCCCTGCTTAGAGCAGGGCTCTGCTTAGAGACAGTTCAAGGCTTCAGAAAGTCTTGGCACAAGTTGGAGCTGGTCTTAGACACACCTGTACCCTTTCTGCCCTGCTGCTGTTCAGAGGCTGGTGACAGGAACCATCACCGGGCTCAGGCTGTGCTGAGGCACCGAAGAGCCAGGGAGTTTTCATAGYTAGGGCCCTCGCAGAGAGCTGGAGGCCAGAGACTTGCTTCAGCACAACCAGGATCTGCTCCCCTATTCTGGGAGGGTGTCTGGACATGGGTGGCTGTCCCAGCTGTTTGGGACAGCAGGAGGCTGCAGACTGGCAGAGCCACCGCCACCAGCTCTAGCATGGGGCAGGATCCATGCCCCCTGGCACAGACCCACCACGGAGCCCTCCCAGCCCAAGGCCGTACCCACCACAGCTCTCCCTACCTTGCCAGCAAAGTGGCAGACGATGAAGGCATCTGTGGGCCTCTTGGGCTTCTGGAAGTGGGAGCTGCTGAGGTGAGCGTGATAAAGCTTCTGGGCCCAGCTCCCGTCACTGCCTTGGGGCATCTGAAAGGCAAATATCTCAGAGGGGGCAGCCGGGGGCTCTGAACGGCACAGCTTCCCGCTGCCAGCACCCCGGCCCACCTTGCACTCCTCGTTCAGCAGGTCCAGGATGCCAAGGCGGCCCTCAATGAGCTCGATGCATGGCTGGTTGTCACAGAAGTCAACGAAGACCCAAGGGATCTCCTCCGTCACATATTCCTCCTGCTCCAACTTGAAGACATGCTGAAGGGAAGGAAGAGCAGGAGACAGCTGAGCTGGGAAGGGATGGAAGGGCCAGCCTCAGACACAGGCTGCAGGCAATAGCTTGGTTTCCAAGGGCACCTGAGCAGGCCTTCTCCTGGGGAAGGGGAGAGAGGGCAGGGGCACTTTTAGCCAGGCAGTGCCTGSAAAGAGGAGAGGGCATCTCAGCATGGTCCATGCTCAACTCCAGCAGCCCCCCAGAGCCCTGTGTCCACAGTGTGGGGAACTGAAGGACCAGCTGCATTCCCGAGGCAGAGAGCCAAAGGCAACAGCGTGGCTGGGATGTGCAGGGCCCACCCTCGCTAGCTCCCAGCACGGTGGGGAGGAGGCGCATCTTCATGACACCTACCAGGTTGAAGAGCTGCTGCAGCTTCTCATTGGCATAGTTGATGCAGAACTGCTCAAAGCTGTTGAGCTCAAACATCTCAAACCTGAGGGTGGCAGAGGACTGAACTGAGGCAGCTGTAGGACACAGCCACCCCATCTAGCCTACAGCTCCACAAGGATGAGCAAAGCCACCTGAGGACTGGCACAACCACCCAGCTGGCACCACTGCAGACACAGCCCCAGGTGGATCAGTCACTGCCCGAGGACAGGCTGCTGTGGCTGATTCAGGGAGACCCATGCTCTTCCATGCAGCCCAGCCTGGAGGAGAGCTGGCTGGAGCACAGCTCCTCTTACCCGTAGATGTCCAGGATGCCAATGGAGGTGTGGTGCCCCTCTGGTGACCGCAGGGCACGGTTGACCCTACTTGCCATCCACCTGAAGACTTGCCCATACATATGCTTAGCCAGGGCATCCCGGGAGTCAAGCGCCTGCTGCCTGGACAGGGGCTTCATGTAGGTCTCTCCRGTGGTGACCAGCTTGCGGTAGCAGAGCCAGCGTGACACCTGCGATTCCTCGACACCCAGCAGCGYGCAGAACAGGCCCAGGGCTTTGTCTGTGGGCTGCAGACAGAGTCCTGTCACTGCAGGTGCTGGGGTGGGAGAGCGCTGCAAGGGTGGCCCATGCCAGGCCAGGGACTGTTTGCACCCTGTGGCCCATAGCCAAGGGGCAATTCCTGCAGCCAGAGCAGCTCAAGGAATCTGGATCCAGGGTCATGCCACGTGGATGCAGCTGGGCATCCTGTCAGGGCTCAGGGACACCAGCAGCAAGCTGTCACCCACCTCAACAAAGCAGCCATCTCCATGGCGGTCCCTGCCCCTGATCGCGATGTTGCCCAGGTGCAGGATGGCAGCCAGGACACCGAAGAGCTCCAGCTGCTCAGTCTCCAGCACCCCTGCCAGGCACAGACACAGCACGATGGACCCCAGGAGGCCTGGGGCTCTGCACAGAACCCCACAGGGCTCTCCCCGCCTGCTGCTCTAACCCCTCTGCRTGGCACAAACTGGAGGGGATGGGAACATCTCCAGGAGCGGGGCAAGGTTTCCCTAGTCTGCCCGATGGGCAGCCAGGCTCCCCTGCACCAGGACACTGCAGTAATGGGGTGGAAGCAGTGGGTGAACAGCTGTGTGGACTGGCCCACCCCACGTGAGGCTCCCCCGCCCCGGTGCCCAGGGGAGGACATTACCCAGGAGCGAGAAGGCATGCCGCGTGCTGTCCAGGTCAGCAGCATCATCAGTGCCCTCCACACAGGTGCACTGGCCCTGGCGGGTGTAGTGGAAGGACTCTGCCCCACCTGCAGATGAGACACCAGCCGGCATCRGCTCCGGAACCGGCACAACCAGCCTCCCAGGCACTGCTGGGCTGGCTTAGCCCTCACCCTGCCCCAAGCACCGGGGTGCCCATCCGCAGCAGCGGAGCTGGTCCAGGGCCCACCCTCCAGCACCCAGCTAGCAGCATGGGTGGCCCTGCACCCAGCCACCCAGTTGGGGTGGGGGGGAAGGCAGGGGAAGCGGAGGGGGCCAAGCACTGTCTGTCCTTGGCAGTGAGCTGTGGTGTTGGGGGGACATGGTGGCACTCACGGAGACCCAGGCCTTGGAGCTCAGGCAGGGCTGCTGAGGCGCAGAGCTGGTAGAAGATGTGGTAGTTCCTCTCTGCTTTTGCCTGCAGAAAAAAATGAGAAGGAAAAAGCTTTGAGTGGCCTGGTCACCTTGGGGCATCCCACTCCCCCAGCAAGGGCAGGGACCCTGCGGCTGTGCCCACCCACAGCAGTGCTGGTGACCCAGATTCAGAGATTAAGGGACATCTTCCCCTTTCCCAGCTCAATCCAGCAGCACTGGGGCTGCTCCCCAGAGGATGCCCAGGAGGGCAGGGTTCAGCCCAGCTCATCTCTGGGAGCACCAGGACATGGAAGGGGGCCTTGGCAGGTCTCCAAGCTCCTGGGCTTCCCACACAGCCCTGTCCCCATCCCACCCCAGAGACCCACCTGGAAGGTGACCCGGGACTTCTCCAGCAGGTAGGTTTTGATGGTGGCCCCCGTGACATACGCCTGGCTGAAGCCAATTTCTATGTACTTCCCAAAGCGGCTGCTGTTGTCATTCCTGGTTGTCTTTGCATTCCCAAAGGCCTGGTGGGGAGGGAAGGCCGGCAGGTTCTGCTAACCCTGCATCTGCAAGTGCTCTGCGGAGAGGTTCAAACCCCGCCACCGCCCACTGGCATGGCATCACCCACCAAACTTGCAGCAAGACCAGTAGGACCCAGGTCTTCTGCCTCTCCCTCCTTCACCAGTCAGCCCAGCAGGCAGCAGCACCAGCACTGGGAGCCTGGACAAGGCCATGCCCAGCTGYGCTTGGGGTACCCAGGGACAAGGACCCTTCCTCAGTGTGGGACATGAGCTCCCCCAGCCCACAGCCAGSGTTGCCGTGGCTTGCTGCCTCAGCACAAGGACACGGGCACCCAGGCAGCAAGACGCCCAGGTGGCTTGGGGGAGTGCAGGGCCGAGATCTGAGCACTTTCAAGCCCCAGAAGCACACGAGGGGTCAGACAGGGCTGGGAGGAGCTCAGTGACACAGGGGCAGCCCGCGGGAGTGCCCAGCCACCCCTTGCACCCCAGCTGCCCCCACACAGAGCCGGCTTCAGGCACAGCCTGGGGAAACGGGAGACCCACCTCCATGACAGGGC
Organism: Casuarius casuarius; assembly: GCA_003342895.1. NCBI lineage: Eukaryota > Metazoa > Chordata > Aves > Casuariiformes > Casuariidae > Casuarius > Casuarius casuarius. The sequence continues at coordinate 651,284 of PTFA01000232.1, forward strand.
TGGAGGCCAGCACCTTGTCCTCCAYGCTGGAGTCACTCAGGCTGCCGCCGACGGTGGTGAAATACCGCATGGCGTACTTGGCCGACGCCGTCTTCCCCGCGCCCGACTCGCCGCTTATGATGAGGGACTGGTTCTTACCGTACCTGCGGGACGGAGATGTGAGGCCGGGACAGCCCCAGAGGGAAGGCTCGTGGGGAGAGACCACGGTCCAGAGCATGCTTCAGTCTCCCCATTCTCAACCTTGAGGGATGCTCCTGAGTTGGGTTTATCACCCCAAGCAGCAGCCACTGTCCCTCTCCCTCTGTCTGCCCAGTGCTAGCAGGGACGCTGGGGTCTGGGAGAGCGGGCAGCAGCCACGTGGCACAGCGACAGCTCTCACCGTGACATCTGCTTGTACGCTTCCTCCGCCAAGGCAAAGATGTGGGGGTCCATGTCCCCCACTTCCCGACCACTGTAGGCATAAATCACCTCCTCCTCGTAGATGGGCAGCTGCTTGTACGGGTTGATGGCAACAAGGATGATACCTGGAGGAAGAGGGACATGGAAACCCACCACACTGGGGCAGGAGGGGTGCCTGCATCCCGCTGAGCACCCAAGTGGCGCACCAGGCCCATCCCACTGGGGCGGGAGCCAGGCACGGCAGCRTATGGGACTCACCACAGTAGGTGTAGATGGCGTTGGCCTCCAGGAAGCGCACCCGGAGCGAGTGCAGCACGGCCGGCTCGTGCAGGTAGCTGAGGGCCACCAGGTCGTCCTTGCCAGAGAGGCAGTCGGGGTTGCAAAGAGGTGGCAGCTGGGACCTGATGGGGTAGGCCAGCTCCTGCGGGGATGCACAGAGCAGGATAAGGGCTGAGCTGGGCCAGCAGCCTGCAGAGGGCAGGACTGGCCACGCGGGGAGGTTTTGCAGGCCGTGCTTGGGCCATTGGTCACTGGGAGCTGCAAGCCCAGCTGACCCAGCAAGCTGAGCTGGAGGCCAGTTGGGAGCCAGGCAGGACCCAGCGAGCCGGGCTCCTGCTTAGAGCAATGGTGCAGATGGATGCAGGACTGGTCGCAGGGGTGAGTGCTGAGTGTCTGCACCATCCAGCCTCAAYAGACTTGTCAGAGATGTTGAGTGGCTGCTTGGTGCATCCAGGCAGTGTTCAAAACACCRTTGTCCTTCCTGCTCCCTGCTTTAAGAGCTCAAGGGCTTAAAAGCMCCTGCTTTAAGAGCCCAGGGGCTCATTTGGGGCCATAAAGGTGAATCCCACCTGCAGGCACAGGATGCTCAGCTAGCACAGGAGGGACCTGCCGGGGCACACAGCACCAGCCTTACCAAGCCATCTTCCAGGCGGAGATGGAGAACGTCGTCTCCTTCCTCATAGCTCCTGGTCACTTCTGCCACCCTCCAGACTTCAGCACAGTCAGGGATCCACACCCGGGCACCCTGCGGGGACACAGGAGGGAGAGGACCCCTGCAGAGACYCACGCCGAAGAGGCTGAGCCAAGGGAAGTATCAAACCACCAGGGTCCGAACCAAGTGGTGTCTGCTCCTGCAGCTCGACTGCTCCATGGCATTTGCACCCCAGCCTTGGGGTCCAGCAACACCGCAAGTCCCACAGCCCCTTCCCCCTGCCAGCAGGCAGACCCGGGGGGATTCTCCCTGTCACTGGAAAGCTTCTGCAAGAAACAGCTCAAAACCTGCTAGAAGGACCCCAGAGACAGAGCCGCCACCATCATCTCCCTGGAGCCAAGCAAGGTGCTCAGAAGATGCTCCAGGACCAACCCCRGCACAGCTCCACGACCAGCTCAAGCAGCGAATTGGGCAGCAACACCAGTCCCCACCAGTGAGCGGCGAGGCCTGGTGGGTTACAGCCCCTCCTCCAGYGAGTGCAGGATTAAGCGGGACTATAAAAAGGTGTCTTCCCTCCCACACTCCACATGCTTCAAATAGCAGCAGCACCCGTCCAGCACCGCCATCTGCCACAGGCGCAGCCGCTTCCCCGCGCCGCGAGCGCTGCAACGCGGCGCCAGCCGCTTCCTCCACCTCCCCCCCGAGTGAACCCGGTGCATCCTCTGCACCCGCCGAAAAGCGCCTTTCTGCCTGCTCCAGAGCCACCGTGCTGCTTGTGAAGGCAGGGCTCTGCCTTTTTCCAAGCCTGGAGACCCCAACTTTTGGGTCAGAGCAGCTTTCTTGGGTCTCTGCTCTTCCAGCAAGYGCTCGAGCCGCAGCAGGGTGGGAGCTGGGTCCAGCCCAGCAGCAGCCAGGAGGGTCTGTGGTTGCACAGCACTGAGCCTGGCCCCCCGCAGAGCATCTTGCTCAGCTCCCGGCTCGTCCCTACCAGGAGGCAGAGGGGAGAAGATGGCTCATGCCAGGTCCCACAGTGTTATTTCACATGAAGGTAACAGGCTCTGCTAGTAGCCAGGGGTGAAGCCATGAGACACAGCTCCTTCCCTGGCTTCTCCCCAGGAGGGATAACTAGCTTGTGAGCAGATACACAAGCAGCAAGGTCCTCAGCCAGCTACCGCACTGATCCAGACACCACCTCCAGCTCTGGAAACCCAACCGCAGGCCAGAGCGTAGGGRCAGCAACAAGACAAATCACCTTACAGCCTTCCCCACTGCTTGCGGCTTCCCATGACCGGACACAGCAGCCAGCCTTGTGCAAGGCACCCATCAGCATCTCCTGCCGCTGGTGCCCAGCTGAAGCCTCCCCTCCACCAGGCCAGGGCTGCCTCCACAAACACCTGATGCTAACGAAGGCAGAAAGCAAAACACAARCCCTAGCTCTGCTCTGGACCCCTAGACTCAGGCACTAATACATGAGAAAAGTCTTTTGGAAGTCGCCCCGCAGGGCTGGAGATGCTCGGCACTGGTGCAACAGCCAGCACACCACCACCGGGCCCCTTCTGCAAGGTGCAAACCCAGCTGGGATGATCACGCTGCAGGTGCCCCACCGGGCTGGCAGCAGGGGGGACAAACACCCAGCGCCGAGCTGGCGCGGGGCAACGAGCGCTCCGGGGAGCCGGGGCTCCATCTGGCCCCGTCGCTGGCACCGGCGCCCGCGTCCCCTTGCTCGGTACACCAAGCCGCCAGACGCCCGTCTCGGCAGCCCTGCCAGCCTGTCGGGAACGGGGTCTGCTTCCAGGAGGCCGCTGCCGCCTGCTGCTCCGAGCGGGCGGAGACGAGGCCATATTGCGAGTCTAAAAAAGACAAAACCCTCCTCCGAATGGAGGCAGCTTTGCTTTCAGGCCGCAGCGGGAGCAGGGGGGAGGCTGTATCCGTTTCCAGCAGCTATTTCAGAGCAGCAAAGGGGCTCTCACATACCGCGCTCCCACCCCAGCGGGCCGCTGCTGGCCTCTCGCTAGAAACAGGGGCTAGGAAAACATTCCCGTTTTGCTGATTTTGCAAATCCAGGGAGCTTGGCTGGCAGCCGAGGTTTCCAGGGCTGCAGTGTGCAAGGCACATGTGTTAATGCATCATTAAAGTTGCTAAAACAAGTCCTGAATAGTCTGCAAGCCCAGCAGGGGAAGGAAGGGGGCCACGCTTGGGGTTTACAGCCAAGAAGTCATTAGGAGACTGAACATTTGACTTCGCAGGTTTTTTTTTTTAAAAAGGGGAAGGAATGAGATCAGGTTGCAGGGGCTGCTGGACTCGGCACAGCCAAGGAGGCAGCGGCAGGAAACCGTTATCGTTTGAGTCCTAGCCGCTGGGGGGAGCGAAAATCGCACGATCTAAAGCTTCCCAGCAACGCGCTAGCAGGCTTCAGCCCGAAAGCAGGGCTGGCAGAAGGAGCATCCCTGCTAGCCATCCTGGATCGCACCTCCTCGGTGGCGAGCGGGTCACCCTCAGCCCYRCGCTCAGGCCACCACCTCTTTTCCRRGGAAGCCCCCAGCCCCAATGCACAACCTGGAAAAGATCAACGCAACCGAGCTCACGTTCGAGGAACGGCTGCACAACCTCGGCGCTGAGGTTACCAGCGCAGCATGCGAGAGAAAGTCTCGGTCGCGGTGGCTTCTCCTTGCCCACGCAGCCTTCACCCCCACAGAGCACAACTCTCCCCCCTCCAGCTTCCAGGGGAATTAGTTTCTCTAGCTTTGCTCACAGCTGAGCCACTTCCAGCCAAAGGACCAGTTTGCTACGTACAGCCATTTCCATCCCAGCACCACCCAAAATTCAGGCCAAGGCAACCCACATTTCAGGGAGATGTCGGCACCGGAGCTGTGGAAACTTTCCTTGCTTCACCCCGTCAGCACCTCACTCGTGCCAGGGATGCTGCACCGCACCCCAGGGTCTGCAGAACCGCCCCCCCCCGGGGCACCCAGGAGGCTGCGCCCCAGCCAGGCGCGATGTCCCGGGGACAAGGTTACCGGGACACCCCCGGAGCGGGGCAGCGCTGCCAGGCCGGCGAGAGGCCCCAGCAGCATCTCCGGGCCGGAGYGAGGGTGGGAAGCAGCAAGCGCAGCCTCCAGGAGCCCCCCAGGCCCCAGCAGCGGTTCAACCTGCTGCTTTTCGAGGGGCAAAGGCAGAGCACCGAGGGGAAACCTGCTCCCCGGGGGCAGCGCCGAGCACCGCGGCCGCCCTCACCTGCGCATACAGGTCCCCCGCGGCCATGGCGCGGCCCCCCCGGTGCCGCCGGTGCCGGTGCCTCCCGCCCCCGGGCCCCGCGGCTCCTTTATAGCCCGCCGCCGCGGCCGCTAATTGCCGCTAATTGGGCGCGGGGGGGGGGGGGGCGCAGGACGCCTGGGTCCCCGCCCTGCTCGGCCGCCGGTTCCGCCCCCCCCCGCCCCGGCCGCGGGGACCCTTGGGGGGGGGCTGAGCCTGGCGGGGACCCCCCTTCCCCCGGCCGGGGCACCCTGAGCCCCCCCTCGTCTGGGAGACTCCAGGACCGGCCCCGTGCAGGGCCCCCCCCGAGGGCCCCCCCGTGCAGGGCACCCTCAGCCCCCCCCGAGGCACCCTGAGAGTCCGGAGCACCCCAAACCTGGGACATCCTGACACCCCTCCGATCGGGGACACCCCGGGACCGGCCCCATCCCGGGCACCCTGAGCCCCCGTCCCGCGCACCCCCAGGCTCCCTGCTCGGGGAACGCCACGTGTCCCCCCCCAGGGCATCCCAAGCCCCCTGCACCCAGGGCACCCAAGCACCCATTGCACCCACCCCCAGACCCCCAGCCGGGGCACCCTGGACCCCCCAGCTAAGCCCCCCGCACCCGGGGCAGCACCCACGGCCACGAAGCCACGGCAGAGGGGCTGAGCAAGCCTCAGCCCTGCTGCGCTTTTCCCTCTTTTCTTCAAACTGACTCTTTTCCACCCATTTGCAGGGTCCGGGGGAGCCGTGCGCAGGCCCCTTGCCCATGGGCATCCCGGGGGGGCCCCGGGTTCCCGCTCATCTTTGGGGGGATTGTGCCCCCCCGGGAGCCAGGGTGGGCTGGCGGCTGCCTGCGGGTGCCGCTGGCTATGGGGCTGCTGGGGGGGGGTCCTGCAGCCCGGGGGTCCCAGCGGGTGGCAATCCCACTGTCTGTGGGTCCCTGCTGCCCGCGGGTGCCCACCGGGTCCCCCCAAGCGGAGGGTCCCCCCGGCCCCCCACGGCGCTGGGGCCCTCGCTGACCCCCTCCACCAGCAGCATCCTGCAACGCGGAGCACGCACAAGCATTTTCTGCTGCAAAACCCCCAAATTTCCAGTCGCCGAGGAAACCTCCCACCTTCGCAAAGCGGGTCGGCAAAGGGCGGCCCCCCCAAACCCGCGGGGGGGCAAGAGGGACGCGCGGCCGCCGCGGGACCCGGCCGAGATTCCCACGCCGCAGCGCCGGGAGCCCCGAGCCGGCAACACACCGCACGCAGCCCGGGCATTCGTATATAGTAAAAAGTCTTTATTAAGAAGGCTTTGAAGTCAAAAAATAAAACTCTTGATACAATTTTCATAACCGTCAAGTCAGCTCAGCAAATATATAATCAGTACTTTAGCCATGTAAGGTTAAAGGTCCGTTATTTTCTTTTTAAAATAAAATATATCTTAGTTTTTAAAATTTATTCAATAAAGTACATATTTTCCTATAAATTCCCTACATATACATAAAGAGGTAAAAAATAAAAAAATAAAACTAAAAAAAAAACCAACCACAAAATAAAAAGGAGATAGAAATTTGTCGCGTTTTTTTCTTTTTTTGCGATGTGACGTGTTCACCGTGCCCCCCCGTCCCACGAGGGGCCCCCGCCCCGGCCCGGCCCCCCCCAGCCGAGACCCCTTTCTTAACACGTTTTGGGCAGTTTTCACATTGGCAAAATAGAAGATAGACCTGCGTTACAAAAAAAATATATATATATTTTATAGAACCGTCGAGACTCATCCAAAAAAATAACTACATACAAAAAGAACGGACGACAAAAAAATTATAATAATAATAGAATGCTTTTAAAAAAATAAAAGACAACCCTTGCGTGTCCTAAAATAAAAAGTGCAACCGGACCTTTTCTTTCTGTTTATTTAACTTTGCAAACTGAATACTGGTATTTGGAAAGGACTGTTGAAGACCAGCTGGGCTTCCTCCTCCCAGCCGCCACAGCCGGGTTAAGAGTTAAAGCTATTCTGTAAACATTTGATTTTTTTTTTTTCTCTCTCTCCTCTCCGCGACTTCACGCCCCTCTTCCTCGTCGTCTTCTTCGGTCCCTTCTTCCCCACCCCTCCCGACCCCTTTCGTTTCCGCCGTCCCTCCCGCCCCCGCGATCGTCGCCCTCCGGCTTCCCATCCGGCAAGAAACACTCCTCTCTCTTCCCCCTCCCGCCCCACGTCCCCCATCGGATCCGTTAAATAAAAAGGTCGATTCGAACAGTTCAGAGTCCTCAAAACGCTGCGCGGGCGGGCGGCGGGGAGGCCGCGGCGGCGGCTAGGAGAAGATGGGGATGGCCTGGGTGGCGGGCGCGCGGCAGGCCGGGCACTGGGGCTCGGCGGCGCCGCAGATGCGCGCGGCGCACTCCATGCAGAAGAGGTTGTGGCCGCAGGGCACCAGGGCGGCCATCACCTCGCTCTCCAGGCACACCACGCACTCGCGGGAGCTCTTGCGGGGCCCCTCGGAGCTGCTGGAGTCGGTGGGCGAGCCCGAGGCGGCCGAGACGCTGCCGGGCAGCGAGGAGGAGGAGGAGGAGTAGCCGGTGCTGTTGGAGAAGGAGGAGAGGGAGCCCTGGGCGGGCAGCCAGGGCAGGCCGCCGCCGGGGTCGCTGGGGATGCGGCGGGCCGAGGGGTGGTCCAGCGCCGCGCCGCCCTCGGGCAGCGTGGGCGAGTGGCGCGGCGTGGCCGTGCCGCTGCCGCGGAAGGGGTGGCCGGGGCGCTCGAAGGGCGCCCAGATGGCGGCGGGCGCCGTGAGGTCGAGCGCCAGGAAGTCGAAGCCGAAGTCGCACTCGTCCGAGGCCAGCGGCGCCGGGGGCTCGCCGAAGGTGAAGCCGCTGCTGGGGCCGTAGGGGCTGGTGGGGCTGGCGTCCGCCGCCCGCCCGCCGTAGTAGGACTCGGCGGAGGCGCTGCCCAGCGAGCCCAGGCTGTCGTGGCGGAGGCCGGCCGCGGGCCGCCGCGCCGGGTGGGGGGCTTTGGCCCACAGGCCGGCCGCGCCGCCCTGCAGGTCGAGGCACACGTCGGTGCCGTTGGAGTGGAAGTCGTTGTCGGTGTGGACGTCGACGAAGGAGCCTGTCCGCATGGTGATGTGCGCCTCGATCTCCTCCCGGGCCCGGTCCACGTTCTCGGGCATGCCCGTCACCTCGAAGACGGGCTCCTTGTCCCGGCTGGGCGTCACGATGTAGGTGTGCGTCTGCTGCTGGATCCGCTTGATGGTGGCTCCCTTGGGCCCCACGACCAGCCCCACGACGCGGTACGGGACCCTCACCTGGATGGTGGTCTGTCCCGGCAGGTTGGGGGGCCCCTGCAGGGCTCCCGGCAGCCCGTTGACTTTGTTGCGCGTCGCCCGGATCATGGAGAAGTGCTCGGCAGCCGAGAGGATCTCCCGCTTCGCCATCTCCACGTCCTCCTTCCGCCCGGTGACGATGAACACGGGCTCCTCACCCCTGACGGGCGTCTTGATGTACGTGTTGGTCTTGGCGCGCAGGGCTTTGATTTTGCAGCCTGAGGGGGAGACGGGAAAACGACACGTCAAGGCTGGAACTCGCTGGGCTCCTCTGCCCACCGCCCGGCCGGGAAAGGGGCAGAACCAGCAGGTCCCTTTGGTTCTGCACCTGCAGCAAAGAAAAGCCCCAAAAACAAACAAAACAAAACAAAACAAAACCCCATCCTTGGAGAAAGGGGTCTCCTGCTTCAAATGCAGCCAGGAATCCATAGCTCAGCCCTGGGCTGCTGCTGGGGCTCATCCGAGATGCCGGAGCCTCCTGGTATCTCCACCACCTCCACCTCCACCTCCCGCGGGGACTCAGGACCCGCTGGGCGCAGGGACTGATGCAACACTGCTCCCGGGGGCTCGGACAACCCGGAGGGAAAGAGCGAAGCCGGGGCAGGCAACTGGGGGGGCATCTGCCCGGCCAGAGAGGTGCAGGGACAAAAAAGAGACACTGCGAAAGGGAGGGAAGGAAAAGGGGCGCTAGCAAAACCCCGGCCTCGGCAGTGCCGGCTCTCCCGTTTCTGGAAAGACCTGCTTATCCCGCGCGGGCAACGTGATCCAGCAGGCAGAGCCCAGGCCGGGATGTGGGAGACCGGGGTCTCGGTGCCAGCTCAACGCCGGGGAGCACCTGCCCCTTCCTGCCGCGGTCCGGCTCGGCCGCACATCCCTGCAGCCCCTGCTCTTCGCATCCGCTCTGCCTGCTCTCCAACGCAGGCACTTAATTAAATCCGCATGAGCCAGGCGCGCCGCACCGGGAGACGAGCCCGGCCAGCCGCCCTCTGCTCCCGGCACGCGAGGCCGAGCCTCCGCCTCCCCGCGCGCCGCCCGGGCTTTGCGGCGCGCCCCGAAGCTGGACCCCCCCAGGGTGGCAGCTGGAGGAACGGAGCCCAAAGATGGTCCCTGTCCCTCGCTGCCGTTTGCAGATCCCCGGTGATGCACGGCTGCGGGCGGCCGGGAGAGCTCGGCTCCTGGCAGACAGCCCCAGCCGACTCCTTGCTCCAGGCGCTCCTCTTCCTCCTCCCGGCCTCCCGCGGGAGGGCAGGGCTGCTCTGACCATCGCGAGGCTGGAAGAAGCCCAGAAGCCTCCAGAGGTCGGAGTGACTCAGCTGGGGCCAGGGACGGAGCAGGACGAGGCAGGTCCGTCCCAGCTGGGTGCGCGGAGCCCACTGGAGCTCCGCTGCCGCTCGCCACAGCCGGAGAGCAGAGCCCGGACGGGGGCTGCGCTATTCTTGGAGCCCAGCGCGCAATGCATTTACCAGGGCATTAGGCATCATGAATAATTTAAAGTAAAAAAACCTGTCGAACTAAGGGAGCAGCAGCTGTTCTGGGTGTTGCATCCCAGCTTTTCGGCTGTGCTGACCCATCCACTAGCCACATCCAGCCCAGCTGCCTTGCATCGCCCTGGGGGTTCAATCCCGGCGCGGGGCAGCCAGGCAAGCCCAAATTCATCCCTCCGTGCAACCCGCTGGACTCCAGAGGCAGAGGCAGGGCCGGAGACAGCACAGCACCGCCCGCTTCCCACGCCGGCGCGCCGGGTCCGGGTCCGGGGAAGCCGCCAAGCGGGAACGCCGGAGGAGGAATGCGGGTGGAGCAGGGTTTGTCCGGGCTTTTCCTAATTTAGGACAACAACTGGAAGGTGTATTTATGGCTGGGGGCAGCGTGGGGATGGGGGAAGCAAAGGAGCTAATGGCCCCGTCCCCGGGGCAGGGCAGAACCAGCCACCAGCAGAGCCGGGCTGCTTTAAGCACGCGTGCATCAGGCTCCGCGAGGCTGTCCACAGCGGGGAGCCTCCGAGTCCCGTGCTCCTCTCCCAAATTTATTCCAGCACCTGCTACAAGCTCTTTCCCTGCTCCACAGCCTGGCAAAGCAAGGCCAGCATAGAAGGCGTTAGCAAAATGAGGATCTGCGACAGGGAGACCTGCAAAGGGCGGCTTCTGCCTTCTCGCGCACATCCTTTGCCTCATCCCTGGGCCAACCAGCCCCACCATGACCGAAACCGTGGCTGGAAACTCTGCCAGAGAGGCAGAAGCCCTCGAATGGCCAGTGAGGCACCACATGAGGTGGGGATCAAAGCCATCGAGTCTCCTTACCCACCCGGGTCCCCCTGACACTTTCATCGGTGACATATCCCCAGGGGAGATGCTCTTTGAGGGACTGTGGCAGAGAGGAAACACTGGAGATGAAATCAGACTCAGACCCGGGACTCGGTCGTTCCAAAAAGAGGGGTGCAGAGCCTGAGGGTTCATGCCAGAAAGTCAAAAAAAATTTGCCAAAAGTGAAATTCTTCTCAATTTCTCTGCGTGCTGGGTACGGATGTGTCCTCCACAGGCTGGAAGGGGACGGCAGCCCAGCTGTGGGGCTCACACCAGATGTGCGCCCCGACCAGAACAGTTCCCGCGCTCGGCCGAGCGTGGAGACACCCACCAGCTGCCGAGGGGCAGCACCGGGTGTCCCAAGGCAGAACCCCCCCCCCGGGCCTTTAAGCAACCTGGTTTCCAGAGCCAACAGCAGCAGCAAGGCTCCCACGGATCGGCCCCATCGGCTCTCCTCCGGCGATGCCACCGGCTCGCTGCTGGGCAGGTCGCTCGGGCTGGGGGGACGTGGGGTGCTTGGCACCCTGCAACGGGGTGAGCGCGAGGTTGACGGCATCCCCTGCCGAATGGACACCCCACACAGCCGGGGACGCCCTTGTCACATGGCCCTGGTGACACCCCTGGCTGGGCAAGGAGCAGGAGCCACACGGGGGTCTTTGCCAGTCCCTCTTATGGCAGACGAGGGTGGCATCTGTCCAAAAAGCCATCCCCCGGAGCAGGAGGCAGCGATTTCGAGATCCACCATCAAGGGTATCAAAAGCCACCAGGAGCTCCAAACAGGATCCGCTCGGTGGCAGCGCCGGGCGGCCCGGCTACCGCAGAGCTCGCGGCCGGCGCGCAACGGAGGAAGAGTTTACACGGCTGCTCCGTCCCAGCCTTTCCTACAGGCAAAGCCAGAAACTCGGTTTAAAAATTAAAGGGGGCCCGGCTCGGCCAGCTCCACCCTTCTCCAACAAGCAGGGCAGGACCACCGCACCCGGCTGGCGGCTCCGGCTGCTCGTCTTCGCCGGTGGGCACGGGGCACCGTGCAGACGTGGGCACCGCTGCAGCCACCGCACTGCCCGCGCCGCGGTGGCTCCTGCTTGCAAAAGCCCGGTGGCGAGCTTGGCCGTGGAGCAAAAGGCACCTGAGCGGATCTGGGAGATGGGCTGGAGACATCCCGGTGGGGATGCTCGGAGAGGCAAGCGGGGTGTCCTCGCTGCCCGCAGCCACCGGGTCCCCCGGCAAAGGCGCGCGGGGGTTTCCTACCCTCAAAAGCTGAGGCGCGGGAAGGGGAAGCCGCTTGCCCGCAGCCACGTCGGTGACCGAGCCAGGAACAGCGCTCACATGGCTCGACTCGAGCCTTCACCGGCGCGACGAGCAGCCGGGTGCTCCCAGACGGGCGCTCGGGGACGTGGCGGGCGCAGAGCTCGCCCACCCGGGACGCAGCAGCACCACGGCTGGTCCGCGTGGCCCCGCCAGCCCACGGGCATCAACCGGGGACCGAGCAGTCCTGCCGCATCTCCCGGTACCTAACTCCGACCCAGGAGCCGGCGGCCGGTCCCTGCCTGCCGCGGGGGCATCCAGGCGGCTGATCCCTGGCTCCAGGGCCGTAAAAGCCACAGCTACAAGCGGGAGAGAAACTGGGCAGGTTCCTGGTGCTCCGATTTCGCAAAGCATTTAAATGCACGCTGAGCAGCGAGCTCAGGTCTGCAAACACCCGCCACCTCGTACTGGCAGGACCTCCATCCTCCATCCACTCCTCGCGCTAGCAAGCGGCCAAGCTGAGGCCGCTCTTCCCGCACAACCTAGGCGGCTCCGAGATGCCAAAACCCACCTAAGGCCAAGCGCCCCAAAACGTGCCGAGACCCCAGATATCCAGCCTTATCCACGCCGCACACGCGGTTTAACTGGCAACCTGCAACCGGGGGAGTGAGCTGTACCACTAAGAGACATTTTTATATTTTTGCTATCAGTCTCAACACGCCCCCACCCAAGCACGCTGTGAAAACCCCCATCCCAGATGGCCGCATCCATCTGAAGTCCACGCGGAGCCGAGCGCAGCCCCGCCGGAAAGGCGGCCGGGCCCGGCGTCGAACCCGCCGCCGGCGTGCCCTCGCCCCGCGCCAGACGAAGCGCCGCGCCGCGACCCGGGGGAAGCGGTTGGCGTTCCCGTGTTTTCGCTTGCCGGGGGTGGCCGAGGGCTGACGTGCAGCACTAATTACGCTTTATGAGGGAGGAGGGAAACGAGGTGCCAGACTTTGCTACGAGTCTAAGAATAAGGCAGCGTGAAAAGCATGTTTCAGCCGTTCCCCCTCCAAAAAGCGGCAGACCCAGGGGAGCTGCAACCAGAACAGAGCCCTTCTCACCACGTTCGCTCCGGCTTGGGTTTCACCGGAGCCTGGAAATCGCTCAGTCTCCAAGTTACGGCTCTTTGGGAGAGCTCTGAACCCCCCCCCGGGGGCGAATTCATGACAACCAGAGCTCAACGTGCTCAGCTGCAAGCAACCAACCCCGTCCTGGGGGTTTCGGACACGCGCAGCCCTGCCGAGTCCCGGCGACGGGGCAGAGCCAGACGTCGCGCCACCGCCCGGCTCTGCCCGCAGAGACGGCACCAGACGGGTGCAAGCTGGATGCTCCTCTCCCACTCCTCCCGTCTCCGGCCTCGCAGACTCATGTCCCTTCTCCCTCCCTCCGTTGTCAGCCATGAGCTGCTCTCTGCCAGCCGCGCATGGCTCCCGGCACTCTTTGCTTTGCCAAACTGCCCTAGGGATCTACACCACGACAGTGCTCTGGACCCTTCTTGCCCCGTGGCCCTAGGGTCGAGAAATCACCAGCGGTTTAGGGCAACACACAGCAACCCCCAGGGATTCTCCCTAGGACAAGGCAGCGATGGAGGCAGCAGGGGCTGTGACAGTCCTGCTCACTGTGAGGCTTCCTGAAAGGCAAAGCACACCGTGTCTTCTGGGTGGAGGAGGAACGCAGGGCAGGAAGAGGTCCCCAAGCAGCATTTCCCTTCCCAAACCAGGCTGCGATGGTAGAGGAGCTGATGATGAAGGTCCCACCAAACAGACGTGGGGGAATTCAACTGCAAAGGTTTAGGATAACCCCAGGTCCAAGCTGTCACCCCATCACACCACCCATGGTCCCCTACCCTGAGAGCAGCTGACAGAAGGGACCACAGGGAAAACCCAGTGTTGGGGCTGAGCAGCCCATGAAAGGTCCAAGCATCTTTGCTTGACCAGGGCTGGTGAGGCCACACGGGAGCTGCTCTGAGCGTGGCCTCCATCACTCCAGGCTCACATGGGGAAGAGAGCACTCGAGGAAGGCGGCTGCTCTCCCTGAACATCATCTCCTGGCAGCACCACCAAGAAGGGGGTCACCCTCTGCCAGGACACAGCCCAGGCACAGTCAGATCAGGGCTGCAACCACCACAAGAGCCCAGGACAACCAGCAGAGCACAGCCTGGGGCAGAGGGTTGGAAAGCGCCTCTCCTCCTGGGGCTGGTGTTAACTCAAGCAACAGATACGAGAAAAACCCGCTTCAGCATGTGACACCCTGTTAACCTCTTCGTGGTCCAGAGTGTGGCTTGGCCAAAGCCTGCTTTGACGCAGCGTGGCTTCCTCCACATACGGGCTGTCCTTCTAACAACACTAGCTGATTACGGCTGGGCCACGGCTCCATTTGCACATGGAGCTTTGCAGAAGGCTTGCAGCACCCAACCCCAAGCTATAAAAACCCAAGGAGCAACCAGGCAGAGTCTTTGGTGGCATTAACCAGCAGGACTGTTCCCTTCTCCGCACCAGAGCAGACTAATACCTCGCACTGAGCCCTCTGGAACGTGCCACGTGCTGGGAAAAGACGTTGCACCTCCTCTTCCCCAGCTCTCCAGCCTCTCCTCGCCATCTCGGACCCTGCGCTACGGAGCTCCCAATTCCCCTTGTTACAGGCAAACAGCGCCAGCACGGGATGCGCCAGGACTCGGGGCCAGACGTGGAGGAGAACGGGTTGCGCCTCCACCACATCTCACCTCCCCTCTCGCCGAGCAGGCACATCGCCCCTTTGTTTCTTCTCCAGACACCGGGAGAAGCGAGGCAGGGAGGCCGGGCTCCTCGCCTGCGGCCAGAGCCGAGGAAGCCGCTGCCAGAGCCAGGATTCACAGGCAGCTACTTCAGCAATCGGATCAATCCATGCTACTGACTTCAGGAGTTTCTGGCTCTGCTAAGACCAGGAGAGGTGGGAGGAGACAGCCAGGTGAGCCGAAAGGGATGCGGTGTGATGGGCAGAGGACAGGACAGAGACGCAGCCCAGGGCTCAGAGAGAAGATCGGCAGGCCCAAGACTGGCTGCAAGTTTATGGATGCTCAGGCTGGCCCAGAAACCGGGGCCGGCGGTCTCTCTGGGCATCCTCCAAGCGCAAAACGCCCGCTATGCTCCGGCAGGGAGGAGAGCTGCTGGATTTCATCCTTCCCTACAGCTTCCCTCAGGCACCCCGGTGTCTTCTATAAACAACAACTTGCCCAAATCCTTCGCAAAGCCGCAAACAGTCCCTGCATCACAGATGGGGAAGCCGAGCCCGGCAGAGCAGCGGCGGCTGGCTCAGGCGCATGGGTAAGAGCCGGGAGCAGAGCTCAGAGCCCTTTGGCTGCTCCGGCTACCGTTGCCCTCTTGGCCTCATCAGGGCAGAAGATGTTGGAAACATCTCCACCAGAAGCGCCCACGAAACCTGGACACCAGGGAGACAACCCCGGCACGGCGCTGACGCTGCGAGAACAGGGCGGCTCCGCGATCCCCAGCCCATCGGGTGCTCCGCATCTCCCCCATCCCCGGCACGGGTTTGATGATACATCATTAACTATCTATGGTTAGAAGATCAGCTCACATCGCTGCAATCGATGCCCACAGCACTTCGCGGAGACGGTCCCTCCCACGGCAAGACTCGTGAACGGGCTTGCATGCAAAGGCATGACCGCAGGAGCCTGCTTGGCCACGTCGCCTTTCGGCAGCTGCACGGGGCCGTCTGAAGCAAGCAGGAGGCGGAGGGACGAGGATGCCCTCGGCTCGCGTGCACCACTTCACACCGTCACCACCGCCAGCCGGACGAGGGCTCACGGCGACGCTCCCTCCAACTCAGTCTAGAAAAAGCTGGTTTGCTTCACCCAAAGACTTACTTAATGAGCTGCTGCTACCTGCTGGAAAGGATTAAATGAGTAGATCTGGCGGAGAAAAAGCAAAGAAAAAAAAAGAGGAAAATAGCAGAAATCATGGCCAACGCCCTTTGTCGCACGTGGACCTGGACGGAACAACCTCGCGTCAGTCTGATGGGGGAAGCACTGCCCAACCACGCTGTGCTCTCGTCTGCTAGGACCTTCCAGCCACGTTAACACTCATCCCGACGGAAGCGAGGGCAGAGGGGCTGTGGGGACAAGCGGGCAGGTCCCCAAAGTCCTCCAAGAGCCATTTGCACACACACACCCCACCGGCGGCTTGCAGAAAAGCTCACAGACCTGCAGCCTTGCACCTTGCTGCACCTCGCGGCTCAGGACTGTCCCCAAAGCCTCCCTCGAGGCCACTCAGAGGGTCAGCGCCCATTGGGGCCGCACCGCCTCGGTCCCCCGCCCCATGTCACACCCCGGCCGCCACCAGCAAGGGCTCCGGCTCGCACGAGCATCCTCGCAGCACGAGCATCCTCGGAGCCCGGCGCTTCCGCTCCTGTTTCCTTTGTCACCGCAGCCGCGGGAGCCGAGGGGGGGGGCACAGAGCTGGGGCGGCAGCCGCTGCTCTCCCCCAACCGGGATCCTGCTCTCCGGGAGCAGCTGGGACACGATTTCAGGGCACCCGACCCTACCCCACGTTATCAGCAGTGCGTTTCGCCACCGGAACGACTTCGGACCCGATGAACGCCGCCGAAAGCTGCTCCTCCGAGAGGGCCGGGACAGCAGCAGGTAGCTCCGGCCCGGCCCCGGGGCCCCCCCTCGCCACACGCCCCCCTCCCCAGGCAACACAACGCTCATCCCTCCTGCGGCGCTTCTCCATGAGCCCGGCAGCCCTTGGCGAGTGCCCCAACCCCACATGGGGCATCGGGGCCAGGGGCCTCCGCAGACGCCAACTTGCCGGGTCGTGCCAAGCTCCCGCTGAAACAACTAATCCGAAACCGCTCCGAAAAAGGGTGCGGACCGATGGCTCGCGATCCGTCTGTCGGGAGCAGCCAGCGACGCTGTTGCAGCCTCCCTGAATTTGCACATTTTCCAGCGGAGCTGCACACCCCTTTATTGCTTTTCGGCTCCCGGACCCCGAGGTGTCTCCGGGGCAGGGGGTGTTAGCAGCTGCCAGGCCCTCCTCTGCGGTCCCCAAATGCATGTCCCCATCCTGCCTGGAGAAGAGCGGCCCGGCGCCATTCCCGAGCCGCTCGGCTCCTCCGAGGCCCGGCGGGAGCCGGGAAAGTTGGGCGGCCGGGGCCGGGCGGCGTGCGCGGCGCTGGCTCCGAAGGCGGCGCAGGCCAATGGGAAGCGCGGAGCATGATGTCACCACGCTGCTCGCAGCATGGCTCTGGCTAACAAAGAGAACAATGAGGCTGCCGGGCCCCCCGCGCCCAGGGCCCCCCGCGCCCCGCCGCCGCCGGGCCGCCGCGGGCGGCAGGGCACGAGAGGCGCGTGGCGGGCGGCTGCCCCGCGGGTCAGGCTTGGCCCCAGCGGGACCAGACAGCTCTCCCTGGATGCTGCCCTCAAAAAGTCCTTTTTTTATTATTATTGTTTTTTTCCTCCTTAAATAGGGGGTCTTTGGCTGCAAGGGGAAACCGAGGCAAGAGCCTACTTTGGATTTCCTCGAGACAAAGCCCCGCTCGGCGCCCGCCCAGGCGCGCCCGGGTGTCCTTTTGTGACAGATTTGTGCAAGGAGGCCTCCCCCCCCCCGCTGCATATCTGAAGAGTTTCACATATTTCAAACGAGCGCAGAGAACGGGCGAATATCCTTTATACACATCGAGCCTGAAATGCCCCACGTTGCCCCGAGCGAGGGGGAGAGCGGGCGGCGACTAGGATAAAATCAAAGCTTCTTGGCCCATTTCGGGTCCTCGCGAGCGCCTGGGAGGAGGCGAGGCAGGGAAGTCCGGCAAACCTGACAACTTTCCGCCCGCAGAAGGGGTTTCTGCGCCCGGGCCGCGCTGCCGGGCCCCGAGTTTAATTAATCTTGACAAAAGGTTGCGCTGAAAAATAAATAAATGAGGAGCAGCGGCACAAAGCCGGGGAGGAGGCGGCCGCCGAGCGCAGGCGGGCAGAGCCGCAGGGGCGACGGCTTCGCCCCGGCAAGTTTCCGCCGCCGCCGCCGCGGCACAAAGAAACAAAGCGCCAGAACCGACCCGGATCCCGCGCGGGCCGGGCCGGGCCGGGCCGCACCGGGGGGGTCCCGGAGGGGCGGGGGGGGCGTTACCTTGCCGGCCCACGATCTCGGCGACGTGCTCGGAGCTGGGCACGGGCACGCACTCGGTCATGTTCACGCTCCTCTTCCTGCCGCCCAGCACGCCCAGCTGCTCGGCCAGCAGCGCGGCGGGCGCGCCCAGGTGCGGCGCGAAGCTGCCGAAGGCGGCGGGCGGCGAGGCGGCGCCGGCGGCCGGGGGGCTGCCGCTCCCACCGCCGCCGCGCTCCAGCAGGCCGCCGGGCTCCGGCTCGGCCAGAGCCGCCTCCGCCGCCTCGCCCGCCTCCTCCAGCCCCAGCAGCGAGAGCTGGGCACGGGCACGCACTCGGTCATGTTCA
>PTFA01000232.1:678491-696441 GCA_003342895.1 Casuarius casuarius
AAAAAAAAAAAAAAGAGAGAGTCAGAGCAAGAACGCCACAGTCAAAAGATCCACTCCTGTATGGGTTATAATCTGCTAGAGATAAGATTCAGAGGACTGTTATCAGTGACTTGCCCTTGACACAGGACACCTTGGAAGCCTCTTATTCAGTGAAGACACGGAAGGACTCTGCACAAGGAAAGAACTGGCCTTCCACAAGTTTCACTCTGTATTCTCTTCTTCCGAGTCCCAGGCACTGAGGTCCAAATCTCAGAATAAAGCCCACGACAAAAATACAGGCATTTCTCTGCTGAGATAACTGGAAGTGGCCTAGCACAAAAACTCCAAGCAGGGGCTCGACACAGACTAGAAGAATCTCTACTTTGTGAGAAACATTTAATTCAACACAATGAATTACAACAGGACAGATTTACAGAATCATAACCGTAACAGACTGTTCAAAAAGGAAAGTAATTTTCACTGGCAGCTGTACCAGGCAAGGTTCCCCAAAGCAATACCTGGTAGAGCAGCAGCAAAGTACAATTCAGTCTTCTTGCAGTACTCCAAATGAGCAACATCAAAGAATTTTTGTATTTTCACATCCTTTAGAAAAACGTTAACATCGTATCAATCACTTTGGCATGGGATGTTTTTCAAGGAGCTTGCACCTATTCAGGTCACTAAGCTGAACCACTCCCAAAGGCTATTACTTTCCAGGCAATTCCCCTGCCCCCTTGCTGTTATTGCTAATCATTCTTACATGATAAAGGCTCTGGGAGCTACTTTCTTCCCCAAGTTTTGGGATACCAACAACTTGTACAATTGGTTAGTGGCACAATATTTAATCCACCACTTTATACTGTACTCTTAACTGAGACTTCCATGCATAAATTATGCAATGGATACCCTAAGACTAAAATAATTTTTGCAACCTAGTCAACACATTCTCCAAACTATAAACTCTGATCTTCCTCCCCTCTCCCTATCCTTCCTAGATAAATCTGTCTTTTAGCCACAAATTACCCCAATATGCTCACAGACGTACTAGAAGAGACTGAGGAATCAATCAAGGTACCCATGGTGAAGCCAAATACTTATAAACACCTTAAGGCAGGTTTCACATCATTTCGTTTTTGGACACAAAATGCTGGTCACTTCACTGCACATGCAAATAAGAAAGATTCAATACTTAATAAAAAGCTTTAGATTCATTTTTAGATATCAATTATAGAAAAATCAACCTTTTTCCTTTCATGTTTTTAAAAGAGGTCAGAATATTACCGCACATGAAAGCAGAAGTGTAGACACACCTATTGGAATGGATTCCCTTCCCTCCACGCTCACAAAAACAGAGGTCAGGGTTCTTGGCACCAGAAGAGAAAGGAGGAAAATTTCCTCGTTGTTGGTCAGAAATGAGTCATCCTTCCATTCTGAGCTGAAAAGGTCCTTCTGACCAGACTTAAACCAAAGCAGAATATACCACAGAGTGGGTATATTTACCTTCAAAACGCTATTAGGCTATGCTCGGACATACACAGAATTCCATATTGAGAACTTGCACGATAGTGCATTCAGTGTGGTGCCGGAACTAACTATAAAAACAGATTGCCACTGATGTAAGACGATTCCTCGAGTACAACTTCCTCTACACATCAAGCCTCAGATGGAGGAGGCACTGGCAGTTCATCTCTGAGACTACACTTCAAGACCAATGTGGTCTTGTGAGGAAAGTGAAATTCAGTGACCTGAATTGACGTATGGAATGACAATCCACAACATAAAATGACCTCCCTACAGTCTGGTACAAACAGGTAGCCTACAGCAGAGTAGCCAAGGAGTGAAACAGCATCTCTCTCACTTGTACTAGAGAGAAAATTGTTTTTATGGGTCACTGTTAAAAGTATTTTGATAGAAAAGCCTGAAAAATGTATCACCTATCATTGACCCACAAAAAAAAAAAGATAGGAAATTTGGTTCCTAGTATTTTCCCTCCCACCATTTTATATTCCTTTATTCCCTCCCACTTTTGTATTCCCTATTACCCTACCCCTTTAGAAAAAGGAGGGGGAGTAGAGTTTAGTCAAGTTCCATCTTCAAAACTACCCAGCAATTAATGAACCATCAGCTTCTCAACTTTTCCTGAAGCGTACATCAAAAATGCTCATAGGTACAGTTGGATTGTTGGTGCAATTTACTCTGCAGACACTCTTGGCTTTGTAAATGGTTGTGCTGACCCTGCTGATAGGGTTTATACTGGGAATTCTTAGATGGAACTCCCTAGAAGAAAAAGAGAAAAGACTTCATAAGTTAATAGGCACTGATATATCTTTGTAGCAAGTGAGCTCTTAAAGGACAAAGTATCATCGCCAGTCTTAATCTGTAACATATCCTTTTTTTTTTTTATCTCCTGTTTTTCACCTTCAGCAGATAATTTATCCTGGTGCTTTACTGTTGCCAGACCTTTGTAGTAGAAAGAAATGCAAGATATTTAGTGCCAAAACAAAGCTACCGTTAATCATGCAGTAAAACAGGAACTTGAAGAGAGCCCAGATATAAGATGGTATCTCCCAAAAGCCTAACAAATAGCACAATTATAATCAACTCCCAGCTTAAAGGATTGGTGAACGTAAATCACTCTGGATTCCACCTGATACTGAAATACAGCTGTCACTCCCTCCAAAGGGCTTTGCTTTTCTTCTGCTATTCATCCTAAGATGCCTTTTTCCCCCCTTCTACATTTGTGTTTCTTGCCTCACAGGCTCACACAACCGGAGTCTACATAATCAAGCATCAAGAGTATTGGCTATCCCATTTCAGTGACAGAACACTAATTGCTTTTCTTAGGGTAGGACTTAAAACAAGCAAAAATTAAAATCAATGAGTTCTGTTTTCATCTCATTGCATGAGCTCCACTGATGATACATAGTGCTCCTGGCTAGGGTTACTTCAAAATTAATACAGCAAAGGAACATCCTGCTTCACAGCACTGCTCGCTCTGTCCTGTCTAATGCAACATTTAAGAGAACTTCAGTTGGTGTATACTGGCTTGGCCTTATGTGTAGAGTTGAAGGTCATACCTCTGCTTCTGTTCTGAATTACTACACTAATTATTTACTCTTCCAAACTATTTTAGTTTGCAAGATGGTAACAAAATTGTAACTGCACCCTGAGAAAGTTCCACTGCACAAGTGGAAGTCAGATACACTTAAACTATCACAAAGGGTGCATTGATTTCAAGAAGGGACGCGGCACAATGTAAAGGCCCACTTCTGTGAATCCTGCAGTCACCACTGTTAAGTGATCTCAAACTTGCATTGTTCCTAGATAATGAGAAAGTGTATTTTTCTGTTATTTTCATCTTACAAATTCCTGCCACATAAAATGTATTTCGGCTACTTCTCTCTTTTGATAGTCAAGTTACCCTTTCTAACTTCTAAGAATATCACTTTGAATTTCTACGAATGTGCCTTCTAAAAATATCATGTTGGATTTCTACGAATGTGCCCTCTGACACAGCCTGCAAGAAAACGCTTACTAAGAAAGCAAAAGCCAGACAGAAACGGGGGAGGATGGGGATGAACACAGGAGAAGACCTGCCCATCCACAGCATCCTCTTCGTTATCACAAGAAGTAAAAAAAGAAAATTTGGAAAAATGAATTGCCATTAGAAGATGCAAACACATTTTTAAAAACTGATCCACTTTCAAGTACTTACATACACGTTCTGGCTATACATTTAGCCCATCTGATGGAACGACACAGAATATTCACTGACGACATAACACTCACCAGACATCACACCCATCAAAATAGTTGATTTTTGCCTGATAGAATGGCTACTTCACTTTTAAAAGTGCATGCTAAAAAAACAAAATTTTGTCAATATATGCTAAGATTCCCTTTGAAAATATTCCTGCCTTCAATGAAACACTATTCAGTACAGTTTAAGGCGAGAAAGGAAGTTGTCATATTACCTGGACTATACATTCTCCATCTCCTGGTCATGGTCCTGCTCCTCCTCCTCCTCTTCTTCTTCCCCTTCTTCCTCACCTCCTTCTTTCTCTGAAGGAGCTTCTCCATCTCTTGCTATTTCCTCTACATGGGCAAGCATGTCAGCCATAAGGGCCTCCTCCAGCCTCTTTCGCACCTGCTGCACCAGTTCCTCTTGCTTCCTGCCCAAATTAATGAACATTCACATTAATTCTCAGAGCTGCTAACACTGGGGGAAAGGAATCTTAAATCCCTCATGCATGAGGTTGGGGAGGAAAGTATGACTTTAAAAAAAAGCCCTCTATGAGAATTACACTGTAAAACAATTGCCCTGCATTATATTGTAAGTGAAGTTGAAAGAAACACATTAAGGTTGCCCAACATTTTCTATCATGAGTCCTTAATATTGATTGTACCTTTTTAATTCTGGCTGAAATTTACCTAATCTAGCAGCTGACTCAAGCCCTTTTTTGTTATTACCACTAATATTGTTTTAAACAAGAAAGTGGTAACCTACCCTGTTCAGATTTCCAAAACTGAGACTGGAGAAAATTAAACTTCTGATTTCCATTTTTTTGCTCATTCTCTTTTTCGGTCGCAATCTTAAATTTTACAGCTACTTTTATGTCAAAGTTGTAAAGCAGTGACCAACAGTCTGTGGCTCATGGGACACCTATTTCATCTCAGCCACAGGAAATCGTAAAGTTATAAACAGACAGTCTTTCCTGGTCAGTCATCTTGTAAATTCAAAAAGATTTACCTAGCAAATAAAACATTTTCTACTTTTGTACAATGTTAATGGATACAGCGTAGTGCGATTTCAAGTTAGAGATCTGAATATAACAAAGACATTATCAGCTGCTTAAAGCTGAATTTTGACCAACCTCGATTCAGCAATGTTGTTTGTTACTGAAAGCAAGCTACACACCTAACTAAACTACACCCTCGCTGGCTGCCACAGCAGCATTTAATGCTTTATATGGCCCTGTGGTGACACATAGGAGTAAAGTGCAAAAAAACATTAACTGGAATCCCCAACGCAATTAATTAGACCAGGCTGGAATGGTGAAAAGAACCACACCGTTTAGGGCTCCTCCTCCCTTCTTTTTTAGGGGTACCTTAACCAAGGTTACCCAAACTCAGATACGTTTTCCAACACAAGATCACATGCTTTGACATGAAAAATGTAGGTAGGAACCCTGATGCATCAGAGCAACTGAGCATGGTCAAAATAAAAAATTAGTAACAGGCTCTAAGTACATGTCTTTATGAGAGCAACTCTGTAAAACAATTTTTTCTCCTCTTCATAAGAAGTAGTATTCAAATTAATTCAGTCAGCCATAGTCCTCTATCACACATTTAAACTTGCCATTGAAAAAAGAGGGTATAGTTATACCACACACACACACAAAAAGGCAGTAACTGATATTTCTAGTTAATACCTAATATCTTCATCTGTCACCATAAATGCTTTGCAAAGTGGCTGTGAGGTGTTTAGCCAAACTCCGGGATTCTTCTCTACGGCAGCAGACAGCTGTCCGGTGATGGGCATAGTGCTGGTGTGCAGAGCACTAGCTATAGCAGACAGAAGGGTCTCATCAGTGCAGCCAGGGCCAACCCCTACAGGCAGAAGGAAAAAGAGACAGCCAAGATTACACAGGAACAGTGAATCAAGAGAACAGGCGCCACTTCAATTTTTAAAGGGAGAAGTTGCGTATCGTCATTTAGACAAGTTCGTACAACGTAAGTCTCAGTCCTAAACACTTCTAAGAACCTCGGCACGACTGTCTCAAAGGTTATTTAAACCTAGATCAATGCCTCATTCTGTTACATAAAACCCAACTTGCAGAAGGGAGCTGTTTAAACAGGCACTACTGCTGGAAAATAAAAATGTCAAGAAAACTATGCCACTTTGTCTCATCTACGCTTCAGTATCCCCTCAGGATGAAGGGCATGCAAGTCTTCTAGCCAGAGTACTAACTGTTCCTGCTGAAGTAGGAATGGTCCACACAGCTAAAGAACAAGCAGGTCAAACACAATACCTTTAGATCACTACTGATTGATATCAAAATGCCACCCCTAGAGTTAAGAGCAGACTCCGATTACCTTGTAAACCTTTTGGAAGGTCCATTGTTTTCACCAACTCTTCTGCAATGTCAAAAGCATTCAGTCCACTTAATTTCTTCTCCCAGAAGAGCTGACATCAAAGAAAGTGTTTATTGGTACAAAACAGAGAAATGGATTTGACAACCACACAAAGCACCTGCTACTATATAAAAAAGGGAAGAACGCTGGTGCAGACAATTTTATATTTGATTTACTATAGAAGGGGCCTGACATGTCCAAAGACAGGGAGCAATCCTCACTGCTAACAGAGAATCAATCTCACCACATCTCTGTCCTGATTAACTGCCTTGAAAAAGATTTTCTTTTCCTCCAGGGCCTGGTACTTTCACTGCTTCTTTCTGATTCTGAACTGCAACAGTAAGGCAACACTTGTTTTCTTCAGAGTGCGCATAGTAAGGGGCAGTTCTTTTAGACTACTACTACTATTTTGCTGTCTCACATATGCCACAGAATTTAAGTTAAATATGGAAACTGTATCCAAGCTCTTTCCAAAGTAAAGCATTATTTTATTGCTTTGCAGTAGTTTCTTATAAGAACAACCATGTCTAGTCCTTCCTGGTATTCTAAAGAACAGATTTTCTCGAACTTGTACTCAAAATGACAAGTGAACCCTTTTGGTTTGGTAGGAAGGCAGATATTACGAAAAGATGTATGTTCAACTCACAATCTATAAGAACAATCAATGAATAGCTAAAGCACTATTTTCTCCTGCAACAAAGCAACTTTATCTAGGTTTTGAGAAACCAAGAATTTACCCCAGTCCACACATTTCCCCTTTTCCTGCCACCAAAATCTGAATGTAACTCAACCCCTATTACTTTTCTGATTGCCAGCTCCTAACAAGGGAACAAGGACAGTCAAAGCCAAAAGAGACAGGCTGGATATCCTCTAGCCTACAACTTTCAAATAGGTGAGTATTTAGCCAAGTGCACGACAGGGCTGAGTACTGCTTTGAAAAATTGAGGAAACATCTGGATTCAGTTGACCAGAGGTTAAAATGCACTATGGTCCAGTAAAATATTTTAAAGCTCTGGTTTAACAGACTCTTAGATGTATGATGCAGAGAAAGATGCAAGAAGGAGTAAGTTTGCCCTATTCCATGCTATATAATACAAAGTGAAATATAAAAAAAAAAAAATTATCTGTATACACACACACACACACATATGCTCTGATGTTGTCATAAAAGCAAAAAGAAAAAAGGTTAAATATAGAAAACACAAACATTAGAGTCTAAGAAGCTGCATTACAACAGGTAGTAAGTAACGTGAGTAGCAGAACTACAGAGGCCAGATTTACATCTTTGTGCATTGCAGCTAATCTTTGCTGTCTGATACAGATTACACTCACCTGTCACTCTCTCTCTCTCTCAACAGGAGTACAAGTCTCTATTCACCTCAGTTTTTTGTAAAACACGTATGAAAAGGGTATTGTTAGCAACCCTTTTTAGTGTCTTAACTAGCCAAGGGATTTATAGAAGGAGAAATACTACAAATGCACATGTCCTACTCCCTTAGGAAACGGTGCTAAAAACCCACCATCTTGCTTTTACAAGAGAATTCATTTCAAACACATCCTAAATCTCGCTTCAGAGAGATACTTTTGAAGTTTGTGGAAAGTTATCAATCTTTTTTTTTTTTTTTTTAAAAAAAAAAGGAAACCATATTCCTGTTGGCATACAGTATATTTTAATTCCCCTAGACCTGAATGAGTTCAAAATATACTGATAACCGATGCAGATGACACTGTCTGAACAGACTAATGAAGCTGAATACCTAGTTTCCAAAAGGTATAACGACGGACTCACTACAGGAAAGGATTCACAGACTCCCTGTTGTGAGCTCGGCTGAGAGGACAGGCTGTCAGCTCCAGGTAATACTAATGAAATGAGAATGCCTTCCAAAGACTGCTTTGAACATGTAAGCCTCACTTTACCAATGCCTTAACTTCAAAGCTGCATTTGTTCCTAAGCACACTTTTTGCATCCTTTCACTAGATTGAATTACAGCAAAATTAAAGGAAATCTTTCAGGTTATTCTGTTGTTTGCAAATACGCAGTACAATCAGAAAAACAACACTTGATCTTATACTTAATAATGACATTCCACATGAATTTCTGACCTTATTCATACGGATAGAGTTAATTATCAATGAGATAACGATCTAAGAAGAGGTCCATGCAGGGCTGCAATCTCTTAGTACATCAGAAGCACCACAGTCTAGTCTATACCGGAACAGGGATTTCTTGAAACACAGAACCCTCACACAGTTGGAACATTTGACAGCAATTCTAATTATAATGCAAATGTCCCCTAAAGTGGTTATGACTTCTGTTTAAATTTGTAGATAGACTTGATTTCAGTATCAAGGAAAGGCAGTTTTAACTACAATGAAATTGTGACCTAACAATGGTTGGAATCTAGTTACAAAACACAGTGCAGACAGCACATTAACTATATACTGGAAATGCTTTTTGTTTTGATTTTAAAAGCTGGGAGCACTATAAACTGTTGTTTCTGAAATCTCAGACACTTCAAATTGTCATGGAACACTTGTTCAGTGTTACAAAATTAAACTGTTTTATTATGTGACCCTCTAAACAACAAAAACAAAAGTTTCTTAGCTCTAGAAAAGCAGCTACTAGGCTGAAAACCTTACCTGCCGAGGCTGGTCCACAGCTTTCTGAGGATCACTCTTCACCTTATTGCTGGGATGGTTTGTGATCTTCGTGACAGGCTGCTTGAATATGGAGGCTGTCTGTCTGACAGGGAGTGCAGTATTCAAATCAGGTTTGCCCTAAAAATTTCAAACAAAAAGAGGGAAAAGACACAGTATTTTCAGTTTGAATAAATGCTACAACAGCTAATAAAGATATATGGTGGTGAAACAAAGCATTTACGTACTTGAAAACTTGTCTGATGTTCAAGCTATATCACTTAGACTGCTAAAAATGTATTACTACCGTCAAATTTTGGCTTAGGTCTATCAAATTTAACAAAAGTTTTCCCACTCTTTCACATTCTAATTAAGATATTGGTTCCTCTCATTATAGTTTATGCATACTGACAGAACTTGAAGTCAGAATGCTGAATTTACTTTAGCATTTTAATATGACAAGTCACCTTTGGATCACTAAAACTGAGTTTGTAAGAATTAGAAAAATTATTACACAGAATTAAGAGAACAGTTTGCGAATCCAGAAGACATTGTAAAAGCCTGTTTAAATTCATCTGTGAGTGCCAATAAACAACAATGCAGTGGGAATTTTGATTGCTTTTTTACCGGCAGATCTTAAATTAAAGCACATCAAATCTAAAAGCTAAAAACTCAGTTTAAATTCAGTTTTTAGTGGGGCTGATAACAATCAAGTTTTCACTATATGATGACATTTTCTGCTAGTTGGAACTTAAGAATGGCGCTGTTCATTCCGAGATCTAACCTGCAAATCTTGAAATGGCTCTAGGACATACTTTGTTCTTAAGACTGCAGGCATAGTGTCTGCTTAACATATTTATTCATGATATATAGCAAAATATTCAGGACAAATAGCATTCTGAATCACCTGCACGCTAATTCATTTATAAGCTGATGATAAATTTGAAATGAGAGGTAGGGGTGTGTGCGCACACTACTAGTCTCTGCAAGGCAAGGCATTCTTCTTTTAAAAACATCACCAGAGCACCTAGTGCTATAAGTAAATGCTCCAGTCACTAACATCAGAATATCATTCTTTATTCTTGACTGGTTGACATAGTCTAAAAAATAAACATCATGCTGTTTTCCACATTCAGCTTTCTGGGTGCGCACACAAACATCAAATGAACTGCTGGGTTCTGAAAAGCTTCCTGCATCTGTTGCGAATACTCAAGAACAACATAAGCCAATTTAGCCAGACAGGCGACACACCAATGTCACAGTAGTACTACAATCACTGTTAAACCATAACAATCAAAATTACTAGGAGTCAAGACCAGACTCTTTATTCTGCTCTGCAAATAGGCCTTGCTACGCTCTTGTCTTTTCATCTTTCTGCCCGAAAAGCTTTCTCTCCCTAGATCAACGCCAAAGCTGAGACAGCAGCATGGCCTACCAGGAGCTCTAGAAAGTCGCTTGAGGCAGGCTGCGTTACCTCTTCATTCCTGCTGACCAGCACCACTCTTCCCTCCTCCCCCAAACAAAATGCTAGAGCAGAGCGGAGCTGCTGCATAGTCACAGGAGCCAACTGGAGATTTGTGGTTCTGGAGGAGACTGTGCCAGAGAAGGTGATCTTGCATTCCAAGGAGGTGAAAGAAGAGAAGGGAATCCCAGCTCTCTGTTGCACTGCAGTCTCCATGAAGAGGTGAAAATCCCCAAGGGACACATCCTAGCCCCCACCATCTGACTGGCTGGCAAGTGACAGAGAGAAGAGAGACAGATTCCAGCCCTATCTCCAACCCTTCCGTACAAAGACTTAGCAGTACTGCAATATTTTCATAGTATCAGTACTGTGGAAGAACCAACGAATTGCAGTATCCGTCCAACACCCCACAACAGAGACATTATATCATACGACTCCAGTTTAAAGCATTAATTCAAAACTGCTAAATTTGCATGCTCTCACAGACATTGTTTTGAGATGCAGTATGGCCAGTACAATAACAGATGGAGAGGCGAAAGCTTCCACTGCATCTCAGGCTTACTTTGGCTTGGTTAGAACAGTCATAGCGCATCCTCTGCCTGTTCTTGTTCATTTTACTCATCAACATTTTTCCTGTGCGGAAGTCAAAAGTGCTCAGGTCCATGGAGCTCCCCAGGTAACGTGCCAGCTGGGGCTTGCTTCGGAACTTTTTACCGCTTGGGCTGAAAAAAATACAGAAAAGAAACAAGGAGGAAAATTAAAACTCTCTGGCCTTCAGTAGCAGCGTTAGTTGCAAAAGAGGAGAGAGGCAAGTTTCATTTCTTTCATGAGAGAAGACAAACACTGAACTTCCAAGAGTGAAGTGCCCCTTCTCAGCTCACATTCAATTCTAGATGGATATCAGTGCATTCATGTCAACTCCTTTTCATGATTATTGCGAAAAAGACGAATTAAGTGCAGAATTTGTTCAAGTGTTTTTATAAGTAAAGAGCAAAATTCGGTCCAGGCATAAATGAACATAGCATAATTCCCGCTAGTACTGAAATGGAAGATGTCTGCACAAAAGCTCTCATTACTCAATTGTCTCAAATAATAAATGCCCATTTTCAAGCATAGCTTCTTCTCGCAGGAGCGTTATGTTTGACTAGCACCACAAATGTCTCCTCAGACCCCTTTTTCCCTCCTTGTATTGTACATTCAGCCTTGATTACAAGTCTTTGGTAGCACTCTGAACTCTTCATTTCAGGGTAACACAGCACTAAGGAGTAAGTAGAAAGTAAGGAAGTCAGCTGCTGACAAGCTGCAAAGCAAAGAATTACAAAGTTTAATTAACAACAGAGAAAGGTCAAAGCCTTAGAAAACTCTGCATTGAGGCCAAAACAGAAGAGAGATTCTTTTTAAGCATCTGATTGTACATGATAGACTACAACTTGGCAAGCAGATACAAATTGCTCCAACTTCTTCATTCTTTTTAATAATATAACACAAACTTTTGTGTTACTACAAAAAGCACTGCTAAATGAATATATATTTCATGTAAAAAGCAGACATAAGTCAATGCAGTGTGACTGCACTGTAAAACTAAACAGACAACGAGCACAAAGCATTTTTAAAGTTCTCATTTAGCATCACAACAATGCCTCTTCTGTTAATTTCTCCCATTTCTGTATTTTCTGTGTCTTTAAATATTCTCTGTTCTGACAAGCTAAGGACACCACTATGTATCCATCAGGCAGCTTGCATATTCAGCCTTAGTACAAGTCTGGTAAAAGCTCACTCCATACACTTCTGCTGTACAGAAACACAGGTTAGTTTGGTGAAAGGCATTTTATGACTGAAAATAACAGTTATTTTTTCACTGTGTATATATGGATATATACTTTTAAAGAGAGGTCAGCAGTGTTGTAATATTTTTTTCAGACAAATTCCACAGAAGCAAGCTTACCTCCTCACTAGCCTACAAATAACCTCAGTTCTTGATCTACTGAGAATCTCCTTTTGAAAATATAAGGCCACATGCCCTGTTAGATCTCAGTAGCAGAGAAGGTTCTGCCCCTGGTTGCTCCTAGCTGCTTATGCTGCCCCACACCTCTCCTCCCACATACGCTGCAAGCATGAAAGCATTCATGCAGATGCAGTTAACCAGACAGGTAAAATATTCCAGCTTTAGGGTGTAGGGAGAAGAGGAGGAAACACTTTATCACTGGTTGTTCTTCAGCTGGGCCAGTTCACCGTGGAGGTGCACAAATACCCAGCCAGAAGATGACACTGTGGTAGGCATAGGCAGAGAGGGAGAGAGACTGGCTCTCGACTTCAAATGTGAAATCACAGCTTAAGAATATAAAGGCAGTTATATGCCTCGACCCAGAAAGGAAAAACTAACTCCCACAGCTTTTAGGCCAAAGCCATCGTTGCTCTCAGTGAAGTCAAAGAGAGAAATTTCTTCTATATGAAAAACATGACACTACTCCCTCTTCCAGCATCTTCAGCACCAATTTACAATTTAGCGTCTTAGTAGAAATCCACCATTATTCATTGAAAATAAGATGCCACGCTGGTTTGTGCCGAGGTGGCAAGCATCTCGTTCTCTCACCTAAAAGCGCAAGATAGCTTCTAGAACAAAAGAGCTAGAAATACTCGGAGATGATAGTATTTTAAACGAAAGGGCCATGGATTGGCCCACCATTTCTTGAGATCGACACCTAATTCAGTTTTACCTACCATGGACAACTCATAGTGAGACATGAAAAATAAAAGGGACAAAAGTAGTTTTGAGTTGGCCTTCTAAGGATGGCTGAAGCTTCCAAAATACAACTCTGTAACAGATATAACGCAGTTTCACTCCGGACCAAGGTAGTGCTCCCTACGCACTCTAACAATTTCACAACAAACCTGAAAAGCTGCTCCAAATCAACTGAGAAGCATCTGCAAAAAAAGGCATCTGAAGGGACTCGGAGTCCTAGCTCCTCTTTGGGAAGCCTGGCCCAGAAGAGCAGCGCTGAAGCGTCCAGGAGAAAAGCGTCTATTCCGATTACGCGCCCTGAGAAAGGCAGCTGTAAAAGGCAGCTGAGAAAGCGCAGGGAAACAAGCCGCGACGGCGAGGCAGCAGCGAACTCGCTCAGTGAAAACAAACCGAACCCGAGGGCTGTGCTCCGGGGCAGCGCTGCCCTCCTGCCAGGAGCATGCTCAGCTCCGCAAGCTACAGGCACCCGAGAGGGTCAAAAAGCAGAAAAAAGCCCCCAAACACCCCCCCCCCCCCCCACTGAAACTTGAGCAGCAGGAAAGTTTTCATACTCACTGTAAGTCACAACAGACAAAAAGGGTGAAGCAGCATTTATGGAATCTGAAAGGCACTAAAATGCTTGTGTGCTCTCTTCAACATCACAGAACAGCTCAAAATGTGAAAGTCCTCTCCTTCCACTGCAGAGCGAAACATCTGAAGGCTTTTTCTATGTTAACAGTTTTTGATATACAAAGGCTTGAGACCCCCAGAAGGAAAGTTTTGACACAAAATTGCAAAAAACAACCTCTCCCAAACAGTGCTGCAGGTACTGCTATTGTGCGTGCGCTATACTTAGTTCACGGATTAAGGTCTTTTACACTTCACCATGTTGCTAAAAAAGCAAGGCCACCACAAAGTTACAAATGATTTCACATGCTTGTCCATCAAAAGATGCAACGCATTATCTGTTTGCGCAGCCTGCCTCAGCGTTAACAAAACAAACGCAAACAGCAACGAAGGGCAGGATTACCAAACCCAAGAAACCCTCGTTTGTTATTCAGGGACTTTTTTTGGTGCAGACTCAGACGAATGCGTCGCAGCCTATTCAGCAGCCAGCCGCTGCCAGGTGTCTGCTCTCCATGTGCAGCTCTCACCCTTTGTTCCTTCGCCTTATATTCTTAAGAAGAAAACCGACTGCAAGGCCGGTCCCTTTCCCCTCCCCCTGCCTCATTACGGAAATCTCCTCCCCTTTTTCTCTCCCCATTTAGCATACACCAGATTCGCAGAACTTGGGAGAGCTAAAGACAAAAGACCCAAAAAGAAAAAAAAAACAACCCAGATGTTGTCTGCCTTTTAAAGCAACGGAGATAGTAATAACCTAGGTGAAAAGGGTGATCAAAAGCAWACACTTAAAAACCTCATTTCCTTAGTGTGGGATGATGAGCGTAAGGCAAGATGTGTCTCCTTTTTTTACATCGTGCTCCCTCCTGCAAAAGCAGCTCTTCACCAAGCCATCCGAGTACCTCAGTACTCTCAGCCCACGCTGCCCTCTCCTACAGCGAACGCTCGTCTCGCAGGGCAAAGCTATGAGCTCTCAGCTGAGCGTAGAAGGTGCTGCACATCTCACTACCTCACCTCCACGAGGACGCAACCCTCCCGCCAGTCCGAGAGGCCATTCATAACAGTGTATGTCCCTGGTCTTCATGATACTTCTATCTGACGGTACATCTCTTTTTCTAGGAAACAAATTACACTGAAAGAGAGAGAGGGATTAATGGTTGCAGTGTATCTTTACGTAATTACTGGTTGCAGTGTCCCTACCAAGTCATAAATCTGCCTCGGTGTTCCCGYGCTCCAGCGGGATAATACATCCATATTCACAGCTTCCACCCCCCGGAAAGGCACGTAAAAGCCCTGATGCACAGTAATAAGCAAGACCAGGCGACCTTTTCAGCCCACGACTGCGATAACCCACCTCACGATAACCCACCTCACGGCTTTACGCACTTAACGGCACGTTTGCACATGGACGTTTCCAGGTTCCTCAGTACACTGGCGCCCTCTACTCACCCACCGACACGCAGTGTCCTTCGGTAATTACCAGTCGTCGTTTGCCACCACATCTGTCCTAAACCCCGAAGCTCATAACTGCCACCAGCAGCAGCAGGAAAGGGTGCACGCTGCTCCCCAGCCTCTCTTTGTCCAATAACTTGGGAGAGAAAAGTCTCCAAGCACAAAAAACTTTAAGGGAATATACACGTAAAAACTCTCAAGTTCCTAGAAACACGCCACTCTGCTGATAAATAAAAAACCTGAGTGGCAGCCTTGTAACGGAGTCATGAATCCAAATATCAACATCCATTTTTATAAGGTCTAGCTCAGGAATCCTAAGAGTTTCACTTTAGGAGCTTTGGATAATACGGACTAACTGAGAAAGCACATGGGATGCGCTCAGGAAATGCATTCTCCTCCGCAATTTGGGGGGAAAAATATTCAGATCAAGAGATTTTTGGTTTTTTTGAAAAACATTTTTCTGAACTTTTTACRTAGGTGTTGCAATAGGTAAGAAATCCACAATAAAACAGGCTTCACCTAGCATCAAACTTTTCACAGAAAATATTATGAAGAYGACTGCCATACAAAGCAGCTCCTTTCTATAAGCGGGAACAAATAGCGAGGAAAGCATCTATAGCCAAAACTCTTTCAAAGGCAACCTGCTACTTCACAAACCTCGTGACTCACTTCCCTTCCCGAAATTTGAAGTAAATCCTCTACACCTGCACTTACCTTGCTCACCCTGGATTTGGTGCAAAAGCTCCAAACTGGCCACAGTTTTTCCCAAATCTTAAGTCCCAAATAGGTGAAACAACAGATTCTAGTGACAAAGTTTCTGCTCAGTCAATTACTGGTAAACAAGAGGTTACTAGGAGCGTTTCTAAAATTTCTGACCACGGACTGCATCACTAGGGTTTAATTTCCAGCCAGTCACCGGGCACATTCAGACACGCACCTGACAGGTTGCACACATTCGGCTTAAGGCGTTTGTCTTTCCTCCCGACGCAGGTTCATATTCGAGGGAAAGCCAACTTTTGCGTAGAAAGCATATGCTTCTAGCATCCAGGATTGCAAAAGGAAACTTCCAAATATAAAACACAGTAGCCCTAAACAACGCTTCAGAAAAGCGGTAACRGCCACCCCACCGCCTGCTGCTAACTCTCAAGGCTGGTGACTGCACRTGAGAGCTTGTTTCCAATTAACTCCAACGTGGGACTACGCGTGCAATTTTTACAAACACTTAATGCATCTATATGTTCCTAGCAGCTGAGCCAGGTACACAAGAGACAGAAATAGCAGAGGTATTAATAAATTGCCATACACACATTTTCYACTCTGAAGTAATGCAAAATGCAACAGTAACCAAAAATTCCTGCAGCAGGGCCACATTATACCTTTGCTCTCTGTCCAAATTGATATAAAGGGAAAATCCATTATAACTTGGAAATAATATGCTACTTGGCCTCTCGGCCCCTCTTTTTTTAAGTTGAGCTCTGAGATCAYAACTTTACAAATGAACTAAGTGCTCTGGAAAACAGAGATCTTGCAAGTTTGCAGCTGCAGCTCCTCCAGCTGCTACAGCTGGCCTTTTCTTCTCCCTGCAGAGATCCCAGGCTGCAACAGGACAGCAGAAACTTCCAGCTTCAGGCTCATTACGGTGACTATTTGCTGGTTCACACACTGCTCAGCATGGAGCATTATTTTCATAATTACAATTTGATTTCGAACGTGAAACCTAACACGTGCAGAGAGCATACGTCTCACTGACGGTAAAGGCCAGATAAGGACAGCGCGTTAACTGCTGCTGCGCTCCTCCGGCTGCGGAGGGACCCCAGCTTCACACGTCGCTCCGAGGTGGCGGACGRCCCATGGGTGCATCGGAGACGGCCTCTTACGGATGCAAGGAGGATCCATATGGCCCACCTACAGCCATACGAAACACACAACTATATTAATAGAAACCCTTCAAGCCGAGCAAGCAGCTCCCCAACCATATGCTTCCCCCAATAGCAACGTTCACGGGCTAATACATCTTGTTCTGGCAGCGCAGGCTGAGCTCTCCCCCTGGACTTTCATCTGTAGTAACGGATATCACCGTAACCAGGTAAATCGTTTTCTTCACCCTATCCCAAAATCCTTAATGTATAGGAAGAGAAAGAGATACAGCTCCGAGAAGGCAGGTAACTGCCACTCTGCAAGCACCTTATTCGACGAAAGACATTTAGATTCAGCAGGCATAAAACACCCCGAAAGGGCAAGCGGCATTCCCAAAAGATCGCGACCCCCTTCCACCGGCGCTCACCGCACAACACGTTCACTGATGGCAACGTGCAGCCACAGCAGACAGTCCCCAGCCTTCCCGAAGCCCGGCTCGGCCGGCTTCTGTAACACACGCACCTACGGCAACGTGCCCCAGACCGCCGGCGCTTTTTTTAGAGCGCTCCGAGGGCGACAGCCGGCGCAGGGGACGAGGCTCCCGCGGGCACGGCTCGCCCAACCTTCGCGGTGTCTATTAATAYACGTGAACGTGCCACCCGATAAGTGCGGCGCGGCGGCAGGGCGAGCTCCCAGCCCCCACGGCGCCTTCACCCAGGGAGACGGGGGAACCTCCGAGCGGGCAGGTGCCTTCCGCCGCGGCCCGGGGGGCGCAGAGACCCCGGCCAAGGGGCGGGCGGCCTCTCCCCGCGACGCCCTGCCGCCACGGGCAGCCGGGCCGCAGGGAAGCGACCCGCCGGGGCACATGGCGGCAGGCCGCGCCACCGCGGCCCCCTGCGGCMCCGTCACCTCCGGTAACAGCGCTCTCGCCGGCGGAGAGCCCCGACTTTCCGGTCACTTCTTCCCTCTTCCATCCCCGCGGCAGGGCCGAGCGCTCCCACCTCTTCCGCTCCATCTCCGCCGCGGCCCGGCCCGGCCTGCCGCCGTCGCCTGCTGCCGCCGCTGCCTGCTGCCTCCGCCGCGCT
>PTFA01000232.1:697321-721796 GCA_003342895.1 Casuarius casuarius
GGCGCCACGGACAGGCCGCTCGCGGCGTGGGGCCGGGCACGGGTCACGGCGGACACGGCCCCACGGACGGGCCACCTGGGACGTGGGGACAGGAACGGGCCACCCGGGACATGGGGACAGGAACGGGCCACCCAGGACGTGGCCCCATGGACAGGCCACCGGGGACACAAGTCCATGGATGAGCCAAGCAGGACATGGGGACAGGGATGGGCCACTGGGGACGTGGCCCCATGGACAGGCCACTCAGGACGTGGGGACAGGGACGGGCCAGCCAGGACATGGCCCCATGGACAGGTCAGCCAGGACACAAACCATGGACGAGCCACTCAGGACACTGGGACAGGGATGGGCCACCCAGGACACAAGTCCATGGATGAGCCAAGCAGGACATGGGGACAGGGATGAGCCACTGGGGATGTGGCCCCATGGACAAGCCACCCAGGACATGGGGACAGGAATGGGCCACCCAGGACGTGGCCCCATGGATGGGCCATCCAGGACACAAGTCCATGGACAAGNAGGACATGGGGACAGGAATGGGCCACCCAGGACGTGGCCCCATGGATGGGCCATCCAGGACACAAGTCCATGGACAAGCCACCCAGGACATGGGGCCAGGAACGGGCCACCCAGGACGTGGCCCCATGGACAGGCCACCTGGGACACAAGTCCATGGATGAGCCAAGCAGGACATGGGGACAGGGATGGGCCACCCAGGACGTGGCCCCATGGACAAGCCACCCAGGATGTGGGGACAGGGACGGGCCAGCCAGGACATGGCCCCATGGACAGGTCAGCCAGGACACAAACCATGGACGAGCCACTCAGGACATTGGGACAGGGATGGGCCACCCAGGACACAAGTCCATGGACAAGCCACCGGGGACACGGCCCCACGGAGAAGCCACCCAGGACACGGGCCCAAGGATGGGCTATCGGGAACACAAGCCACCGGGCCACAGCAGAGGCGCTCCCCCAGCCTGACCCCGGGACAAGCACCCGCTGTCTGTGCTCCCATGGGACATGGTGGCATGGCCCCAGCACAGGCAGGGCAGCGGTGGCAGGTGGGACCGTGGTGGCACGGGGGGCCGCGTGCTCTTCAGCCTTCCCCATAACCAGACAAGAGTTTATTAGGTGTCCTTTTACAAGACACGTAATGAAACCGTGCCAGCTGCCATCTAGGAAAGACCAGCCTAGTTGGCCACTGCCACTACGTTGGCCACGGTCACGTGTGCCAAGAGGAAAAGCAAACTGCATACTGCCTATTGCCTAAGCACATAAGGCAACATCCCCGGGGAGAGTTTCTGCCTCCAGGTGCCGGTTACCACCTATCTTTAAACCTAAGGTCTGATAACATATGACTTATCAACTGTATTATGGCAGTAAAGTGTTCCCAACCGTTACAGTATCCGTTTTCTGAAGAACACGTAGACATTTGTCTCAATAATATTGCGCAGCAACAAGTTCTACAAGTCAGCCTCGCCTTCAAAAGAAACTCGGAGTAATTATTTTAAGAATCAAATGAAATACTCTTTTTTTCTGTTAAGAACCCTGCCTTATGTGCAGTCGTGAAGCAACCACGATTTGTGCTTCAGAGCAGCAGCATCTCTTGGAGCGCACCCAAACTCTGCGAATATCAGCAAGTCTTGCCACACTCCCGGTGATGCACGTGCGGGTACGAGTCCAGCCACCACTTAATCCTTTCTGGCAGTAAACTTATCCAGTCTATTTAAACTTTCAGTGCTTCCTCCAGCCTACATCTGTGTAACAAGCCGTTGGTAGTTTTACTTATTATTTTTTTAAAACATGCTCGCTCTTTTGTTTCAAATACCCTTATTTGGAAAGCAGCAGGGAGCGCGAGGAAGGATGTGAGATGTGTGCATCGCGCACAAGTCCAAAGAGCAGGAAACCCAGAGTCCCCCGCGCACGGGGTTCGAGTCGTCTGGACTACGTAGCACACATCGAAAACAACTTCAAAGAGCTGGGTGCATCTGTAGGTGCTGGGCTGTATTTGCGTTGTACAGGAAGATTGTTATATTTAAGTTGCATGGCTGTGGGGATTGTGTCTTTAATCAATGCAGAGCTTTCTGCTGTCCTAAAGGCGTTTCGTCTCTCTAGGGATTATTTTTGTTTTTTGTAGTTCTGTGTTTAATGCTGTCTCATTCTGGACTAATACCTATGAAACGTCTTGCTCTACTATCAGTATTATTTCCTGTAATCTTGAACACACAGATCAGAAAAACTCCAATTGCCAGTATTGATCAAAAACACCAGTTATTTTTCATAGTTTCCTTTTCCATATTTTTTTCTAGAAAAAAAGAAACAGCAAAACCCCTACCATTCTCACCAAAAGCTTGGGTTGAAATACACCTTTCTGTTTAAAAAGAACAGTCTAAGGAATAAAGTCTATAAAGGGAAATTGAGGCATGGTAGAGTTAACAGATTTGCTCTCCTTCAGCACAGCAAATGGGGAAACTGGGAATAGGACTCGGTAACTGGGAGACCGGCGTGCTTCATACCTAAAAGCCGAGAGCCATAACTCCTAGACTCTGTAAGGTAACGCGTTAGATCCCACTGGCCTATTACAGCTGGGAACAAAACCCTGAAGTCCTGCCTTTGTCTCATCCCTCTGCTCCAAAACAGCAGAGAGTGATCCTCACCACCAAGAATGATATTTGGTAGTGCGTCCTTCCACAGCAGCCTTTTGACCGTTTCCTCTTTTCCTAATTAAAATCAAAACCACTAAAAAGGAGACACCAACATTTCACTAAGAAATGAGATCATGCAAGACACACTCTTGTCTAGGTTTGGACACTGCATTTTGAGAAAGGCATGGAGCACCTGCAAGATATCCAAGAGGAGTGCCATGAAAATCAGCAGCTGTCTACAGAGATTACCTGCAAGGGAAGAGGAAAGAACTGGGTTTGTTTAGTCTTGGGAAAACAGAGGAGATCTGGTAATAGATGTCCACTGATAACAGCAGTTAGAAAATCCGTTTTCACCGACAGCTGGTGAGGACAAGGGGTTGGAAAAGGGAAGACTYTTTCTTTCCTAGGACTGTATGAAAAGTCTAGGTAGAAAGTATTGCTTGAGCTCAAGGGAAAATATTCCAGTGCTCCTTTGGGAACGTTGCCAAGGTGCATATTGCAGATACTGCCACCAGCTGAAAGTGCATTGGGCTGCCAGAGCGCCTATGTTGTTCCATGACTAGCAGACAATCCCAAATCACTGAAATCAGTTGTTATCAGCCACAGAAGCCTGCATTAGGATATCCAGAAAGAAAACACYCTTCTATTTAGCTCTGCAGATAACAAATTGAAAGCTTTCTACTCTGCAGCAGAACATCACAGACCCCAGCAGAAGAGCTTCTCTCAGAGCAGGATTTGCCAGGAAGCACCAACCGACCAGCCCCT
Source organism: Casuarius casuarius (assembly GCA_003342895.1). NCBI lineage: Eukaryota > Metazoa > Chordata > Aves > Casuariiformes > Casuariidae > Casuarius > Casuarius casuarius. Next base: position 700,735 of record PTFA01000232.1, read on the forward strand.
GCAGACGCCAGAACCCGAGGTCGTCCTGGGAGATCACAGCAGCCAGGAGAGACTGACAGCAGCAGAGCTGAACGTAACAGGCTGGGCATKGCTGAGGGGGTCACGATGACGACTCCGTGTCCCGTCTCCACTTCCTCAGACCCTTTGTGATAGGGAACAGAAAGGGGCATGCAGCAATCCTCACTACAAAGAGCTAAGAAGGTAAATGGTTTTCCTTTGGGGAATGTTCGGAGGAGATACTTTATGATAAATCTCCATCTCAAGAAAACTATTGTGATTTTTCTGAAAAAGAAGTCTCTGCTGGACTGCTCCTSAAAGTTATTTACAGGACCGGGTGCAGACTACACCACTCACACAGGCGAGTGGCTCCTTCGCAGAGAAGGGATGAACTTTCCTCCCTCTACCTGCTAATATAGCGCACTGCTATTGTGTTCCCTGGTTTCCCTTGTCTTTCAAGGACGAGCAACGTAACTGATAGCAGGCAAGTAGTTGGACACCAGTTTTAAAGCGTTTTAAAGGACGGTTCCTGGAGGAAGTCACAGCCCTTTATGTTCCTGTAGATCAAGACAACCACAAACAGCCCCGTGCTGAATGTGCAGAGTGCAATGCACAGCAGTTAAGTAGATGTACAAATAAACACTCAAAAGAGACAGACAGGAGCGCAAGTCTTCCTTTTCTTAAAGGCTGCTTTGAAGTTAGGCAGTTAACACAGAGCTGAACTTGCTTTTAGATTTTCTTTAAAGGCTAAGCCCGGGCAAGCGTAACCACCACTGTGCCCTCTAGCGGGACTCCTCTCGTGTTGAAAGCACAGCTCTCCTCTTCTATCGGGTCATAGCCTTCAACTAATTCACTCACACAATATATGCAAAATTTGGTTAGCTCATTCTGAAAAATAATTAACTGTTAGAAAAGAGGCACTACTAGGATATTAAAGATTAGAAAGATCAGCCGCGGCACTTGAACAACCCTTACTCGAATTTTAACACAAATTTGTCCCACGAATGCTGAAGATGCTTCTAATAGGGTATTTCTGAGTGTTTGCTCTTGCGGAAGGAGAAATGCTAGAAATCAGTTATATGCTGATTCGAGGGTTAATCGGAGACAAAGCCATCACTTGAAACRTTACAGAAAGCACAAGCAGCTGAACCGTTGCCACAGGGTAAACAAATCCAAAGTCCGTATGTTTCTYGCAGCGCTTGCCCGTGCAGGCAGTTGGTATTTTGAATATGTTTTTCCTCTGTTGAATATCCTCTAATCTAATCTGCTGCGCACAGTGCTGTCACAGGGGCTTTGCTAAAGCTAGCTCTCACTAGCGAGAGCTGTAAATTGGCAACTCARGGAGACCAGGGTCCTCAGAGGAACGGGCAGAGACAAGACCTTAGTTTGAGGCCTTCTAAAGGATCTCTCAGCGGCGGGAGCGGAGGCTTACCCGCCCATGGGAGCGAGCCAAAACTAGGTCATTTCTCAAGTCAGCAGCAGCACATGACACCTGACCTGTCTGGGCATGTCAAACAGGTAAGCGGGAGCACCGGCTCTAACTGTGCAAGTCGGATCTTATGATTTTGATGACGTGTGAGTACGGGCTAATATGAAGTCCATTTTCAAGGCAACAGTTTGGATGAAAATAGACCAAAATCAATAGTGCTATGTATAGCATTATATAATTCCATATATAATCTATTTATATATATAAAATAAAATCTATATATCGACTGTTGTTGTTAATCCTACGTTCCCAGCATTTCAAAACACAATGGCTTTGGCCTTTCAGGAGTTAGCCCAGATTCAGGAGTGCTGCTGGAGCAGATGTGTGGGGCAGAGCGAAGAAATAACATGGTTATGCCATTACATCGTAAACTTATGTACCATTCCTTTGGATACAGCAGGGCTACAGAGCGAGTTTTACATGATAATGACTCTCCCTTCTCCCCCCATAACTAGCTGTGATCAAAGATGCTGCTAATCTAAATCAATTATTCTGTTAAATAAGTAGTTCAAGTGTCCTGTATAGGGCCACTGTCTTGCCAGGTTTTGCAACAGCACCCAAGCAGCACAGTTACTACAACAGATCTTTCCCCTAAAGAGATTTGAGTGTTTCATTACTGCCAAAAATTCTAAGATGGAATTTGTCACTGAAAAACAGAGATTCCATTTTCACACACAAATAAAGTTGTTTGCAAGTTTTGGCTTTCACTGAAAGGACCCAGCTTTTCCCTCTGAGTCTGCTGTGACTTGCTGGCAGAGACCACACCAACAAGAAGCCTTTTACCACTTTTTTCCCAACAGCTAAGATATTTTCATACAAAGTGCTCTGGTAGTAGATTGTTTCCTCACCAATTTATGTTTTGGCAGATGTAAATATACCTGTGAAATACAGATACACATTGTTTTTCTATTGAACACCCATATCAAAGAAGTAATACAACAGCTATCCAAACCACTGGTTTTTACTTTGGTATACTGAAAGCTTTCTAGGGTTTGCAGACTACCTTCCCTGAGCCCCTAGAGTACGTCAGAAAAGCTAGCCTGGTTTTAGGCAGCATACACTGCTTTACAATGGCAAGCACCCATCAGAAAGTTTAAGGGGTCCACAAAACAGTGTTAAAAAGAAACAAAACCATGCCTTAAACTACATGCCCGGACTCAGCACTATCATGCAACTCTGCAGAATCAGCTGTGAAAAGCTAACTGTATGTAAGTGTCCACAGATAACATTGACCTAGTAACATTTAAAATCAACACATAAGAAGCTGCACAGAAGAACGATTTAGGAACTACAGCAGCATTAAGAGTGATGAGCAACAACCACCCTGGGACAAATCAAAGGCTCCTTGAGCCCAGCATTCTAGCTCCAATATCCCAGCACTGGCTGATGCCTGCGGAAACCACATAGGAAACAGGACAGACACACAGCACGCCTTCCTTTTAGGATACACACATTCAAACAAGCTGAAGAAGATATAATATACAAACTCAAAACAGGCGTCTAGTCTAAAGAATGTGGGATAAGAATACAACAACACAAAAATATTATTCACTTGGTTTATTTTGTACATCAGTTTTATAAGTTATTCCCATGAGAATGAGATCTGCTGTGAAAGTGATCRCAGAAAAAGCACTAGGCAGGTGGTAAGTGATTTCGTTCATAATCAAGCGGTCACAGCTGTTCATGGGAGAGAAAGGAACATCACAGCCTGTTGCAGAATCTGTACTGGGCTTTACAAGCTCATGTCAAAGCAAGGTCTCAGCAGAAGGACGGCTCCAAAACACTCAGTCCAGCAAAAAATTTCCTACAATAAACATAAAACAGTAAATAAGCAATACTTCCTGCAAAGTGCTATAGCAGCCAATGCTAAAAATAGATTTCCAAAGCCTCAGAGAAATTTCTGTTACAGAACCTGATAGAGGAACTAGCAGAATGCAGGCACRCAGATTTTTAAGTCTCTTTAGAAAGAGCTATAAATGCCACAGAAACATCTTCTTTCTCTGCTCTTGTACACGAACATGCTCCTTCTAGATCATTTATGCACAATGACATATCAATGCTCCTCTTTGGCAACRTAAGCTGTGGTCTCAGAAATATATCCACGTACCTACTACTGGCTAAGACTTTTTTTAAAAAAAMCCTTAAAAATAAAAGTCCTTATTACATAATTAAGTTGCTTTTACATAACTTGAGAGCTTTTCCACTGACTTGCCCATAAACATCCACAGTCACCTGAGACATCATCGCAACTGACTTTGAAGAAAAGTTTCTTTCATAATTTAGTTACACCAAGGAATAGGACAGAATCGCGTGGCCACAAAACTAGTCACAAGTTTGAAGACATTCTAGCTAAGACTAGAATGTAAATGGATCTGCTAGAACTCCCAAATTACCACAGGAGACTTTTGATTTGAAATGATTTCTCAAGAATCACACTACATCGTAAAAAAAAAAATTGACAGCTTACAAAATAATCACTTGAAAAATAAATATTACTGATGTTTTATCCTGATGCTCTGTTAAGCCCTGTATAAAAAAAATAAAAAACCCACAGAATAATCACATTTTGCAGACCAACAATTTGATTCTGTTCTGGCAAAACAGCCACATCAACTGTCACAGCCACACAACTCCACTTAATCTAAGGAGATGCACACACAAGACTTACCATTAGGGGGAAGCTCAGTCTTCTTTTTTAAACTTGCCGCCGATGTAGGGAACATACTGAAGGACCAGTTTCCAGTCCGTGAACCATATTAGACCTGTCCCAGCTACACCACCCCACGTAACGAGGGTGGGAGTCCTAAAGAACAGAGACACACGCAGGTAAACACCGCCAAGTCTTCCCCGCTAAGGTTTGGAAACGCTCATCACTCAAATGTCTAGGAAAGTCATTTCATTTAAGAAAGAAGCTGGGCAAAAAGCTTGGCAGCGTCTCATATCAGCGGGGAGTATTCACTCCCAGGGCAGCCAAAGTGTTATACAGGAAACGGTGGAAAACGGTGGTAGTTAAAGGGGCCGCTGTCAAGTTGGGAGACGCATTTGTTCACTGTCCTACAGCCCAGCTCCCCTTACTCGCACCTGCAGCCGCTTTCTGCCTCTGCCCCCTGCACGGGAGGCGCCGCGACGGGCATTTAACCCCCGAGCAGCGACCGAGGGGCGCGGCCCCGCCGCCACCGGCCTCGCCGCCCCTCGGAGCCAGCTGCAGGGCGGCCGGGCCCGGCCCTGACCGGCCCCGCGCCCCGGCCCGCGGCCCTCACAGACCCCGCAGCCCGGGGCGCCCGGCCCACTAGGCCCAGCCTGACCCAAGCCCCTGGCAGGGCCCCCCCGCGCCCCCAGGGCCGGCGGGGGAGCCCCGGGCCCGCGCGGTGCCGGTACCGGGGCCCGGCCGGGCCTCACCAGTTCTGCAGCAGCTGGACGTAGCGCGGCCCCACCAGCTTGCTCAGCATCCCGCTCCGCCGCCCTCAAAGTCACCCGCTCTGCGCATGCGCGCGCCGCCGCCCAGGCCCCCAGCGGCCGCGGGCTGCCCGCGGCGCTGCCTGAGCAAAACCGCGTTGCCGTGGTAACGCCCCCCCCCGCCTGCCCGGCGGCCATCACGGGCCTGGCCCCGTCCCCACACACGCGGGGCCGCAGTGCGCCCTCCCCTAGGGCTACATCCAGCCCTGACCCGGTCCCCGTGCTGGAGGGGGGACACTGGGGCTGGGCCTGTCCCCACACCAGAGCGGGGACACGAGCTGTGAGGGGACTGGCCCTGTCCCCAGGCTGGAGGGGGGACACGAGCCCCGAGGGGACTGGCCATGTCCCCATGCCAGACCATGGACACAGGGTGGGCCCTGTCACYATGCCCTGGTGGGACACGAGCCCTGAGAGGGCTGGCCATGTCCGCGTGCTGGAGAGGGGACACAAGCCCCAGGCGGACTGGCCCTGTCCCCACACCGGAGCGGGGCCACCTCAGGTTCAGTGCCACCTTTCCAGAGCGTTCCCCCAGGACCCACCAGTACCCCCACTGCTGCCCCTCCAGCCTCCAAGGAGAACTTTGAGCCAGATTTTTTCGGAAGAGGACCCTAAATCCAACCCATAAAGTCCCYGAGACAGCACTCAATGCCAGCTCGGCCTCTTGCTACTCTCCAGGTCCAAGAAAGTCCAGGGAGAGACGTGAGAGCCCAACGCCTTCGTACACCTGAGATCTGGGGCTGGATCACCAAAGACCCTTCCCGTGCTTCCCTAAGTTAGCCTTAAATAAGGGKGTCCGGAGCGACGCACTAGCAGCCAACACCATCCCTGCACAGTGCTCGGGCACGCACGTTTCGGGGAAGAGCCCGCATTCACCAAGTTGGATCTGTTGCAGATTCCCAGCCCCTGTTTTTCCTCACCCGGACACAGAATAACTATTTTACCAGCTCTTTGCGTGACTAAACGCCGCATGTTATCGTAACGGTTTGGTTCTCCTCTGCCTGGATACCAGCAGGGCGCTGTGGGTTGCCGAACCGTGCAGACTTCTGGGTTCGTCTCCGCTGCTGCTTCCCCGCTGCCCACGCACCAGCTGGTGCAGGAGGAAGTCGGAGTGGGAGCTTCGGGGCCACCGTTCCCGCAGGAAACCGGTGCCCCTGCCACGGCCACCACGGTACCACCAGCCCGGAGGRGGACAGAGCCTGGGGAACAGCCTCTGCACAGGTCGGGGGGGCTCAATTATTTTTTTACCTCTTTGTCTCTTGGAGTCACGCRAACACGGGGGAGTCGTGGCTTTTGCTTTGCATTGAAAGTTTCCTAGATGCCAGAAAGCCCCACCCCATAACAAATGCAAAATAAAACCCAGAAGGCAATGAAAAACAGCTCAGCATTTATTATCTTCAGAAAAGCCTTGGGGTTTTCAAGGCAGTTTGGGGGGATTTCCTACTGCATTACCACAGTCTAGGCAGACAGAGAAAAATCCAATAATACTATCAATTTCCTGGTGAAAAGAAAACAAAGGGGATATTAGCAGCTTATCTTTTCAGTAAATTTTGCTGTCATCTACAGGTCAAGCACGGCACAGTTTGACATCTCCTCTGGCCCCATACTGCCATACATCTTGCTCTTTCTCTGGAGAAACTCCTCTTAGCTTTTAGGAGGCCAGTGTTGTTCACACCGTGGCAGGGACGGTCCCATGCAGAGCTACACCCCAAAGCTTAACTCCTGAAGCTGAGCTGCCACCGAAGGTGATGGTCGCTTACTTCTCCTGGTGGCTTCCATGGCAGAGTGGCCATTTAAGATCCTGAAGCAGAAAAGAGATGGCAGCGAGGCTGGTTGTCCAGCGCTGCTTTAGGGACACCATAATAAAGAGCAAAACCCTGTTCTGGGCTTGAAATAAATTTAACCATTGGAACAAGCGATCTGCAGCCCTTCAGGCCACCAGAGCACCACCAGGGCTGCCCTTGCCCCCTAGACTTGCCTGCTTTACCTTCAGCCTGGTGCATCRCTGAGCATCTGTCTTCCAAGCTTCAGCCTTGCTCCTAAGCATGATTTTCTCTCAYGTCTTGACCTGGTACAACCTTGCTTTCTTGATCCTCACCCTTCCGTATCTTGGCAGTGGTGTATGGCTCCCCTCCTCACCCCCGATTCCAGCCTGGCCTGGCCTGGCAGCCCACATCTCAATCACATCTCTCAATACCCAAAATATTTGGTGTCTTGCAAGCAGCTTGGCCCATCTGGACCTGGCCTTGCTTTGGGCCAACTCAGGGGAGAAAAGCAAATAGGTCCAGCACAGGCTCTGGCCACACGYGAGTGCAACTCCCTGTGCTGAATCAGCTCTTCTACRGGASAGCAYRCTGGGAACGACCCCYGCGGGGTGGGGGTGAAGGCGGAGAKGATGAGGTGAAGCCCATCAGCCCCGAGGAGCAGAGGCAGAATTAGGAGGGCCATCGTTCGATGCCCTCGGCACGGCTCCCTGGGGGAGAGCAGCGCACCACCTCGAACACGGCTCGCTGCCTGCCGAGGAAAGGGCAGCCAGGGCTTAATGAAATTTAASTAATTACTCTAAGAGTCACCGCTGAGTTAATTTGAACTCTTTTTCCTGCCTGGGCCCGTGTGGACAAGCCCCAAGATGGAGCAGCACGGCAGCGGCCCGCAGAGCGAGGAGGGCATCTTCGGGGCAGCACCTTCTCTCGGAAGCCCGGGCAGCAGGACAGGGCTGGGGTGCTGGCGGGTGCAGCGGCCACAGCTCTGCTCGGCTTCCCCCAAAGGCAGTCGCTAATGCGAAGAGCAAGCTGGGGGCGGAGGGCTAAACCGACCACCGAAACCACAAAGGTCAAAGCTGTGACGATTTGGGGAAATACCTGTTGTCAGAGGGGCCGCACACGGGGGAGCTCCCYGCGAAGCCGGGGGCAGGAGGCGGGCAGAGCCCGGGCGAGCCACCTGCCTGGGGGGCCGTGGCTGCTGCTGCCCCCTCGGCAGAGGGGGACGGAGGGAGAGTGAACCGACACGGCTGGGCCATCTCCTAGCACAGCATCCAGCCCGCTCCTGCAGGATTAAGCCCTCTTAAACCCTCGGCCACGCTGTCTCTCCCCACGGCCGGTCCACRCCGGGCTCCTGGACCGGATCACAGGGGTGGGTGTGTTTCAGCTGACCCCCAGCTCACACCCGGCCGGTGCCACCCTACCCGGGTGCTCCCCAGGGGAGGGGACGCCTGCGCCTCCTCCCAGCCCGGCAGGCGCCGCTTTCCCAGCAAAATTCCCAGCAAAACGAGGCCGAGACCTCTGCTCCGTGGGGAGCCTGCTGCCCGCGCGCTGCCCCCCAGGAAAGGCTGCGACGACAGCCCAGCGAGGCAGCGGCGAAAGCCATCGGCCACAGCAAAGCCAAGGAGAGACGTGCCACCGCCTAAGCGGCTGCCGAGGCTTTTGCGATTGCTGCTGTGGAAGATGCCCAGACGCCACRGTGATGGGCGGGACGAAGGGGACAGCGGTGCCCGCAGCACAGGGAGCGAGAGAGGGAGTGGACAGYGTCCCCAAACCTGTCTTGTCTTCTGTTTTTTTCTTTTTTTTTTTTTAGTACAAGGTAAAACCTTTATTACAACTTTTCATTCATAGGTATACAACATCTGAAAGACAGATATGGGGAAAAAAAAAGTAATATTGTTATAAAATGTCACATTTATTGCTACATTACTGTTATATACAGGACAGTTCTCAAAATCTACTTTAAAAAAGTTAGGATTATTTAAAAATTCCAAATAATCCAGCCAGCTGTTTTGACACTTGTATAAAATTATTTAAAAAAATGAAAACAATTCATATCTTGAGGCACTCGGAAACACAATTTTATCCCCCAATTGTGATTCATTTCAAAGAACAACGCATTTCCCCACCCCCAAATACTTTATTTTTTTATTTTTTTGCTGGGTTAGGCATATATATATATATATTTACTATATATATAGTTCAAAACTATAATGTGTATCTGATTTAAGAACAAGGATTTCAGCCACTTAAGTACATCTGGATTTACAGGTAGGCAGCATAAACATCAAAAGCAAGGACCATTTTTTTTAAAGGCCAAAAAAACCCCCCAAACAAAAAAAAAACCCCAAACCTTCTACAGGGTTAAAAATAAACAACTTCCACAGGCATCTCCCCTCCGCTCGCTCGCCCGCCCCCCCGTCCTACAAAAATATATAGAAAGAGCGACCGAGTTGAACGCTTCGTTTGCTAAACTCGCTGGAGGCCCCCGAAAACGCCGCTTCCCGCAGACGGCGAGATGGAAGCGCGTCGGGGGGGCACCCGGCTCACCAGGCGCCTCTTTCTCGGCCCCCCTCTCCCGACAGATTAAATACGAATGGCCGAAGGGCACGYGGGTTGCCGGCGGCTCCTTCCCTCCCCGCGAGCCCCAGCGTTTCGTGCTCTGCTCAAAAGCTTTGAGGGGATTTGGGCAGATCCGGCACCCGGAGCGGGAGCCGCCGCGGGAGCTGGCCCCGGGGCTCGGAGACGCTTCGCGGCAAAAGGTGCCCGGGACGCCCCGTTCGCCAGCGCTGCCTCCGCCACCGTGCCGCCCCGCTCTGCTCTCCCGGCGCCGGCGGCTGCAACGTGCCCAGTTTGAACAGCGCACGGAGGAGTTTTATCCCCTCTCCTCCCAACACGGCGGCCGCTTGGCTGGACCAGGGTCGGTATTGCAAGACGTGATGCAAAARCGGAACAGAAATACTGATGTGCAGCCCCAAAGCAGCGCTGCCTCTTGCCCCCGACRATGGGACTCAAGTTTTAGCAGAGAGGAGCCCTGCAGCCAGCAGCACCCTCCTAACTAGGCACCGTCTCCATGCCCGGCTCACGCAAGCGTCCCGCAGACAACACGGAGCAAAGGAAACGCGGCTCGAACCTCTGCAGAGCGCTGGGGCTCGCCGAGCCGGACCCGGAGCTGCAGCGAGACGGGCGCCGAGGGCAGCGGCGGAGCGTCCGTCTCCCGGAGCATCCGTCTCCCAAACGCTCCCACCTCCACCCCGGCGGCCGGGCAGCGCCGGGCAGCYGGCGGCATGGCTTTGCCCTTGTGCAAAGAAACCTGCGCGTGACGGGACGCRAGCTGGACCCCGAGGACACGGGGGCGCAGAGGAGGGAGGAAAACACACCTTCAGGCTCGAGATGGTTGAAGAAAGACCAAGCCAAGCGCAGGCTTGGGTGTTACAGCCTGCGGAGCCAGCAGCAACGGGGTGGGACACAGCTCCTCCTTCAGAGGGTCCCGGGGAGATGGTGCGAGAGGAAGGATGCTGGCGGGGAGCAGCCGAGCACCGAGCAGAAGGCACAGCAGGGTGAAGCGGGCACGGAAGAACCCTCGGACCAGGTCTTGCCGCCGCCACTGCAGCGCCCGGCTCCTGCAACACGGGTTGGAGGTGGTGCTGCTGCAGCTTCACCCCTCACTCAACTTCCCCGGCTCCGGTGCACAGGTCTTGACATGTTTTTGGAGCTGCTGGGAAGGGAGGCTGGACCCTGAGAGCAGCAGGGAGCAGGGACTCGGCAGTCACGGACAAGAGCAGAGGGAAGGGGCAGGGACGGGATCGGGAGGGCCACGGGGGAGAGGAGAGAGGGTTGCATAGGATTTAACAGGGCGAACACCTTGTGCRAGCTCGGCGTATGGAAAGCGCATCTTCCTATTGCTGGTGCGGAGCAGGAACGGGGGAGATCTGGTGGCCGCAGCTCGCTCCGGGTCAGCCAGCGCAGCACCTCGGGGGCTCACGGCTTTCCTGGTCCTGCCTGCACTGCTGGCCTTCCTCTCCCAGATTTTGGGAAAGCTTTGCTTCACCTCCCCACTCTCAGCTCCTTCCTAAAACCCCAGGCACCTGGAGCACTTGCTGAACCCGGAGCTGCCAAGTTCGCCAGCACGGCGTGCAGCGGGGCCTGCAAGAGGACCAGGGGCCCCACTGGGACTTAAACCGGCTGCCACCTCGTGGGAGCAAAACCTCGGGGGTGCAGGGGATGGGGAACGGGGGGTTTCGAAAGCCCCCCATTTCTCAAGGCTCCCGTCACCTCTCTGCCTGCCGAGGGGAGGACGCGATGCACCGCCAGCGAGGACGCAGGGCCCCGAGGACCACGCGCGAGACGCAGGGGACCTTTGGGAGAGGCTTCTGCACTGAACCTGAAATTGCAGACTCCCGGGGAAATCCCAGCTCGTTTCTGCCCTTGCTCAACCGCGGCTCCTCCGCAGCATCGCTGCCGGGCGCCCGGCGCAACACGCTCTAGGAAACCGGCTCGTCGCCGCCGTACCAACCGGGGGGAAAAGCCCTTCACCGAGGTCGCAGCTGGGGAGGTTTCACTCGCGCTTCTGCATTTCTCAGCTGGGTTGGGCAGAAACCTCTGTCGCGAAGCAGCCRCGCTGCCGGCCCCAGCGCGACGGGAGCAAAGACGGCGCAGGGAAGGGGGAGCGCTGTCGCCCCGCCGCGGGGTGCACGGGGCTGGCGTGGACCTGCTCCACGTGCCGCGAGCCAGCGGCGGCAGCAGCCACCTCCCGGCAGCCCCATCAGGGCCYCGAATCCTGCAAACCGGCTGCCTACGACTGCTCCGGCCCCAGCTCCCAGGCTGCAGCTCAGCTCGGCCACGAGCGACCCAGCCACCCCGGTCCCGTCCCTCCTGCCGACGCACCGCCCTAGGACACCAGAGCGAGCTGGAAAATCAGGGGAGCAGAGCAGCCCGAGGAGATCTTGGCAAAGAGCCGGAGCTGAGCTCCAGCCAGGCAGCCGCTTGGCTGGGAATACGTCCGACCGGCGGGTCACAGGCCGGGAGCGCGTGCCAAGCCGGGGCTYGCCGGCATTTCCCTGCCCGGGGCACGCTGGCAGCGGCTGCGGGGCTGCGAGCAGCAGCAGGCAGACTGCCACCGCCTCCCGTCGGTGCCGAGCGCAGGCGGTATCAGACCGTAAAGGTGCYGTCTCGGGGAGGCTGCAGCTGTTTTGCTCAGGGGCAAAAGCTGGTGGAGGTGAAAACAGGCAGCAAGAACTAAAATCTGCAATTTTTACTGTTAGCAAACTGGATTCCAGACACTGCCCGGCCCCGGCGGCGTGCACAGCGCCCTGGCACGAGGCAGGGGACACCTGAGAAGGGAGTAAATACGAGGTCCCATGGGCTGGGGGCGAGCTGGAAGCCCCTCTTGAAACCCGCCAGCTGCCTGTCCCCAGATACATCTACAGCCTCTTGTCCCCAGAAAAAACACTCCTCGAGGCAGCGTTGGGTGAGGGGCACGAGCATCTGAGTGCTGTATCTGCCGAGAAAAGTCACCTCCGCACCCGAACGACTCCCAACCCCATTGCACACGAACCGTCCCATCGCRGCAGCGCGCCGGGGACCGAAAAACTGGGATGCAACTCGGCTATCGCAGCCTGGGAAGACAGAGAGCGAGAGAAATGCAGCCCAGCCGAGCAGTCGCACGCGCCTGCCTGGACCAAGCCCTGGGCACAACTCCGAACCGTCCCCAGCGTSGCTCCTGCAGAGCTGGTCCTTTGGGGTTGGCCGGGCAGGAGGAGAAGCGATTTTGGGGAGAAATGCGATCTGTAAGATTGCACCACCGAATGCCAGAGGAAAGCACGGGGCCGCGACGATCCTCATCCTCCGTGATAACCCAGCAGGCAGCTCTCCCCGGGGAGCGCACGGACCACGGCAGAGCCTTCTCCACCCAGCAGACCTAAGCGGGTTTCATCGCAACAGGACGCTACGCTTGTTTTTAGAAAAGCCAAAGCTGCCCAAAGTCATTTTTCCTTGCCACTCTCTGCAATTGCTCCCTAAGCTCCTGCACAGCGGAGATGCCAGCTGGCCTGCGGCAGGCCCGGACGCAGAGCAAGCCCGACCACGCGCCAGGGAGCACCCAGCGCGGCCGTGCGCCGTCCAGGCTCCCACATCACCCCGTCCTGCTGGAGGAACCAAAACCTTCCCCAAACCCTGGCACCAAGCGTTTGTGCTTAAGGACCGACTGCCAGACTTGCATCCAACGTCACACTCCGCAGCTGCCCAGGTACACGGGCTGGGACTTCATGCTTAGCCACTTTTGCTATTAACAGGAAAACAACACCTAAATTGCCTAAATACAGATGAAAAACCCCRTCTCTGCTACGATGCCTGGCAACTTAAGGATGATGGGGAAGGCCTTGCCTTACCAAGAGCGCCCCTTTGCCTACATGCAAAGTACCGGCCAGCACTGGGAGGGGATGAAGGAGTTTAACAAAATTTTGATCAAATCATAGATCTCCTCAAATTTTCAATTTTGTTCATAGTTTCTGGATTTTTATAGGATTTTTCTGGACTACAATATCTTTTCTTTAAATCCATCTGAACCTGGCYGCCTCCTCAAATTCTCGCTGCAGAACCGAAGTGGTGGGGAAGCACTTTTTAACCTTTTGGCATGGTTTCAAGCTTGCCAAGGTTGGGACGTTGCTCCCCCCTTCCCCAGTCCCCCCRAGAGGAGGATGTGGGCCGGGGGAGGCGGAAAGCACAGGGCAGCGAGAGCCATCCCGGCCCCAGCGTAACCGCGCCGACGGTGCAGGAACGCTCGCGGGATGAAGCGACCCCGTTCAGACCGCACAAGGCAGCGAACGACTCCTCTTTTCTAGCCTGGAGCCCAAATCAGGATGGTTTGAGCACCTGGACCTGGCTTGCAGGCTACAGAAGGGCACTGCCCCATCCCTGCGGGTTTCATCGTCCCAAACTGAACTTGCTGGAGTGGCCGACACTCAAGGCAACCCAGGATGCTCCAGGAGGACCTGGCTCTTGCTGCAAGGCAGCTGCCCGACGGGCAAGGCTGTCACACGCGGCCGAAACACTCATCCATCTCACGCTGCCCGATGCTTAAGCAGGCGGAAGAACCCAAGGGAGGAAAGAGCATCATTACCAATGAGTTAATTAGGCTGAAACACGTCTGTTGACACAGGTGAGCAGAAATCGCGTCGCAGGACCGCAGCGACCTTTCCCGGGACTCGCGCTGGCGGCTGCTGGGCTGCCGGGTCTCACGCGCACAGAAGCGATGGCCGGAGCAGCAGTTACGGGCAGAAAAAGCCAGGAGCACCCGACACCTCCAGAGCCACAGCGGGACCTCGCGGAGTCCGGGGGCAGGGAGAGGCTCTCCCGTCCCGTAACCGGCTCCTGAACGCTTCCAGCAAGCTTTGTTGGAGCACGAAGCAGAGCTACGAGCAAAGAGGAGCGCCAGGAGCTTACGCCAAAGCCGACGGGTGCTAGGAAATGCCAAGGGGCCTAATCCTGCTCGCCGGTCCTTTGCTGGGGCTCCCGAGCCTACGGCAGTCCCCGTCCCCRCGTCCCCTCCAGGCCAGCCCCAGCACGCAGCGGTCCCACGAGCCCCCGTCGGCAGAGCCGGGCAGCGGCCGGCCCCGTCCGAGAGTGCGACAGTCGCCGCCGAGACGGGGTTTCAGCCGCCTCCCGGGAGCCGAGCCCGGCCGCGGGCAGGGCTGGACACAACACGTTTTGGAAGCCGTTTTGGAGAAGGGGAAGGAGAAGGAAGAAAACAAAACCGAAATCGCGGCGGACGCGTTCCCGTTGCGAACCGCAGGACGGGCGCCGGAGCTCAGTGCCGCCCCGCTGAGYGCCTCGGCGGGCTGCCGGCGGGGTCTTCCTCCCGAGGAAGGCAGGTCCTCGGCCAGCCGGGCAACCGGGAGCCGGCTGGGGCGACGCCGGGAAGCCCTCGGAGAGACGGGAACGTTGGCCACGCTTGGCTTCCAGGAGCATCTCACCAGGAGAGGGTGCTCACCTGCCTCGCCGACACGGCGGAGCCCGCGCGYGGGTGCCAGCAGCTGGGTCCCCGGCGTCCCCCCGGCTCCGCAGGAGGAAGGGCGGCGTGCTGCGGTGGCCTCCGAGGACGCTTTGGAGATGCGATGGCGGGTGAAGCCGAGGCGTGAAAACGCTTCCGACTCGCCGCTTCCAAACGCTGGGGAGAAGCCGTGCGGAGATGGCAGCGTGCGCGCGAGCCGGCCGGCCCCGCTGCTCCCCGTCCCGCCGCCCAGGCCGGGCTCCGCGCTCGTTGCCCGCAGCGGGTCCGTCTGCTCCGAGGTCGCCGGGCTCCGTCTCTCGCCGCTGCCGTTGCTCCGGCCGCCTCTTCTCCGTCCCTCCAGCTTTGTTCGGTCGTCTTTGTTCAGCTCGCTCTGCCCCGGGGCACCTCCGTGCGCRGGTATTTGCTCGGACGCGTGGGCAAGGGGCGCTTTGCTCCCACCTGGGTTCCCTCTCGCAGCCGCGTTGTGTCTTCGCTCACCCCCAAAGCGCCCCGAGTCCCTCGTTCCTCTTCCGCTGCCAGCGGCTTGTCCTGCCGGCATGGCTGCGCTCAGCCCCGGCGCGCTGCTCCGGCGCCGGCCTCACCTCCCGCGCGGGACCCCGGCCGCCGGGATCCGCCGGGAGCGGCTCSATGGACCTCGGATGCGGCCCGGCAGGGATGCGGCCGCGGCGCCGCCCAGGGATGCTGCTCTAACTTGCTTTGCTGTTTAACTTCCTTTTCCCAAATCAGAAGTGGCCAAAGCAAAGAGATGGTGAATTCAGCACATGAGTTTGTTTGTTTGTTTTTATAATGGAAGGTACAAGCCAGGCGAGGAAAAATATCCCCTCGCTGTGGCTACATTCGCTTTTAGTGGCTTTCAGAGCCGAATCTGAGAATTCCTCTCTTTATATCCAGTCTCTCTTAATACAATTTTAATATTCTGGTTGATCCTAAAGATGCAACGTTAACTATAGAAACAGCAGCAGAAAAGCGGGGGGTACAAGACATTTTTTTTATACAAAAAAAAATTCTTTTCGTTGCTTACAAAACATATGCAAAAGAAGCTAAAAAAACCAAAAGGCATTGCTATTTGTTCTACATAAAAAATCTCATAACTAATGTTCTTTTTTTTTAAAAAAGAAATATTAAGCTTAGGCACAATTTTGCTGCTGGCTGCTTGTGAACAAGCCAAGAGAACACGCCACCCCCTCCTAACTGAGTGATATGTATTGACTGTTCCGCACTTTATACTTAAGGCAATTTTTTTTGTTTTTGTTTCGTTTTCGACAAAGTGTTTTTTCCACCCCTTACGTCATGCCAGGATCCGTCCACGTGTGTCAGTATTAGCAGTACTAAAGTTTATGGTTCGAGAAGGTCGCGGGTCACACCGAGGGTTTTCTTCCTACAGATCTCTGTGTCCGGAGGAACGAAACGACCTGCGAAGAAACCAAACGCGCAGGCGTCAAAGCGAGGGAAACCCGACGGGAGCGAAGCCCAGCAGAGCCCGCGTCCGCCGCGGCCTCGGGGGAATTTCTCCTTCTGCGTCGTTTTGTGGCATGTCGGGACCTGCCCCATTCCCTCCTGGAGGGCAGGGGCCACCGGGCCAGGCAGGCACTGGTTTCCAGTAGCCAACTGGGGCAGGGCTGGACGTGCGAACGGACCCAAGCTCGCCCCAGGCGGGGAGGTGACAGGACCCTCCGTCCCAGCTGCAGAGCCGCACCGATCCCGGGGGCAGAGGCTCTGGGGGTCCACGGCTTGGCCTGCCCGAAAGCCAGCGGCCTGGGGACAGGGCTGAGCTGTCCCCAGGGGGAAAGAGAGACTTGGGGATGAAATAACCCAGCCGACGGTTGACACGCAAACGAACTGCAGGAGCGCGTCGCTTAATGAAGAGCAAGTTAAGGATGCCCGATTCGCGCGCCGGGCACGCGGCAGGGCRCCGGGAGCACGGGACAGAGGACGGTACCTTTACATGTGTCCGACGGGGTTGTGACCATCTCCTAGACCAGGATGTGAAGCTGAAAGTGTCATCTGGGGATCTCCTACCACTCCGGACACTTTCTCCTCTTCCCGACGCTTCAAGCAGGCGGCTTTAGGGTTCAGRTTGCGCTCTAGGCCAAAAAGAGCAAGGGAGGGAGGGAGCTCAGTGCGTGCGACGGCCCCGCGCGCAGCAGCAGCATCGCAAAGAGAGAGCAAGGACAGTCCCAGGACAGACACACGGTACCATGCGAGGAGACAACCTCAGTGCAAGCTGCTCTTTGCCGGCCGCTCCTTGCGGTGGCTGCGGAAACTTTGCTGGACCCCTGCTAGAGCGAAACCCCCTGCCCGGCTGCAACACCATGCCAATTTAAACACGTGCTTGCTTAAAGAAACCCCCCGACGGCCTCAGCCAGCTCTCGGGAGGCGAGGACTGAATTTTCCAAAGCTGCTTAACGGGACGCGGGTGCCAAAATTCCCGTTAAGCCCCGCAGGAAAGGGACGGGGAGGGTTCGCGTCCACCCCGGGCCGGGGGCTTTGGAAAGCTCAGCCTAAGGCGCGTCGCGATGCCGCTGGCGATGCAACCGCGCAGCACGCGACAAAAGCAGGAGTTACAACAGAGATGCCCGCGCCCGCAGAGGTCCGGGGGGGAGAGAAAAGCCCCGAAAGGCTCCTGCCAGCTGTTACCATACCTCGTACTTGCTGCTCCAGGCCCAGAATGACCTGCACCGCTTGCTGTAGGATGATCAGTTTGGTCTGTGCTTTGTCCGTTTTTAAGTGCATCTGACACATGCGTCCCAGTTCTTTAAAGGCCTCGTTAATGTCCCGCACGCGCACCCTCTCCCTGGCGTTATTGGCCATTCTCCTCTCCCGGTCCCTCAGATCTTTGTCCTCCAGTGACAAGGCCTCGTCTGTACTGCTGGGTTCATAGCACCACAGGGATTAGTCAGGGGGGTGGGACGGACACGGGGCCGTTAGTTGCCGTGCTGGTAGTGCTCCTGGCGTCCACTGGAATCGGCCCAAGCGGCCTCGCTTTGCAAAGCCAATCGCGGCGGGCGCGGCGGCACGGCCCGCTTTCCGCGGCGGCGCTGCCCGGGCGGGCTGCTCGGCGCTGCCGCGAGCCACGCTAAGGTGCTGCCAGCACGGGGCCGGGGCGGCCGGCGGGGTGCTGGCCGGAGCGGGAACGGGTCCCGGCCCCCTCGCTCCGAGCCCCGAGAGCTTCTCCCCCAATGCMAAATTTCGCCTTCGTTTTCGGCCAAAAGTTTGGAGCTGCTCAGCCAAGAGCGTTGGGGTTTCCCCCCCCCCGCCACRGACAGGCTTTTTCGTTTTGGCGGAGAGCCAACGCCTCTTTGGAAGATTTTGTTCAAAAATCCAATCTGCAGCAAAATCATCCCAAGGGAAACGGTTCACCGGGTCCCCCCTGGGCAGCCCGACACCCTCTTACAGGCAGGGATGCGGCACCGGGGACGGGAGCCCGGCACCCTGGCTGCTGCTGGGAGTCAGCCCCAGATGCCGAAACTCGATCCAGCTCTTTCAACGGAGCCAAAAAAAAAGAAAAATCAGCCTGGAAGGGGGGGAGTGTCCCGGGTGTCACCAGGGCTGTGCGCAGCCTCCGCCGCCGTCGCATCCCGTGGGGGCCCGAGAGCGGCAGGAGGGGGGAAGGCAGAGCCGTGCTGGCAGCATCTTAACCCGTGGTGTAGCCTGCAGCCCGGCCCCTCCGCACCCCCAATTTACTGCACGGACGACCTTCTCCCCCAGAGCAAAAATTCTCCTAGGAAAGACCCYTATCTGAGGAGGGTCCTCGGGTGAGACCTCACGCTCGGACAGACCGTGGCCTGCGGCTCGGGGGAACCGCGCRGGTTAAGCCTTCACCCAAGAGAGGCCGCAGAAGCGAAGCCGTCCTGGGGTCGGGAGCCTCCAGTTGGTGCCTGACCGCAGAGAGGGGAAGCGAGGGCTCCCCGGGTGAGCCTGCGCGGGCCGGAGGGTTGTGCACGGTCCCTGCCTGCATCCTTTCCGTGTTGCCCTGTCCCTGCCTGCATCCTCTCCGTGCTGCCTTGTCCCTGCCTGCATCCTCTCTGTGCTGCCCTGTCCCTGCCTGCATCCTCTCTGTGCTGCCCTGTCCCTGCCTGCATCCTCTCCTGGCTGCCCTGTCCCTGCCTGCATCCTCTCCTGGCCGCCCTGTCCCTGCCTGCGTGGCTCCTCGCTGCTCCGCGTGCCCCAGCGCTGCACCGCGACCCTCTCTGCAGCGTGCCGGGGATGTCCCGGCCGGGAAAGGCAACGCCGCCTTCCCGGCACCCTGAACCTGCTCGCGCTCTCGCCTGGGCAGGAACCCGGCTCGCTCCTGCCGTCTGCTCCGTGCGAACCCTGGCAGCCGCCATTCCCGGCAGGATGGAGCCGGCGCTGCTGGAGGCAGCCGGAGGTGACCAGGTTTGCGCGGCAAAGCCGGTCCCCGGGGTTACAAGGCACGCGGTGCCTCGGCCGCTTTGCGCCCCGCTCAGAGGGGGCACGGACCTGCCTGCCTGCCGCCTTGCAGCACCCCCCCAAGCTGCTCCTTTCCCTTCGCACCTCGTTAGCTGCGTGGCAGTGATTAGGAGCCCGGCTCGGTGCGCCGGCGGACCTCTGCAAAGCGGCCGAAGGCCGAAGACGCCGCCGGCGTGACGCCCTAGCTCCCTGCGCTAACGTCCGCCGGCAGCGGCCYGCGGGGCTCAGCTTGCTGCCCCGGGCAGGGTTTAAAAAGGGACAAGCGTGGGAGACCAAAGTGAACACGGTGCCAACTCTGCCTAGCCCCTGCCCTCCCGCCGCCCTTCGGCTCCTGCCTTGGTGAGCAAGCAGCAAGTACAAGGTAGAGAGTGGGACCACCGAGAGGTCACGGCTGGGGACTGTCTGTAGGAGATCAGAAAGAACAGAACCGAAAAATAAAAATCCAAAATAAAAAAAATAAAAGGAAGGGGAAATTAAAAAAGAGACAGGAAAAAATATACATGTTATGAAAGGCAAAAAATTACAAACTGAAGAGAGGCACAAAGGACTCCAACATCAATGCAACAGCAGAGGCCAGCAGAGAGGAGCACAGCCAGGCACAAACCACGGACCCGCGTTACAACAGCCTCTGCAGAGAGAAAGGGGGTTAACCTGCCCCGGACAGCCCTGCCGAGCGGGGGGAGCATGCACTGCGGGTTACGGCAACGAAGCAGCCAAGTCCTCCGCGGCTCGGAGCGGRAAGCGAAGCCCTCCGCGTCCCCGCCGACCGATCCGAGAGGCACTTGGCCGGGGCAGCGTGCGGCAGACGCGACGGGCTCGCGTGCGCGGGATGGGAGCGAGCCTGCCCCGGCGAGGGGCTCGAGGCCACCCGCTCTGCTCCGCGTCCCCGAGCCCCGCGAGGGAGGTGCGGCATGGCCGCGTTTTGCTGGAGGCCGGCGAGCCCCGGGGAGAGCAGACGCCCCGTGCCAAGCACAGGCGTGGAGGAAGGGGCGGCTCTCGCTGCTGCGGGGAGAGACGGGCACGGGCTGCCTCGCCAAGGSAGCAGCCCTCGGGGGGACGTCGGAGCTGGGTCCCCCTCTACGAAATTGCTTTTTTTTTGCTGGCCGAATGGCCGAGCAAAACGCCGGGYGGCGGGACAGCTAGAGCAGCCCGCGCGCGAAGGGCTCCTGGGAGAGGCTCGGGGCGCGGGTGCCCCCGCGGGGACCGGCATGCAGCACACGCGGTAGCAGGGGGGACAAAAAGAGAACAGCAGGAATGCAAAAAAGGAAAAAAAAAGAAAAAGAAAAAAAAAAAGGACATTAACAGCCTTGGGACCCCAAGGCCACAGGGGAGAGAGACAGTGCGAGGCACCACAGCACATGTCACAGGAGACAGACAGACAGACAGCCCCGTGCCGATCAGATACGTAAAATATCACCACTCCGGGACCCTCACTGACCTCTAACTTGTTGCTCCAGGTTCAGTATGACTGATACGGCCTGGTGTAGGATTAGCAGTTTGGTCTGCGGTTTTTCGCTGTTTAGGTGGAGTTGGCACATGCGTCCGAGCTCTTTAAAGGCCTCGTTGATGTCACGGACCCGCAGGCGCTCACGGGCATTATTGGCGACCCTCCTTTCTCTCTCTCTCTCGGCTTTTTGCTCTGGGGGAAGAAGATCGTCCTCCTCATCCTCATCTTGACTAATGGTTTAAAATAAGAACGAGACAGGGACATTCCTCGCGTGCACTCTCAGCACTGGTCAACTCACAGCAAAGAAACACACGTGCAGGCACCGAGCCGCCGAGCCGCGGGCAGGGCCTCGCCGAGCCGGGGCGCTGCGCCCTGCCACGAGGCCACCTGGCCCCGCGCCACGTCCCACTGCCCCGCGCTCGCACGCGGGGACATGCAGGGACGCAATTTAGACTCTTCTTCTTCTTGCTTTTT
>PTFA01000232.1:721866-786104 GCA_003342895.1 Casuarius casuarius
GAACGAACAAAGAAACCACAAAAACATGAATACGGCCTGAGCCGGTCCTCAGGAGATGCCCCGGTGGCCGGGAGAAGGTGTGGGAGAGAGCAAAGCGCCGGCGAACGCTGCCGCGGGCTATCATTTTGGGAGGACACAGCCCTGTGCCACCAGGACAGGACCCGGCTGCTCCCTGGCGTCACGGCATCGCCCCGGCGAGGTCTCGGCGAGGTTGCCGGCAAGCTCGCGCGCCGGGAGGGCTCTACCTGATCCGCTGCCACATTGCTGGCTGGATGTGACAGAGGATGCAGGAGCCCCAAAGCRGAGAGCAGAGACAATTTGAGGCGGGCCACCGCCTGCCGGGTCCCGTGGGGACCCCTCCGTCCGCGCCAGGCGGGCCGCGGGGGAGGCCGGCGGGGCCGGATCCCAGCCCCAACGCCCCCAGACCGGTAACAGAGTAAGTGAAGGGAGAGACCTGTTCAAAGAGCACCTTGTTCTGTTCCGGGAGGGTTTGAGCTCCTTCTTCTCCTCTTCCGAGTTATCGGCCACCGAGGTGTTCTCCTCGTCCTCCTTCTCTTCCCTCTTTATTTCGCTGGTTCCCGAGGAGACGCTGCTTCGCCCCAGCCCCCCCGACAAGCCTGCCGAGGAAACAGAGCCGCACGCGGCGGTTGGAGGGGTCCAACACGCACAGGACAGCGCAGGCAGGTCCCTTGGGCCCTGCTGCATCTCCAGCCCTGCTGCCCCAGCGTCCGAGACGCCGCAGTGCAGAGGCTGCCGGCACCGGGGTTTGGTCCCCATCAGCTGGAGAAAGCTACAGGATCCACAGGCCCAAAGAGAGCTGCTKCAGCAAGGATCACGCAGGGAGATCCCAAAGCATCGCTGTGGTCGCTGCCTGGCACGGGGCGGAGGGGATGGTGCTGACCCAGCTGGGACCAAATCCCTCCCTACGGGCAACTCCCTCGTCTCGACCCGCTGCCCCAAGGGCAGCGCAAAGCCCTGTGTTTCCGGACTTCTCCAGCTACCTCGCTAAAAGCAGCCGCGCCGCGGAGCGTGGCTCCGGCCAACAAGGCCACCTTGAGAACAGACCCGTCCCGCATCGCCGAGGGGGCCGGCTCTGCCCTGCCAGTTCATCTCCTCCCACCTCTGGTGTCCTCCCGAGTCAGAGCCCAACTCCCTTCCCAGCAGAGAAGGGCCCAGGAGCTCTCTGCAGCCGGCAGGAAGGGCAGGAACATGCAGGTCSAACCAGAAGCCACGTCAAGGACCTCTGGAGAGGCACAGCACAGGACCTGCCCTCCAGCCTGCCACGGGGACGCACCCCAGCTGCCCGGCCCTCGGCTCTGCAGACAGCCCAGGGTATGAACCACCCCGGCGGCGGGTGAGACCCAAGCGTGCGCACGTGCGGAGCTGCCTTACCGCTGTACGTGTCTTGCTGCCTGTTGAGGTCAGGGAGTGAACTGGGCTGTGACGGAAGTGTGACATGGTTGTGGAGCATGCTGGGGTTGCTGGACAACCCGTCTTCGGGGTGACCTCCTCCCACCTACAGCAGAACAAGCAGAGCAAGCCTTCAGGGCTGGAAGTGTCAGGGCCAGCACACGTGGGCGCTGCACGTGCCGCCGGGGCGCAGCCGCGTGCCCTCCCCGTGCACCGCCAGCCGCGCAGCCGGAGCGTGGGACATGCARGAGGGAGCCAGACTGAGACTTCTTTGGAGGGCGGCCTCACAGCTGGGGCTGAGCGCGCTCCTCGGTTTCTAAGAGGATGCGCATACTATTCATTGCTTAGCAGCCGAGTCCGGGAATCTGGGAAGCGGAGCACGTCTGGTTCTCTTGAGCCTGAACTAGCCCTTAGGCACCGGTGCTCCCATACGCGGAGGAGGACGCGGTGCCTMTCCAAACTGGCTCCAGAAATCCTGGAGACACTTGGGTGCCTGCACCCACAGTGCTGCCCGGCACCTCTCCGCCTCCCTGCATCCCTGGGGACTGGCTCGAAACCGTTTTGAGGGATCTCYATCCATGTGGCAGGCAAAGATCGAAAGCTTTCGTCACCTCTGTCCCCACGAGAAGTGACAGCCCTGCCATGAGGGAACCACACACAGGTCTTGCACCCGGACAGCTGCTCAGTGTGGATTTAATCCCACGGACTCGAACAYGGCAAACTGCCTTCCGGTGCAAGTTACCCATTTTAATCTGTCACCAGTGGACCCAAGCTGAAGTTGCACCACATCAGGCTACTCTCCAAACAGAAGAAACGCCCCTCCAGCCACCAGGGTTTCAAGGGGACAGGCTGGTCCCTGTGGCCCATGCACCGTCCCCTGCGATGTCCCCACGAGCCAGCCACGCCGCCGCGATCCCGGACTCACCAGACTCGGATGCCTGTTTCCCAGGGACATGACCGAGGTGGGGAAGGCCTGGCCCAGGCCGCCCACGGCAGCGCTGTGAGCGGGCGCCGAGCCCAGCAGGCCGTGCATGTCCCCGTGGTTGCTCGGCATGGCGGCGGTCTGGCCCACGGCGTGATTCCTCAGCACGTGGATGGCTTCATCCAACCTGTCTTCCATTTTGTTTTGCTGCAAGGAGGGAGAAACAGGTCTCCGTTAGCGCCGGTGAGGCCGGCAGCCCGCTGCAGCATCCCTCTGGCTCGCCTAGGCCTTGGCACGCTCCCTGCGTTAAGGAGCTGCTGGCTGCAGTCAGAAACTTGGCTACCGTGAGGCAGCAGATACGGGGAGAAACAACATCCCGACCCGGCCAGAGACATCCTCCAAAGGCAAGATCACGGCCAGGGGTTATGCAAACAAGTCTGCTCCGAAAAGAGGCAGAAACCAGTGAAAACGTGTTAGGCAGGGCCAGATCTGCAATGGTGTAAATGGGCTGCAAACTGGCTAAGGTGCAAGGCAGCGTCTCCGGCAGCAAGGCTCTGGGCTCCGAGGATTCGATGCCCAAAGCTGCTTAACCACTTTCAACCAAACATCTATCTGCAACTGCAGGTCCTCGATATTTGGGGAAGAGAAGAGGTTACTCGGCCGTTTACCACCAGATGTGCCCTGGACAGCCCAGAAAGCCGGCAGGCAGGGAGATGTTTCGGCGACACTTACTAAAGTGTGGAGGCTCCCTTCGTAGCTGGGAGATAAGGCACCCTGTCCGCTCGCTCGCGACCACTGCGATGTGCCTGCAAAAAACGGCGAGAGGTCGGGCCGGGGCGCGCGGGCCGGGCGCAGCCGCCGCTAGGTGGGGCTGGAAGCCGGGCGAGCGCGGCACCGCACGCGCCAGCCGCCCGGGCACCGCACGCGCCAGCCGCGCCGGGCACGGGGCTGCGTGGGCTGCACCGCGCGTGGGCCGGGCGCGAGGCTGCACGGCTGGACACGGCTCGCGGCGGGCGGCAGGAGCTAGGCCCGGGCTGCCCCCGCCGCGGGCTCGCCTCTGCTCCGCCTCGCCGGGAAACTCGGCTCTCCGGCCCTYGAGGGGTTTCACCATGTTTTTATCGACTGGCCGAGCAGGCAGCCGGCGCGTGCACGCTGCTGGGTTAGAGTCCAGGGACGGGCTGCTCCCAGGCGCCCTCCCCGAGCCCTCGCTGCTTGCTCTGGTTTTCGCAGAGCCGCAGGCTGCAGGGTGGAGATTGCTCCGGGCCCTCGGCACCGAGGCGCTTCAACGGCAGCTCTGCAGAAGCGGGACCTGCCCTCCCGCCGGACGGGAGCGGAGAGACGGGCTTTCGTCGGGCCCCGGGCTGCGGGGCGCTGCAAAGGGTTTTTAGCCAGCTGGCCGCCTCCCAGTTCACACTGGGCTCTTCCCACGGGAGACAGAAACCAGGGACAAACTTCCAAAGTGCACCGAAAYGGGATGCTCAGGGAAAGGGGCTCTCTCTGAATGGCGGGAGCAGGTTTGAGGGGGGGCTAGCAATGCTTTAGCTCCACAATCCTGCGGCGTCGCTACCACGCGGGCCGGACTCGCATGGTCTTTAAGGAAGGCAAGGGGGGTTTGGAGCTGATCTAGGAAATACGCTGCCATGAGGCTCCCGAAAGGAAACCTCCCAACGKCTTTATATAAAGAGCAACGCGTTCACCTACCTGCAAGCCCCTGAGGGGAGCCGACCGGTGTAGAGGGGTTTGAGGAGAAGTTATTGCTAGAGTGATCTGGGGAATAAATCTGGAGCAAGAGAAGCAGGGCACGGTCAGCAACGCCCATCCCTGCAAGAGCATCTCCCGAGCCCCGGCCTCCCGCTCCGCAGCGAGGACGACCCCACCGGCACATCCCTCTCCCGCACCACGCTGGGATCATTCCCCCCACCTCGTGCCCGGCAGCTTTCCCGTTAACGCCGGGGCCCTGCTCTGCCCCCGTTGCTGCCAGCCCTGCGGCTGGAGCATCCCTTCGGCGCCCTCCAGTTCGAAATACTGAACCCTGGACCGCGAGTCCCACTGCCGGGGCTGAGCCGGGCACCGGACCGGGCACGAGGCAGGGCCGCCGCAGAGCTGCCTTGCGTGCATGGGTCTGCAGCAGCTGTTTTATATCCCCAGTGCCTCAGTTTCCCCATCTGTCAAAGGGGCTTTTGCCCAGCGCCAGGATGCAGGATGGCGGCACGCAGAGCCCTTAGGGGGAAATAAAGAGTGGGGGGAGCCCGTGCCTCCCCCTCAGAGGCTGCTGCATTTTGGGGCGTGCGGCTTCACCCAACTTCTCAYGTTTTCATCGTCCCCGCTGCCTAGAGGGTCCCCGTTACACAGGGAAGGATCAACCTGGGGAGTCCCTGCGACAGGACAGGGATCTGAAGAAACTCTTACTGAAGCTAGTGCCTTCCCGAGCGCGTCTCCCGAGCTCCCAGCCGTGGTTCCTCGGTTCCCTGCCGAGAGAAGACATAGCCGTCACCAGCCGGGCGCGGGTACCAAGACCTTCGCCCGCTAAGGAACCTTGTGCAAGACCTTCTCTGGGGCCCACTGCTTGGGCCTTTGCTCTAAGACTTAAGTTTCTCCTTCTTAGTGCTTTTCTTTAAAAATAAATGCATGAACAGAACGGTCCGCTTGGTTCCTGCGTTCCCTTTGCCATCCTGCTCGGAGCATGGATGAGGGCAYGTGCACCGCTCACTCTCCCAGGGCTGCACGATGGTGTTTAGGAGGGGCCAGGTCAGAGGCATCATGCCTTCGACAGTGATTAAACACCTYGACCATGGCAAGGCCCATTTTAACGGGGCACCTTAAGCCCCTACAATCCTGAACTTGTTTCCCCTCCTCCAAACGAGGGTTTCTCTCCAAATCAAGGTCAGGATCCTCATTTCCCAGGGAACACAAGTTAATTTCAGTAACAGGTTTTGTAACAGGTTCAGCAGGGTTAGAGATTAAAGCACTCAGGGGTTTAACGTGGCATTTGAACAGAGCACAAACGTTTTCATTCCTGATTTAGATGAACGGCTTCGCACATACCCCCACCTTCCCGCACTCCGGTGTAACTCCTTCCCACCCCTCRTTTAGTCACAGCACCTCCATGAGATGATTTTGCAGACCCTGGTCTCCTTCCYGACCTGACAAGCGAGGTGCAAATCCCTGGAAACTCCTTAGAAAGCTGCAAGCCACCCCCCTGCCCTCTTCTCCAGCCTGCCCAGCTCTTCAGCAGCAATAACCTCACTGAGTCTCTTCCACAGGGAGTAACTCCAGGCCTGCGTGCGATGCACAACGGATAAAACGTGTCCGGGTATACAGGACACAGACATCGTACCCATTTGCAGAAGAGCTTGACTTTCCTGGCTTTGCCTCCGCGTGGCCATGGAGCAAGGGGGTTGGAAACACGGAAGGTCACGCTTGGCGACCCACCACCCTCCCGAGGACTGCACGTACCCATCATGCTGTCCGTCCCGCTGATCGGGGGCGTATGGCTGGAGACGCCATACGGGGTGGAGGCAGAGGAAAAGCCAGACACGGAGGGCAGCCCGCCGTTCACTTCTCCTGAATGCATCTGGTAGTTCTGGCAGGAGGGGGAAGAAGCAGGAGAGAGGCCCTCAGAAAGCTGCAGAGCTTCAGCAACCGGGCCAGGACCTGGCCCCAACCGCCGGCCACCTCGGCAGCAAACCGGGGCTCTGCTGCAGCTTTTGAGAGAAGATGGAGCATTTACAGAAGCCGCCTYGGGACGTGCGATGCTGCCGGCCGGCTGAGCAGAGCCCCCACCTCCCCGCTGCCCCAAGCCCGGCCTCGGCGCGGCCCCGCGGGGCGGCAGCGCGGGGACACGTTACCATTCGTTCGTGCTGATGTAAACTGTTGAAGCCACCGGACTGCGGGAGCGGGGAGGAGGAGCTGCCTAACATGGCACCGTAACTCGACTGGCTCATGGCACCGGCTGAACTCCACAGGTCTGGCGAGTTGTGAAGCCCATCTGGAAGGCGAGCGAGAGGTGAGCGGGGCAGAGACACCGGCCCGCGTCGGACAACCCGCGCGGGGACAAGCCAGCCCTGCCCAGGGACGCGCTAAGTCACGTCCTGCTGATGCCGATGCACCAGGCTCCGGCAGGAGACCTCATCCCTCCGCCAGCCGGGCAARGCCTCGCGCTCCTGCCCCGGGTCCCTCCCCGTGCAGCGCCGGGGTGGTTAATGCCTGACCTGCCATGTAGAAGGCTCCGGGATACACAGTGCTGGGAGGTTTTGAGGGAGTATATCCAGCTGGATCCCTGCTGTAGTCATCACCTGAGTTGGATGGATACACCTGGAGGACAGGGGAGAGGGTGAGGAAGGGCTGCACAGCGACCCCCGGCACTGCCCGCMCCCGCGTCCGGGCCCGCCCGAGGGTCACCCACCCCGGCTGGCTCCTCTTCTATTTATCGCAGCAGATGATGGAGCCGGTTCCCCCAGCAAAGAGGGAGAAAACGAAGCGGTTCAGCCCAAACGAAGGCCACGAAGCGAGACGCCAAAGCCCGAGAGCAGCCCCTCGGCCGCCCGGCCCTCGCCGGGTCCCCAGCGGGGCGCATGGGGGAAGCGGATTTAAGCAGAAACACTGGCCGTGCCTTCCCGTAACAGCTCTGCTCTCCCGYGGCCCCGCGCTAGAGAAGGGGCCGGCGGCAGCAGAAGTTTCGGCTCTCCGCTCTAGTTCCCTTTTCTGCGGTTATAACTTTTTATGGGTAACCGCAGAAGAGATTATTTCTGGACGCCAACCCAGCGTCCAAGGGCTCGGGCTGAATCCAGAAGGAAACGGCGCAGGGCGGTGGAGACGGGCGAGTATTTGGGGGGCTTCAAGTCCCGGACCCTCTGCGGAGATCAGCTTCCCTCTGCTCAGCCTGCTACAGGGGAAACTGAGGCACGGGAGGGAAACCRAACCTTCATGGCCGGAGTTTTTCAACCCAAGGCTTCAACCCCTTTCTCAGGAGACCCTGCGGACCCCTCGGCACAGCCGGTGCTTGCTAAGAGCCAAAACCCGTGATTGAAAACAGCCAAAAACGAGGGACCGCGACGCCGAGCAGCCCCTCAAACGGGACGGAGAGGTTCCCAGCCAGCGCTGGGCAACGCCACCCAGGTGTGTTATTTAACAGCACTTCGAGCGCAAAAAAAGTTGCTTTTTTTTTTTTTTTTAAGTAACTAAACACATCCTAGAAAGCTTTTACAGACGCCCGTCTCGGGCTTGCGTGAAAACACCTAGTTTTTAAACAGAAATCCGACCTGTAAAGAAACCGAAATGCCACTTGAAATTACGTGAGAACCTTTGTTAGGGCCTATTTTCATCACCACCGACTCATTCCGAAACCGCGTTTTTTCTGAAATACCCGTGAAAGCAGAGGTCGGCGCTGGGGCCTTGCCGGGCACGCACGGCCCCGCGCTGCCTGGAAGAGGCATCGCGCTTTGGAAAAGAAACCCGCCCCGAGTTTCTCTTTCCCCGCGCCCCGACGAGCAGCCGAGCCCTCCTGCCCGACCCTGTGCTGGCGCGGAGGGGCAAAATCGCCGTCTGCTTTTGAAATCATCCGAAACGCTGAGGATTTCTGCGTTTTTATTTCGGCGGTAAGAAAAATTGCTTAAAGAAAAGAAAAAAAGAAAAAAAGAAAAGAAGAAAGAAAAGAAAAGAGAAAAGAAAAAAGAAAGAAAAGAAAAAAGAAAAGAGAAAAAAAGAAAAAAGAAAAGAAAAAAGAAAAAAGAAAAAAGAAAAAAGAAAAAAGAAAAGAAAAGAAAAAAGAGAAAAGAGGAAAAAAGGAAAAAAGGAAAAAAGGAAAAAAGAAAAGAAAAAGAAAAGAAAAAAGAAAAAAAAGAAAAAAAAAGAGGAAAAAAAAGGAAAAAAGATGCAAACCCACATACACGCTCTAAAAAGCATCCGCGAGGAGCCAGAGGCCGGGGGTCGGGAGCACCCAGCGAGCGGCCCCCTCCTCTCGCCAGTGCTTGCTCTTGTGCTGCTGCGACTCCCGCGGCAGCTTTTTCTCCCCCAGCCAAATTCCCTCGGGCTGCGGGAGCCTCCGGGCCGGCGCCGCGGGACCTGCCGCCACCGCGGGCAGCAAAAAGCAGCTCTTGGCCCTTCCTTTCCCGCGCCGCGGCAGAGCATTGGTGCCGCGGGTTCGGATCGGCAAGCTGGTTCGAAAGGAAGGGGGAAAAAAGGAAAAAAAAAAAAAAGGAAAAAAAAAAGGGAGAAGGAAAAAGGGGAGGGAAAAAACCTGATAGATGCTGACAGCTGCCCCTCGCTCGAAAAATAAAATTAGAAGCGCTTTCGCCTTTGTGTCGCATCGAAGGGCCGGCGGCGGCGCGGGGACAAAGTGCCGGGCGCGCGGGACGAGCAGAGCGGGGCGCGCGGGGCGCCCGCGGCCGGGGAGCGAACGGAGGCRGCCGCGAAGAATGAGACTCCAGTAAATTGACTTTTCCTATAATTTGATTAAATAGCGGGAGCCGGGACGGGGAATCGAATGAAGCACGTCTAATAGCCCCGCGCCATCTGCCAGCGCCTGGCACCTGGCCAGCGCGCGAGGCAGCTGTGCGGCAGCGGAGCCGGCGCGGGGGGGCCGCGGAGCCCCGCGCCAACGTGCGCTTCATAAATCCGGGGTGAAAATAAGAAATATAAAATCGCGGGGAACAGGCAAGCGTTTTGGAGGGGCTGCTGGGGGGGTTTTTTGGCTTTGCTGCCCGGCATCGCCTGCCCGCATCGATTGCCCCCCCGGTGCATCCCGGCTCCGCTCGAATCCTGGGCATCGGGTTTCGGCCCCGGCACCGCTCCTGTCCCGGGGGGTCGCGTGGGGGGGCTTATTTTGCCCTGCAACGCAGGGGCATCGCAACCCTGCTCCTTCCTGGAGACCCTTTCCCGGCAAAACCGAAATCTCGAATTGCTCCGCTAAGCAGCGAGGCGGCTCCGGAAAACCCTCCCAGCTGCTCGCCGGCGTTCGGAGGGCTGCGAGCGGAGCAGGGCCCGGCGGAGGGGGGGGGACGGCCCCCTGCACCCCCCCCCCCCCCCGGCTGAGCGCCGCAGGAAGCCGTAAATCAGCGCCGGGGCTGCGCTCCCCGCCCAGCGCCCCAGCCCTCGCCGGCCGCGGGGACCTCCAGGTGAGGTCATTTCCTCCGCCGCGGCTGCCAGCGCTCAAACCCCGCCGCCGCGATCCTCCAGCTTTTTTTTTTTTCTCCTCCTTATTTTTCTCGCTCCGGAGCAGAAAGCAGGGTGCGACTGCGAATTTCGGTGCTCAAGCAGCTCCCAGCCGCCGGGCTCCCCGCAGCCTGCGGCACCCCCTTCCCGGCAGCCCCCGGCGGAGCGCGAGAAGCCACCCTGCCCTCGGGCCCCGAAAGCTCCCCGCGCCCCGGGGCCGATGCCGGGAGAAGCCCCTGGAGTTAAGCCGAGACACCAGCCCGTCTCTGAACCACCGTTACGGCAAACCGAGCTGCTCACAGCGCGTTTTTGCGGGTGCCTAAGCGACGTGGCGGATGCTGGCTGCATCCGAGGGGACCCCTCGGTGCGGCGGGGGAGCTGCACGGTGCAGGCGGACGATGCTGTTCGGCGTTACAAACGCGAGGGTTTTTCCCTCAAAAGCCAGGTGGAGAAAGCACAGCTATTGCATCCGCGCTCCTTCCAAGCCCTCCGCAGCCGGAGGCGAAACGCTCGCCCCCCCGGAGGCGGGTGCCGCGGGGGCCCCCCCTTGCCCGCGATCCACCGCCCGCGGCCGACGCTCCCCCGTTGCAGCCGCCCGTGCCTCTCTCGCCCGCTGACCGCTCCGGGTTTTCAAAGCAGCTCTGGAATCGCAGATTAAAGCACTTTATTTTAATAAGATGCTTATTAGCCTGTTTATTTTGCACAGGGTCCAGCGACAACACGGAGCGGGCTCCGCCGCCGCGCGTTTGCAGGCGAGGCAGGCAAGAAAGAGCCTTTGATCTGCTGCCTTTGAGGCAGGCAGGGTTTTTTGCTAAAAACCCCTAAAAAACTAGAGGTCAATGCAAAAGCGGGGTAGGCTCGGCCGCCGGGGGAATCGCCCTTGGCGTGAAAAAGCCCGGCCCGAGCGAGCTGCCCGCTCCAAGGGGAGGAAAGGGCGGACGCCCGCGCGGCCCCGGGCGATGTTTCCCGGGCTGCAGGAGCCGGCGCAGGCGCGGGACGGGCCACGGGGAAGGGTGCGAGCGGCGCCGAGCGGCTCTTCCCGTGGGAAATCTTGGGGCACCGCCGGTACCGCGGGCAGCAGCCGCCCTCCGCAAGCCGAGGCCGATGAGCACCCGTTTGCTGGGAGCGATATTTTCCCTACCTGCGTTTAGCAGCTCCGAGTTTTGCAGGGAAACCTGAAGCGGGGAGGTGACTCTACCTCGAGCAGCTTTTCTGTATTAAAAGATGCTCTTGGAGCAGCTCAGCCGAGTTTCGGCGCTGATGCCGACCTCCGCCCGCCCCAAATTTGCAGCCAAGCGATCGTGTCGCCCGGCGGAGGGGGAAACCACGGAGCGGGCTTTGACTTCACGCGGAGGGAACGCCGCAGCGCTGCTTCCCCGGAGGGACGCGTGGCCCCCGGAGCAGGAGGCAGCATGTGCCTCCACGGTGCATCGACCTCGGTTGGGAGCACGTCTGCGATTCAGCCCAAATCCAAGCTCCGACTCGCCAGCGGGGAAGGCAGCCGCCGCCTCGGCCAAGCCAAGCAGCTCCCGCTTCCCTGCGGGAGCCCTCCGACCCCCTCCGACCAGCTCTCCCGGAGATCCCATTACTCCCAGCCACAAAGGCGGCGTTCAGCTCGCTCCCCCGTAACAGCCGCGCGAGCGGGGCCGACGCGTTGCCGCAGGCTGCTCGGCTCGCTCGTAAAACGGCGCGGGCGGCGCGCGCACCTGGAGCGGCCCCAGCTGCCTGCCGCGCTGCGCCCGCTCCCTTTCCCCCCGCAGCGAAACCCGATCGCGGCCGGGATCGCGTTTCGCCGGGCGCTTGCGACCCGACGGCCGAGAGGCAGCGAACGCGGGCGGGCGGCGAGCGCTGCGATTCCCTCCCTGCGAGGCTGGTGCTGTGCATCGCCCCGCTTCCCCCTTTCTCCGGCGTCGGGAGCAAAATCCATCCCTGTCCCGCTGCATCCCGAGCGCCGGGCGCGCTGGCGGGGGGGTTCGGAGCCGGCGGCGGGATGGTGCAGAGGGTAAAACCCCCCGGGGGGAGCGGGGCGAGGAAAACGGCGGCGGCACTTACCGAGGAGGGGAGTCCAGGAGGCACCTTCCGAACCTTTTTGGGCTGTCCATCTGGCGGAAAGAAAACGAGAGAGGATCGAACTTCCGAAGGGACAAGTTACCCCCAAACGCGGCCGGGAGGGAAAACGCCCCGGCCACCGAGCTCCAGCTCCGACCTCTCCGGGCAGAAGATGCGGTTACGCTATCTGCTCAAATCTCGAACGCCCAATAGCCAAAGTAGCAATAGTGAAAATGGAGGAGGATGAAGCTCTTCTCGCTTCACGGATTCCTCATCCTGCCTGCACGTTTGTGGGCAGGTTTCACCTGGCAAAACTGAGTTCGCAAGAAAGTCCCTCTCCCATGACACCCACGGCCAGAGGCGCTCGTCGAGCCGAGCGGGGCTGCGCTGGCGCTTGAGACCGAGCCCGTAAAAAATCCATCCTTGTTTTTTTTTGGAAACGGGTTTATCTTGCAAAGAATTTGCAGAAAGAGGATCCAGAAAGAGAGCAAATGCAGCGATGGGTTTGCATTTTCATGGGCGCCTTAGAAAATAATTTACTGGGGAAACTTCAGTGCTGCGAGAAGGTGGGTGGGCGTCCGCCCGGGCTGCTCCTTCCGCAATCTCAGCGGCGCTTTCCCACCCGGCTCCAGCTCACAGGGAGAAAGGCACCGTGTTTTGGGGGAAGGAGAAGCTGGGGGGGAGGTAAGAAAATATTTAGGGGGATGGTGGGGGAAGCATCCTGAGGAGCAGCTCGAGAGGAAGTGCTGGTTACAAATTTGGGGTTTTCTTTTTCTTTTTTAGCTCATAATTGAGGAAAGCCCCACTCGGGGAAGGGAGAGGGTGGGGGTAGCTAGCACAGCAAGGCTGCCGAGCCAGGGACTCTGCCCGGGTGTAGTTCGGGAGGAAAAACTCATCGCACAGAACGAGTCAATGCAAACTTAAAAAAAAAAAAAAAGAAAAAGGAAAAAAAAGCATTTCCCAGGCTGAAAACCTAAAACAGCGACATTTTTAAAGCAGCAAATTAACTTTCAAGTATCAACGCAGATGCATTTTTCTGAAAAGCGCTGGAAAAAATACACGTAACGCTATGTCGCTTCTGGTTTCGTTTGTTGGGGAAAGCCCAAAATAGCAGCAACAAAGCAACTTTGGGGGGTGGGGAGGGAACTAGGATGAAAAACCCACAAGTTCTGGAGAACTGGGGCTCATCTACGCTCAAAAAATGCAATTCGCACATGATCTGAATCCTCATTAAAAGCAAAACAGCTTTTTTCCCAGGTGAACCCAGATACGGACGGCTTTTGGAGCATCGACGCCTGCAGTCGCGCAGGGAGAGCTCCCGAGCGCCGCGTTTCCAGCAGCCGCTTTTGCTCGCGCCAGGACCGGGGCTCGAACGAGGGCCGTAAAACCGGGGCTCAGACAAGCCCGAGCTTTGCAGGAACGACCAGCGATGCGAGGTGGCCCCGGAGGCATTTGCAGAAGATCCTAAGAACTGCTTTCACCCAACCTGACGTTTTTTCAGCGAGAAGGAAATTCTGCCCAGTTTTACAAGGATTTTTTTTCTTTTTTTTGCTTTTTGAAGCGAGCGCCCGATTCCCGCCCGTGCGACCACATCGCAGCACCAGCGCTTTGATGGCCAAGGGCGGATCCGACCCCGGCGTCGCTCCGGGCCCCCCGCCAGCCCCCGTGGCCGCACACCGGGACCCCCTCGCCCTCCCAACCAGGGCCAGCGGCACCCCGGGGCGACGCAAAGCCACTCACCTATGCTGCTCTCGGCACCTCTCCTGCGAGGATTGTTGGGGTAAGAAAAATACTGAGACCCCCCTTTCACCCCGGTGGGGGAAAGCGTGCTCGGACTCGCGATTCCCATTTCGCCGGGCAGGAAACCAGTCTGCAAACAAGGACACAGAGAAACTCGTCCATGTAATTACGCCGTAAAAACCACACCGCGCTCGCTCGGGGCGAACAGAGCTGCCTTGAGCAGCCTCCGGACTAACGCGGCCGAAAAATCAAGCCGAAGAGCCGGGAGGAAAAACAAATACCTAAATACGGTGGCGGTGGGAACTAACACGTGCGGGAAGAAAAGGGTCTTTCAAGGAGTATTTGCAAGAGAGCCGGAGTCGGCTGCGGAGGAGCAGGTGCCGCCGGCGGGGAGCACCGAGCATCGCCCCGGGCGACCGACGGGGCTCGGCATCTCCCTCCCGAATCCAGCAGCGGGGGAAAGCACCTGCTCGAGGCCGGGTACCACGAGCATCCCGGCCTGCGGGACCCGCGCGGGGCGACTGGCCCCGGGAATAACTGTGCCTGCCGGGAAGCCGACCGTCAGGTCACATCCCACTGTTTGCTTTCAATTCTGTGCTCTGCGGAGGCATCACCGCGCGGTTAAACGCTTTTTAGGTCTTTGGACAGTTGGAGGGACTTATTTGGGAGTTTATGCTGAAAGGCAGAACTCCTTCCTCGCCGCAGCTGAGGTTTTAAGGAAGGAGATCAGAGTTTCTGATGCGATGAGACTTTGGTGCCATGGGGGACACAGCCGAGAGTCACGGTCCCTCCACGCCTGCTGCAAAGGCACGTCCAGCCTAACCATCCCGAACCGCTTATCCTCCCAAGCCCTGGCCTTTCCCGCTTCCCTAAGGAATAGCAGGGAGCCGGAGGGAGATGCACCGGGGGAGAAGCAGCAGTGCAGCATCCACCAACGCCGAAATGCGCCCGCCGGAGCCTCGCTCCCGGGGTGGTCCCTCCCGCGTCGCGTCCCCAAACCGAGCCTGAACCTCTCCCTAAATACAGGTTTCACTCGAGCACGAGGAACGGGTGAGGTGACGCTATCGGCGGTTCCCGTGTGGCCCCAGGAGCGAGTTACGGCCCTTCTGTGCAATCGTAGACGGCTGGCAAAGGGCCTCGAAGCAACAAAAGCTTAGCTTCAATCCATCTTCAGAGGGCGATAAATGGAAAGAAAGGAGGATTGCAGGCTTTTCAGAAACGGGAAAGAACAAACCTGCTGCTTTAAAAACCGGCCGCCTCAGAAAAGGGGTCGGGGAGGGAAAGAGGAGCTCGTGTATTCACAGCTGGTAAAATTCTTGCAATCTGTTCCACCGGTCATGTTACCTTTGTGTTTAAAACGCTGCGCGCCGCGGAGCAGCGCAGCCAAGAAAAGCAAGCGGCTGAGTGAGCCGGAGGAGAGCCCGACGGGCCGGGTCTCGCTCCTCGAGCAGGTAGCTCTGTTGCACGGCAGAGCTGCACAGATTTTAAGGCGATTTCCTGGAGAAAAAGGGCTTCTTCCCACCCCGCTTAGGGAGGTTAAGGATGGGGATGCAGGTGGGTGGTTTGGGGAGGAACGCGCTCCCCGTCCAGCCCATACGGGGACCGGTGCGTGCACAAGGCATCTGCTGTCGGACCATTTTTTGGCATTTTTTTCAGGAAAAACAGGTTAGAAACTGCCCCGTGCCAGGGCCTCTCGCCAACTGCAGCGCCCTTTGCCCACCCCGCTTCTGTTACCTTATATCTCCCCCTCCTCTGTGAAACCTCCACAAAAATCGTAACATTAAAAAGCGAGCCTTGGCATCCGTCCCGTTTTTATTTTAGCAGCTTCAGTGGTAAATTAAATCCACTCTGGCACAGACAGCCAGCACAGCTGTTTCAGCAAAGGAAACATCCTCAGTTCAGAGGAGAGGAAATTATGACAAATTTGTGTAAAATTAAAACACATAATATGCGTGTGTGTGTACATGTGTAAAATAAAAAGCCGTCCGGCCAACAGCTACTCCCTCGGATAAAGCGGAGGGGCTGGTTGCAGGGGGCAGCTGGTGGCACTGACTCAGGGCGCGGAAGGGTCCTGCCTCGACGGGACCGTCGTGAAACCGAAGCGCCCTCCGATTCCCCCCAAAGCGATGGGAATCGCACACGCGGTGGATGGCAGCCAGTGGGGCTTTTGCTCTCTGGAGCACAAGCTCCTTTTTTTGCACCCCGAGCTGCTTCCCGAAGGTCCAGGAGCTGCAATGCGGTTTGACGGAGGTGCTGGAAACTGAACCGCCCCACGGG
This sequence comes from Casuarius casuarius, assembly GCA_003342895.1. Lineage (NCBI taxonomy): Eukaryota > Metazoa > Chordata > Aves > Casuariiformes > Casuariidae > Casuarius > Casuarius casuarius. The sequence continues at coordinate 737,417 of PTFA01000232.1, forward strand.
AAATCCTGGTGTGAACCGGGGGAAGGAGAGGAACAAGGAGAGCAGGCAACGCCAGGCTGCTTCCAAGCAAGGAGACGTGAAAGTCCGTCGAAGTTTTAATGCAAAGTGAGTGCACAAACCCAGACAGCTGGAGGGAGAAAAGGCCTCCTGAGTGCTTTTCTGCCTGGGGGCTACCCGGTCCTAATGACATGTTACTTAGACCTGATTCATTTAAACTCATCCTAAAGGCAGCGTGGATAGGTCGCATTTGATGAAATGTAAGTCGGTTAGAAGCAGGATTAATGAAATAAGGACTCCAAGCACAGCTAAGTGAGCCTGGATAGGTTTTGAGAAGAACTGAAAAATCGCTACCAGGCAGTTTCCTGCTCTGAATCTGACAGCTCCTCTCCTGAGCCAGCAACACGCACGTACAAAACCACAGACTCAGTCGTCAGGGTTTGCTGAGCAGCCTGAAGGATTTTCAGGACCTCGTGCACAGAGGTGAGATGCGAGGCACCGGGCTGCTTTCCATTCCCAGGCCCTGAGCTCTCCCCTCCTAGCAGCCAACGAACCCAGATCTCAGTGCTTTTACGGTTACCTGATTTAGTCCCGGCATCCCCGTGTCTCTTCCAAACGTGGAGTAAGAGGCTCTTTCGCTGCTCTTCCCTACAGCGGGGAGAGAGAAAAAAAAAGATGTTTTGTGTGAGTGGGAAGCAGAGATTTCACACGCACCGACAGCCACGTGCCCTCCCGCCGGCTCGCGGGCTCCCCCGCCGCGGCGCCCAGCCTGCTCCCGCAACGCCGCTTCTTCCGCCCGCGACTGCAGAGGCAACCGAAGCAGATAACAGTTTGTTGCGAAAACAGCAGCTCTTTTAAGTTCACGAGCAGCAGGGCTCGCTCGGTCCATAAACAACAAAACCCCCAAATCGCGGCGATGCAGGGAAGTGCTCGTGGCCATGGAAACTGGCGGTTTCAGACCCGAGCGAAAAAAAAACCCCTCCAGACAGATTAAGAAAAGCCATCCAAATTTGGCAGAGGCAGGGACAGAGCAAACCGAAAGCTAAGCATGACCGACCAACAGAGTCCGCACGCGTCTCCCGTACAATAGAAAATACGACTTCGGTGCACCGCTCGCAGCAGCGTTCAGAGCTGAACTGCTCCTCGTGCTGCAGGGTTTACCTTCTCTCCCTTTCTCGATGGACACCCGACTTTGCAAAAAAAAAACCAAAAAAACAAGCCGGATCTAAAAAGCAGGAATCAAATAAAAAATTGTTTCCTTCCTTTTCGAGCGCCCTCCTTTCACTCCCCCCGCGCAGGCTCCTCTCTTTGCAGGCGGTGCATCTCCCGCGACCCGGAGCTCGCCGGGGGAACGCGGCAGGTCGAGCCGAGCCCACGTGCCCCAGCCCTGCCGAGTGAACTTTAGCACCCTGCCTCGGCTTTTATCGAGCACGCTCAACCTCGCCCTGCCCACGCGCTGCTGAAAATAGTATTTTCAAGGAAAAAAAGAGAGAGAAAAAAAAAGAAACCAACACGCGCATGCTGAGATGTTTCCACTCCGAAACGTCCTTGCAGCATCTTCCCTCGCAGCCGCGCGCAGCCCCCGGCGCGGGATGGAGAGGGGGGTCCGGCGGGGACCCCAGGCTCACGCTGGGCACGGGGCAGCCAAAGCGTAACGCTCGGCTTTGGGGTTTCCCCCTACCCGATGCAAAACGAGATGTTTTTCCGTGGGAAATGGGCACTTTTAGAAGAAAAAAGTTTGCCTGGGCTGCAAATACATGAGGAATTTCTTGCTGCTCTTAACTGCAGCCTACGGAAGGTGCCGCTGGGGAAAAGGGAGACGGGAGAGGATGATGAACAAGGCTTTGAACCGGGGACAGGACCTTGCCCGTCCCACGCCGGTGACGGGCTCCGCAGCCCCCCGCGCCAAACCCCTTGCCAAAAAGGGACGAGCACCTCCCACCTGCAAAACTGGGGAGGAGGGAGGACTTTGCCGATCTGCTTAACCTAAACCCACGCCGAAGCCTGCTAAGACGCAGCTCAACGCCCCGGGGCGACGTGGGCTGGCTGCGCTGGGGCCATCAGGCAGCGGCGTGCGGCCGGGGAGGTTTTGGGGAGGCGGAGGAAAGCAGAACGACGAAGTGCCCCCAAACAGCGACGGCAGAGGAGGCCGCTTGGTTTTGCACAACCATTTCGCGCCGGGGCATCCAACTCAACCGCCCCATTTCGGAGCGGGTCCCGCCGCAGCGGCCAAAGCCGAGAGCCCAGGAGGGTCCGGGGCATTGGGACCCTCCTCGCCTCCACGGCAGCCAGCCACACCGCTCCCCGTTACTATTTCGTTTCAGAGGCTTAACCGTTAAGTAAACAGAGGTCAAAATGCCAGAGGCCGGATCTCTTAAATGACCTAATTTTTAAAAGAGCTTAGCAGCTATATTTGCTGCAGCGCCGGCAACTTTACACAAATAACTCAACAGGTTGTGTCATCAGGCCGATCGCGATTACTCCTAAATCAGAGGAAAACCAGGGTAATTCCACGCTGCTTTAGCTGGTAAGCGACTGCCGAGCTTCTCTTCTGCAAATACATCGCCGTTTCCATGTACCGCTTGCCTGGTTAAGCAAAACACCTCTCCTATTATCAGATAGCCTTAAAAGCAACTTTCATTTTAGCTTTCTGTTGCAAAGCACGCACTGTACAAGGAAAAAGAAAGAAAAAAGGCTGAAAACTAGAGTAAATCTGCACAATATTTCTTGAAAAAAAAAAAAACGCTACTTTCATCTGACGTTTCTTCTTTTGTGCCTCGCTTGATTCATGTCAGAAACAAAGCGTGCCCGGTACCGGCAAGCTGTTTTACACTTTGATCAGCGAGCGATTTGCAGGATGGAAGTAACTTTAAAAATAGCAGGCAGGCCAGCCCTGCAGGCTCCCCCGGCTCCCGCAAAGCGGAGCGCGGGTTTAGGGACTAAAAGCGCTCTTTTTTGGCAGCCACACAGAAAGAGAAAAAGCAAAAATTGCAAATTTAATTGTCATGTTGGAGAGAGAAAGCTAACGTGGCCGCGGGGACCCTGTGTCGCTCCTGCTCCCCGGGAGCCAGTGTGCTGCCCGGGGTCGGCCAGGCTTCCCGTCTCGCAGCCGTGGCGCGGAGCGGGGCCGCGAACCAGAAACACGGTCACAAAAACATGAAACCCAGAGACGCACCGCAAATGGGGACAAAAGCACCTCCCCGTGAAAAACGCCAGCCACCTCCGAAAGCCACACCGCTCCCGCACAACTCCTCGGTTTTAGTTTTGAGGAGGCTGGTGCAGGCAGTAAGAAATCCTGGGAAAATTCAGGAGATGCTGGGAATAAACCCCTCGACTGAGAAACGCGATTCCCCTTGGAAACCCTCTCGTTCAGGTTTGCTTTCGCAAATTTTAGGACGGGAAGGTGAAGCTGGGCTGTCCCTATGTTGCAGAGGGCACCTTAAGCAAGGAAGGACTTGAAAGACCTAGAAACTGGCTGGCCGCATTTAGCATTTCCAGTTATTTATTGCATTAAGTGGTTTGCACCACTACGAGACCGGCATTTCCCCTCCTGCCTTTTTTTGCACCCTGTCAGCTCTGTTTTTTTCCCTGCCCCTCGCCCAGCCGGCAGCCGGGAGCAGCGAGCCGGGGTTCAGCCTCGCGGGCCGGACCCGCATGGCAGCGGAGCCGAAAGCCTCAGGCAGCATCTCACCTCCAACAGGGCGATTGGGGCAGCGCTTTTAGATAAACGGGTGGATTTTGATGCTTTGCTCCCCACGACACATCCAGCTCACGGATGCATGCAAACCGGCCAAGGAAAGGGCCATTCGCATCATCTCTGAATTTGCCAAGATGCCTCTTGGGAGGAAGGTGGCTGCTTTACGGACGTGCATATCCTGCGCTTCTCCCACCCATGGGTGCCCTCAGACCACCCCGGCCACGGGTTCCCGCACACAAGCCCCGGCGAGCATCGCAGCCTGCTCAAGGGAAGGCCGAACACCCACTAATCCCATTAGAGTTATTTCCTGGGGAAAAGGGGAGGTAAAAGACAGCTAACGATTAAAAGTAAAAAAAAAAAAAAAAAAAAGTTAAAAAATCCCGGGAGGGGCGACAAGCCCCATCCGTGGACAGATAAAACCATTGCCCAGGAAGAACCCAACAGCCCACGATACACACAAGATTAGAAACCCTTCTCTGAAAAGAAGCTAATTACTAGAAATAATTACTAGAAAGAAATCTGTTATGGCTTATCAGTTTCCCCGCAGTTTAAACAATCCCCCCCCGCCTTCACCAAAGACGAATGGTAAAAAAGTGGCTGATTTTTAAGGAAAAATAAAAGCTCAAGTTATCTAATCCAATGCAACGCAGACAAGAGCGTTTCCCACCCAGTCTCGCAGCAAACCCAGAGATTTTTTTCCCCTATCACACCTTGCTGATTCCGTTTGCACCTGGGGGGCCACCGACGCTTTGGAAAGCATCTGATTAAAGATTGCTCTCGCACCATCCCCGTCAGCGAGCGGACGAGTATCCTCGTGGACAGGCGCTCGGGGAGCCTCGAGAGAAGGGATGGAGCAGCAGGAGCACGTGCAAGTCCCGCAGACAAGCCAGCCCCAAGCTCTTGGTCTGTGCTCAAGCTGCCGCCCTAGTCAGGGTCCCATCATGCCAGATGCTGTTTGTGCATCTAAAGAACAACTTGTAAGCTGCAAAATTCAAATTTTTGTGTCCCCCAGGCAAATAAATAGAAATCAGTACCCTTCCTGTCAAAGCATGCTACAAGAACTTGCACCAGTTTAGGACGAGGGGTGCATCACCCGGGATATCGTTGCAGCCTGCAGACATCTCCCCACCAGCCCTGAGGACCTGGGCTCCCTGCAGACGAGCAGGCAGGTAAATGTGCCTCCAACCCACAGCGCTGGTACCTTCCCACTCCCAAAATCCATGGCCCGCTTGCAAGAAACCACAGGCACCGTCTCTCTCTGGGATTCACTCTGGCACTTTGCAGCAGAAAACTTCATGCTCCCCTAGAGCGGGCTGGGCTGTCGAAGCATCTTCCCCCGGCAGAGCTGGGCAGCCGCTCACCCCGCACGTCAGAGCAGCTCTTTCCCTGCCCTCCTCCTCCTGGAGCTTCTGCCAGGCTGCTGCTCTCACTGCTTTTCTTGATTTTTTTTTTCCCTGCATAACCTCAAACCAATGTTCTTCTCTGCTTCGGTGTGTGATAATCACTGCTTGCAAGCCAGCGCACGTGGCGATGTGCAACCAAACCTTCCCTAGCTGATCTTCCAAAGCCAGGTGCAGCGCAGGAACATATCAGTAAGAAACTTGGATTAACAAGTTTATATACGCTGCTGCTGCTGCTTTATCAAAATGGCTATTTCACCCTGCAGTACCTGAATTTCCCTCCTCGCCCCCCTGCTCACGTTGGACCAGTTTGGGAGCGGCACCGCAGGGGTCTCTGATGAAACCTGGCCCGTGATGACCGAGATGCAGAGCAGCTCCTGCGGGAAGCAGACCCCAGGTGCCAGGTACCGCCAGCGCGGCGCAGCGCAGCCCCTCCCCACGCGGCAATGCCAGCGGCAGCCCTGCAGCACGAGGCTTTCCAAGCTCAGCTGCAAGAAGCACCGGTGAGACGAGCTCGCGGGACAGCAGGGAGCACGCAGCTGCATCTCTGCTCCTCCTCCGTGACACCACGGCCCGGAAAAGCAACCAGCTCTCTGGGGACAGGTGAGTTCTCCAACCTTTGAAGGACTCAGCCTAAAGCTGTCCCTGCACAGCAGCTGCCAGGCACAACCTTGCCTCCCTTCCCAGAAGCAGAGGACTAGTTTAACCCCTGTGGGCAAGACTGGCAAGTTTGCTGAAGCTCAGGCTGGCAGGGAGTCCCCTCGCCCAAAGGCCTGCGAGTCAGGAGACTCCTTTCCATTTTCTGGATGTACGTGGAAAGTGGAGAGAAAAAAAAAACAGAAAACCCCAAATTTAGCTCAATTTTTCCAACCAGTGCTGGCTGGACAGCATTTGCCCATTTGCCTTTCAGTGCAGGAAGAGCGCTGTTCCCATTTCGGACAGGCTTTTGCAGGCATCTTCAGATGGCTCACTGCAACCTGCTGCTGGGAACGGCACAAACGTGAGAAAATTACCTGGAGGAATCAGCAGCTCTTGGGCCCGTCTTTCCCTGGCCCCACTTACTACGGCAGCTGGCAGAGATTTGCTGCTCAGACCCCACACTAATGGAGGAAGCCAAAATTCAGATGTTTCTCTGCAGAGCCCTTTCAACTCAGCCTCTCCCTCTATAACTGGCCGAGCCCGTCATTTCCGACACAAAACATGCTCCTCTTGAAATGTTTCTTCCAGTGGTTTCTGATCCTCCTTGAAGAAATAGAGTGAGAAACAGATACGAATTCTGATTTTGAAGAAGGGCTTAGAAAATAGTCTCACGCATCTTTCATCTATCCCAGACCACTTGACAGGTTGACCCTAATCTGCTCTTTCTATCTCCTCACGTTTTAAAATTCATCAGTTCCACTAAATCATCCCATTAGCACTAGCTTTTCCATCTTGTTCCCCTCAAAACAGATTCCTTCTGGAAAGCAGAGGCTGTCGGTTGAAGCAACACATCTCCAAGGTTTGCATTTCCCTTCCACTTTGCTACTCTCTTTTGCTGCCACATGCAAAATGGTGTGTGAGGGTTCCTGTTCTCGTTTCTCGCATCTTCCATTTATCATGTCACCCCGTGAAAAGTTTGCAGAAGCAGTTTGGTGAGAAGGGCGGGCAAACCTCACCCGTGGTCTTCCTTTGGTCTGTCGTTCTCAGTACGCGAGCAAAGAGGCAAAGCAAAACCTATTTGTTTTGGAATCAGCTCCAGAAATTGGTGTTTTCTGTTTTAACCACATTCAATTTTAGGAAGAAACATGCCTTTGAAATGCGAGATGTCCTCCTGCCTGCTCCTTCCTGGCCTCCCCGGCTCCTGCGGCGGGGCTCTCACTGGCGAACCTCGACCGCCCAGGCCAGCAGACGAGACCTTGCACCCATCCTTGGGGATGCAGCTCCAACGGGCATCCAAGTCTCAAGCGACGCGTGCCGCTGCCTCCTTGGCTGGGCCGGCTCGGGGCGGACATGGGGTTTTGGGTGCCGCAAGGCAGCAGCTCCCCTTCTGCCTTAGCGACAGCTCCTGGAAACGACCTCTACTCCAGGCAGCGGAGGCTTCGGCTCCACGTGCGAGGAACCGGTTGGGTTTGCAGCCTCGCCAGGGAGTGCCCGGGCGCTTGCCAAAGACCGGGAGTCCTGTCTTTGAGCGGAAGCCAAACACGTCTTCCTTGCACACATCAAAGGGGAAACCTCCGTGTTCCTCCTGAGGCAGCTCCTTCGCCGTTGGAAGCTCTCAAGGCTGACTTTGCCGCAGGGGTGGGATGGGCTCCCCCCCTCCAACACCCCCAGAAAACCCTGCTGAATTTCATCAAGACTCCCCTGCTTTCATTAAGAAACATCTCTTCTGCTTTGTTTGCATCCTCCTGGGGCAGAAAACGAGAAGGAATAATGCCCTCCAAGAGCAGCGGGGGAGAGCACCTCTTGGAAATGCTCCTCCCTGTCTGCACGGGACCCCAGAGGGGCAATTAAACATTCCCATCCGACCCGGAGAGGAGCGAACCAGCAAGTGCTGGATCTGACAGCGAGCCCCTTCCGCCAGCCACGGCGCAGGAGGAGGAAACGCGCGGACACCTGCTTCCTAGCGCGACCGGGCTCTTCTCTTCCCCTTTCTAACCAGCTCTGGCGAAGGAGGAACCTCTGATGGTCGGGGGGATTTTCTGTTTTAAATACAATTCCCTCTTCTAACCCCACCCTTCCAAAATACGAGCAAATGCCGTGAACTGCCCCGACACCTCTCCTTCCACATTTGCTGGAGGATTTTGACTGCCAACGCTTTGGAAAAGGTGGGGAGGACTAACCCCAATTCCCTGCCTAATGTAATTAGAGCTCTCTAAGCCCTTCAGGATGGATATTTTCTGCTCCTAATCTCTCCTTCCACCTCTGAGCTTGGAGAGGTAACTGGGTAAATGGTCGCACGCGCGTCTACATGCAGTCACGCACAATCACCGTCTCCAGGAAAGCGGGGGGGGACGGCGGCTGCGCTGTCCTTGCAGGTCACCGGAGCGCAGGGGCGCGTTGTCCCTCGTGCTGCCTGGCTGCAGCCGGGGGTGGAGGAACTGGAAGGGGCTGTCAGAGCTTTGCAGCAGGCTCTGCCCGAGCAGGACACAAGAACATGCCTCCAAATCCCGCTGCAGCGAGGGGAGAGCACCCCGGTCGTCTGCGGGGACTGCGCTGTCCCCAAGTTTCCGCGAGACTGCAGAGCACAGCGAGGCCGGCTCTGCTACACGATGGCACTCCCAGGTACCCAGCACGGGATCGGGGAGAAGGTCACAGCGCAGAAAGAGAGCGGAGGACACAGCCGGTGGCACCTGCGCATTGCTGCAGGTGCACAAACGTGCCCTCGCCCCGGGCGCTCCCTCCCGTCACCCGCCGGCAGCTTCGGCGACTCGCTCCGGAGCATGACCCCAGCGCACACGGAGCCCAGGACACCTGGGCCCCGCAGCCAGCCATCATGAGCCCGTTGTGAGACCTTGAGGACGAGCTGTCTCTCTCCACCCCCTCCACTGTGCTCTCCTACCCTTGATTACCAGCTCCCAAGAGCCAACTCAGCCTCTTCCGTGCCAGCACGGTGGGCATCAATCTCTGCTATTGCCTCTAGGTGCTACTGTAAAACAGGGAAAAATGATCACGCACATAAAATACGAAGGCTGTCGTGTACGTGTTAGAGGCTGATGAGACTCTCTGGACAGCAGCTCCTTTAACCACAGCTTTGACAGCACCTTCTGGAGAAGGTCTGATGGGGGGAGTACAGTAATTCTGCTCCCAGTGTTACATTTCGCCTGCTTTGACCAGGTATCCCTCAGGCAGCTCAAGGCCACTTACCCACTAGTCCAGGTCCCAGGAATGGTGATGAAGATATGCTGTTGTGAGATGGCAGGTCCCGGTGCTCTCCGTAATGGGGGCCTTCACCATAGTTCTGCTGAAGCGACAGAAGACATTTAGCACCAGACACGTGAGGACACTGAGCCAAATACAAGGTGCACGTGGAGATACGTATGCAGACGCACAATTTAACACAGTGTGATTCCTTCTGATATTCCCTTAACGTGGTATCAGGAATTGAGGAAGGGAAGAGAAAGATCCAAGCTGCTATTTTATCACTGGGCACTTTCGGGAGATACCAAAAACCCACCTTAGCCCCAAAGTTGCATCAGTCGCGCTGCACACAAAGTCACTCAGTGGGAAGGGTCAGAGCCAAAGGCCCCTTTTAAGAAGGGCACCGAAGTGATCTCATCCCCCAAAGTGCAGAGATGGCATTTGGCCTCAAGGCCACCCTCAGCCAGTGATGCACGAACGGGCAAGACATTAGCTCTGTCCATAACATCTCCTCGTACGGGGAGAGCAGGCCAGCGTGGCCAGGAGACCACGGCAGGAGGAGGAGATGTGGCACCAAAGCAGAGATACAGGGAGTTTGCCCCGTGCTGGCAGCTCCTGCCCAATTTCTGCCTTCCTCCAGCAGCCTGGCGCCCACCAGGTGAGAGGTGCTTCTCGTGGCAAAGACCCCACACGACTCCCCCTCCCCGAACTGGAGCGGGGGGAAGAGGAGAAGGCCTATAAAAATGAGAAATGACACAGCGCCTGTTCCAGCACTGACCTAAGGGAAGGGAACGGTGCCATTGCGAAAACGAATCACACAAACCCATTAAAACATGAGCATCTGTCAAAAAAACACCATTTCAATTAAGTTAATGTCTTTTCTCTCTTCCCCTCCTCAGGCCCCAGTTATAAGCTGTCGCAGCCTTGATTCTTTCCCTCCCGAACCCCTTCAAACCTCCCATCTTTCACCGATGCTACTGGTCCAGCCAACGCGGTAGGTACCCCCCGAGCAAGGGCCAGCCTTGCCCCCCATCTAAAACGGGGTGAAAAAACCTCTTCCAGGGCTAGAACCAACTTGGGCACAAACACACACGCTGAGAAATCATCATAAAGCCCCCGTTTATTTTTGTTGGAGCTCAATGTTTATGCTTCATCCTTACCCTTCCTTGGTCAAATGTGGAGCTGTTTTGATCTCCCGTTCCCCAGGAACCTGATCCCGGTCTTTCATCCAAACCTACCGAAAAACAGGAAGAACAAAGGTTACTCTTGCTTTATCAGCAAAGCCTCAAAGGTGTTCTCGCAAAATTAACTCTTCCTTCTACAAACAAAACAATATTTTCATTAATAAACCACTTCCAGTTGGCGTGACCGACCCTCCCCTCTCCGTCCTCACCTTCCCAATTCAGCTGAGGCTTTGCTCTGCCAACTTCAAAGCAAACCCTACTGCAGCTTGGAAACGCTTCAAAACACAGGACAGTGGGAAGAGGAGAAACAAGTATTTTAACTCGGCTTTTGGCGAGAGGCTGCCTGCGAACCCGCTTTCCCTGGAGACCGATGTTTAAGAGGGCGACAAATTAAAAACTTATTGTACGTGTCCCAGGGCTCCGGCGGGAGCTGGGTTTTGCCCGTGTCTGCAGTGTGCAAACAGACCCGTCACGCTCGCGCTGCCGCTCTGTTAGATCACGGGCCAAACCCTGCTCTCCGTTACACGTGGGGAGATCAAAGGAGCGCGTAGACCTGTAAGAGCCTCAGCTGTGAACTGTTTGGGGTACGACGTACTACCTGTGGCTTAGTCAGGCTTGTTTGAGGGTGAGTTTTATTTAAGACACCCCCACGCTCTTGGGGATGAAGATGTCCTACTGGCCTCAACACGGGGCTGATCAAAACACGCTCCTGCCGATTTAACTTTCAGTTCTCCAAAGCGCAGCCTTTGCAAAGGCGATACGATCCAAAACGGCAGCAAACCAAACACGAGGGTTTTGCAATGCGACTGCACGCAGGTGGTGGCACGCAACCTTCTCCCGCCAGGAGAGCTTTCATCGCCCGCCAGGTCCACCCAGCCTGGGCCTCGGGGCCACTAGCACACAGGACGTGGCCAAAGTCAACCGGGGCGATCCCGCCCCAGACTTGCACTTCAGGAATTACAAAGCCAAAACAGACGGGACCCTAAACCCGCAGATGCCACGCACGAAAAAGCCCACCCTGCAAGGCAGAGCCAGGCTTCCTTCACACGGAGACCACCGTGTCGGCGCTGCTGGATGACGCTTGCATGGCTACGAAGCCGTTCCCATGGGTCAGCCGTTGGCATTGCGCTGTTTTAGAGACACGTGGTGGCAGAGGCGGGACTTCACGACTCTGCCAGATCGGGGTGCAGGGCACTGCCATGCCGACGCTGGTTTTTGGGGAGCAGGTACGACTGCGACATGGACCTGCGAGGTTGCTGCCTCCACGGCCAACATCTCGGCAGAGCTGCTTGGGACCGGCAGGGAGAAATGCCAGATCTGCAAGTGGTTTAGGAGCACAAACGGCACAGATCAGAGTGATGTTTCCACCTTTTTTCAGCTTGTCTTGGAAATCCTAATCTAATTTTGGGGGGAGCAGAGCCCTCCTCGCAACAGGGCCGTATCAGTGACCTAGTGCAGCAGCTTCCAGCAGCACCCAACAACCACGCTGTTGCCATCTGTGAGTGGATTTGCTCTCACCTACATTAAATACCATATTCCTGATGGAAACACACTCAGAATCACTCCTCCTGCTCCAGCAACCAGCGCCTAGATAGCAGAAACCACCGGATTTTAGCGACAGTCTTGTGCATTCACTCAGCTTCACCATTTCAGACCTTGCATTGACCAAAAACACTTCGAACAACTTCAATGAATTTTTAACCGCAGCATCGCCTAGCTGACCCAAAATGCTCCCTTCCCGGCACAGGTGGGACCAAGGGGCCCATCACGCCCACGGCCTTCTCGCGATGGAGGGCTGCAGCCAGCGAGAGTCGCCCTGGGGCCACCGCCGGAGGCAGCTCCCAGCCCCTGGCCAGGACACGCTCGCGGCGAAACCGCGGAGGCGAGACCTTCCTGGGGCAAAGGGACCAGCACCACCAACCTGGCACCGTCCCACCTCCGAGCACACCCGGCGCGACCGACACGGCATCCATCTCCCCAGCGCCAACCGGCGCAACCAGGGCCGAGAGCCCGCTCCGAGCCCGGGGATCCGGCCGCGCGCTCTGCAGATTCCCACCAAATCCACCGCTTCTGCCTTTTCAGATGCAGCATGTGCAACGGCCGAGGTGCCTGGAGGCCTTATGCGAGATTTTTCTTTTATTTCTAAAGGGAGATCAGTCCGTACCCTTCGGTCACGGCGACAGCACCGACGGACCGCGCAGAACAACGGGGCGCTCGCGGGGAACGAGGCGCCGGGGCGGTGCAGTTTCAGGGCGCACACCGATTTCATTTTAGCAAAGCTTATTATTATGGCAAACACGCCGTGTATTTGTCTCCTCCGCTCCCCTTACTGTTCATTTAACCAGAAACTTCTTTCAAATTACATCCTTCTATTTCTGTGCCTTTGTGTTAATCATTTCCCCAGAGAATTGGTGTTTAATTGCTGTCTAATTTGCATAATTATGCATATTAATCTCCACACCTAATGAATATTCATAATTCTCATTTAGATTTTGTTTTCTAATCAAAAATTTCCAATGTGATTACTGTGCAGAGCAGGGATAAGCCTCTAATAATACCTTGGATACTAGGGAGAATTACTGCCAATTCTCCCACCTCCTACTTCCTAGAATAAACTTTTGCTTTGCTAATGTGTTTTTCTAAAGCAATTCATCTGCATACCCTGCAAACACCAGTCGAGATCAGGAGGCAGAAAGGCTCCTCCGATCCATTTTGCTTCCGTGGGTATTTTTAAAGCATCGCAACGGTCAGGGCGAAGCCGCGAATGGCGCCCGCAGCCCCCAACGTCCTCGGCGAGCTCACGGCGCGCGCTGCAAGGACGAGGACTTCGGCGAGCCCCGACGGCACCCGGCATCCCTCCGCTCGCGCGCCCCGTCCTCCTCGGCGGGGAGGCAGCAGGCAGAAATCGCCCGGCCTCCCCCGTACCGGTCCTTTCTGCACCCCCTCGATGACGGAGGGGCTGCGCCAGGCCTGGCCTCGCTGCAGGGCCGCCCCGGGGAGCCTGGCGGGGGGGTCTGGAGGGACTTCAGGTGCCTGCAGGGCCGGGATGGGGTTTTTTGCCAAAATTCCTGCAAAATCCCTGCCAGGGCTCGGGGGCAAGAGGAGGCGGCGAGCGCTATGGGTGATGGGAGATGTCACCAGCAGCCACCGGCTCGGGGACGGGGGCACCCGCTCATGCCACCGCGCGGGGTGCACGGCAGAGGGAGGGCACCCGAAAGGTGCACGGCGGTCCGGGTGTCCCCACCCTGGCAGCCTGCAGCCCATGCCCTGGGATCAGCCCCCCCCGCTCCAGCCAGGAATCGGGAGCAAAACCCCGTCCTCCTCTAAGCAGCTTTGGAGCCTGCAACCAGGCTGCGAAACAGCAGCGGCCGGAGCCTGGAACAGCAAAATAACCCTGCAAGGGGAAACCAAACCGGCCTTTTTTTCCCCTACCCCCCCCCCCCCTTTTTCCCCCTCCGGGCGCTGACGTTCACGTGATCGCGCCGCTGCCAAGGTGAACTGAGGTTATCGCGCTTCCATCCGAGCAGCAGATACAGCGGCGCGCGGCTCTGCCGTCGGCACACGAAGCAGCGGGGCTGCACGAGCCCCCGCAGCGCTCGCAAAGGGGGTCTCAGCTCCTTCCCCGAGCCATCGCCGCCGGCCGGGAGGGCGTCTGCAAAGCTCCCCGTTTGCAGCCTACAGGTGTTTAAGGCTTTGGCCGGTTCTGGGATGAACGTGGGGAAAAAACCCAACGGCTGCCGGCCAACGCCACGCACCTAACGCAAACCCATCTTCTCCCTTCGCATCAGCACGGAGCTAAAACGGGGCAGCAAGCGCCAACGCTCTGAAAATGCAAAGCTGGGCCAAAGGTAGAAGGGTTTGGAAAGCCACCCCCGCCCGGCGCCCGGGTTTGCCCAAGCAGGTTTAATCCCGGCTTTGGAGGGCCTGACTCTGCAGGGCTTCCAGCCCTCCTCCGAGGCAGGGCGCGCGCGGCTTCTGCAGGCGCCCACGGGGGCACGCGGCTGCTGGCAGCCAACTTTGTTTTAAAATAAAACCATTCCCCAACTAACCAAGTTGAGGCACACTTTCCAATTCAGAAAACACAAAAATAGGAACTACCGCCTCCTTCCATTAATATAGTTATTAAAAAACGTACAGATTAATTGTGCATTTTAATAACCCTGATCATGAATATTCATAGTGCATTTCTTGCTCATGTTCTAATTAAAACGTACTAATAGAATAAGATGTAGCTGTCAGACAGTAATTTTTTTTTAAATGATTTTTATGCTGGAGCTAAGAAGAGCTGATAGACGAGCCCCGTTATAAGCTCTCGGCATGGATAAAAATAATTTGTCCAAGTTTAGTCTCAGTAAAAAAAGCCCTGCACCTGATAATAGATCCTGTCTTCCCTCTGCAAGCTCGGCACAGCCTCGGAAGACGAGCAGGGGTCCCGCAAAGGGCCCACGTTCAAGACCGGTTCAGCTCAAGCTCGGGTTGCACGCGAGGGGAACGGCAAAGTCAAATTCACTGCCCGAAGCCGGCGTGCTGTAAATCCTTCCCTGCTCTCTGCATCGCTTGCCGAAGTCGAGCAGGTTGCTGGTGCGTTTGCTTTGGGAGATGCATCTCCCCGCTGCTGCCCCCGGCCCCGGGGAGCCCTCGCGCCCGCGAAGCTCAGCCGCCACCATCTCCTCCGGGCCAAATTTTAGCAGAGGGCTCCTAAGCCCCGATTCGGATCTGGGAGATCGTTTTGATTTTTGGGTTTTTTTGAGTTACGGGCATATTTTATCTGGGAACTTTCAGGTACACAAAAGTCGTTGTACATAATTAGCAGCATCACAAGGTTGCACGCAGGGACACGGAGCACCAGGAGCAATTCCCCGTGCAGAAGGAATGGGAGGGATAAAACAACCACTTTAAACATGTAATTCTTAAACGAGTAAACTCATCAGGAAGGATGCACGGTTTCTGCCCCATTCCCCATCCCAGCAGCCACACGCGGTCCCTCCCGCTCGATTCTCCATATGCTGCTGCCAGGCCACGCGCACGGGATTCCCGGAGCGGAAAACGCCGTGCAAAGAGACGCCTGCTCCAGCGTCAAGGCACAGCCACGGCCCAAAAGCCGCTCTGGAAACTGGGTCGTCCCTCGAGCCACCGGTGAGCCCAGCACAGAAAACCCCCAAGTTTTAGGGGATGTGTTTTCCCGAGCTATGAAACGCCCAATCTGAGCAGAGCTACGGGACCCAAACTGGGAGACGTTTTAGTGATACCTCCCCCGGCTCCACCGGTTACGTCCAGGCGGAGACCGCCAGCACCTCCCCGACGCGAAGGAAGGACGAGGACCTGGATGCAAAGCCGCGCGAGCAAGACCGCATCCTTCCCCGGCGAGCAGGCAGCCGTCCCTGCCGGGCTGGGGACGCGCAGGGACACGGGGAGCGAAGCAGCTGCTCCCGGGGCCGTTCGGATGCCGCCCGCGCAGCGAGACCCCGAGCCCCAGCTCCCGAACGCCGCGCTAGGGAGACCCGGGCAGAGGAACCCGCTGCCGCAGAGCCGCGCTGGCTGCAAGGACGGCGCGGGGGGGACACGGCACCCACGGGGCAGGGAAACGTTGCACCCCCGGATGCTTCGGGGGGCTCGGCTCATTTTCTGCTTTGACAAATGGTATTTTTCCACCGTCCGAGGTCCATCCAGCAGAGCCAGCTTTTCTCGCAAGACATCCCGGGCAAAGCTGGGGGGCAAATCCTGCTCTCCCGCCGGGCGTTTTTCGGATGCTGAGACCGGGAAAGCCCCCGGGCTTCCGCTCCCGTCGGAGCGGGACGGCCGCGCAGCGGCAGCTGGGAAGAAAAACCCCGCCGTCAGCAGTCTCCTCCGCTTATGTCTATGAATATACTTAACCTTTCCTCCCCCCGGCCCGGGGGGGAAGGCGGAGGGTGCCCCGCTGGCCCCGAACCGCTCGCCCCGGCGGAGGTGGGCCGCCGCGGATAGAGACGCCGGTGCCGCCGTGATTTGATTTGAAACGGAGGTGACAGAAGGCTGCTTGATAAACACTTCCAAATTAAGCGGCTTTGTGGCCTAATCGCTCTGGCGATCAGCCTCAGAGCAAAATCTCCGCTAAAAGGGATTTGAAATCAATAAAATTAGTCGACTCGTAATTAGCTTTAGTCCCAGGCAAACTAGCAAAGTTGTTTTGCCCGGCGAGGGTTCGCCGCCCGGACCCCCGCGCCGCTCCTCTTCCAGGCGAGAAAACCCCACGGATGCATTTCAACGGCCCGGCATCCTCAGGGAAAGTCACCTCGATTCACCGGCGGGGGGGGGAAACCAAAATCCGGGTGTTTCAGAGCAGCTGTAAATTCTGCCTGTTTATTTACCAGCCCGACCTGTCCCAGAAATCGGAAAAAACAGGCTGGAGGGGGACGCGGCCAGGAGCCGCAGCGCGACGCTGTTTACAGGACGTCGACGGCGGACGGGACTATACAATTTGTTCACTTCCTTTTCCCGGCGCACGACAAAACAATTTGAAAAAAAGAAAAAAGAAAAGGGGGGGTAAAAAGAGATGCTGAACACCTGGGAGGCAGCGCGGAGCCCGGAGGGGGCCCGGCCGGCGGCCGCCTTTCATCGGCTGCTCAAAGAGGCAGAGCAGGAATCTTTGCCCCGGGGAGGGGAGCTCCGATTTCATCCCTTCGGCCGCCTCGAAACGCCCCGGTTTAGGTCGGACCGAGGTTGGCCGGGAAAGACGAGCTGCAGATCCCGACACGATCGACGGGGCAGATCCTCCCCGTTTATCCTTGGGATGATAAACGCACAAAACGATCCAAACCCAACGCGCGCGCCAGCCCCGCGCACCGATCCGCCGGGAAACGCCCGGCGCCGCCTCCCCCGTCCCCAGCACACGCGCCGTGATCATTTTTGGCTTAAAAAAAAGCTGATGCCACCACTTTGGTGATCGTTAATTCCTCCGCTTAGCATCTGCTCCGGCATCTCCTGCTTCGCGCAGGTTTTGCACGGCGCACGCGCAGAGCAGGGTTTGGGCAGCGCTTGGGGCCGGGGAAGACGGGCAGGTACCGCCCGAGAAGGGCATCGACGCCCCGTTGGCTTTGGACAACGAGAGAAAGCATGGAGAGAAAGCAGGAGAAACTACATCTGCAGACAACCCAAAAAAGCCAGAATATATAATAATAATAATAGAAACTAAAGCACTTAACTGCTCACAGCTCCGCTACCCCCAGCCAAACCCTTCCCCAGCACCGCGCACCCCAAGCGGGTGACAACCACTGCGTCCTGCGAATCGATGGGTGAAAGCACCGAAAACCTAAAGAGCCACGAGCCGAACCCCGGCCTCGACACCCCCCCGAAAAGCGCCTGCCCCCGCCAGCCTGGGCGCTGCGAGCTTTGCAGGGGGGTTTCTGACGGTGGCTCCCCAAAACGCTTGTTGCCCCCCCCCGCGGTTTAGGGGCCCGCGCGAGAAATCTGGGCGCTTTGATGCCAACGCTGCTTTCAGCTGAACTGCAATCTCCCCCCAAGAAGCCTCTGAATTTGGGGGGTTTGATGCCCTCCGTTAAAAGCCAACGCAACGGCCAAGCTCGCCCCGACGAGCGGAGCTGGTCCTGCTGCCGAGCCCCGAGCGGAGCCAGCAAGACGTCGCGGGGCAAAAGAAAACAAACCTGCGCCGACAACCAGAGGGAAGAAAATAAACCTTAAAGCTCCGAACGCTCCCAACAGCTGTAAAAACAGCGGCGCAGCAAGGGCCAAACGCGAGCGCGAAGGAGCGGCGCGGGGAGGGGACGGAGGACGGAGGACGGGGCGGTGCCCTCGCGGGGTCGGCGGTGCCGGGACGATGCTCCCCACATCCCCGGGCACCTCCGCGCCGAAGCGGCCGCGTCCAACTCCATCATTTGCAAGGAGGGGGCCATGCAGCAAGGCGCAGGGGATAAATGCACCAAGAATAATATTGGTTGAAGCCGGGCGGATAACAGGTGTCTGCATCAGCCTTTGATTTTCCAGGACCTTGGCTTGATGCTCCGGGCATGAAAAGGCAGCGCAGAGCTTTGCAACAGCTCAGCACCCGCCTTCCCCCGGGTGCCCTAGAAGAGCAGCAGGAACGCGCTTTCGCTTCGCTTTTCCATCAATGCATCAACCAAAGCTTTGCTGCAAACATATTTTAAGGCACGCAAGCTTGGAAACGGGGCATATCGGAAGCTGCCTTGGCCTAAACCCCAAGCTCATCCCGCTCCAACCCGGGGAAAAGCCCCTATATTGAAACCTATACGCGTGTCTGCAACATCTCCAAGGGCTTTGGGGGAACTGCACGAGCAAACCTAAGCACGAAGCCGGCCCCGCGGAGAACCTCGCTCACCTTCTGCATCATAAACGTCTAACGGCATCGGCGCGCTTGCTACCGCAAAACAACTTAAATTCGCCAGACACGGCCTTATTTGTAAAGCAAAGGGTTATGAGCCGCCGAACGCAAAGCTTCGGGGAGAGCAAATCCACAACCCGCTTTTTCCAGCTCGTTTCTTTCACCGCCGAGCTGCGCCTTGCCGTGCGGAGGAGCCCGATGCCGGCGAGGAGCGAGAGGCGCTGCCCGCGCGCCCACCGCTCGCACGTCGCAGGCGATCGCATGCTTTGCATACACGTACGGACGCGCCGAGCACGCACGTCCCCCCAGCCTATTTTAGCCGTAAGCGTGTACTTCTATTTCTACGCTGATTTACATCTTTCCAAGTATTGTTTCATTTGCAATGTAAAAATAAAGGGCGGCGGAGACGCAACCAGAACAATGTTCTTGCGCAGGGGAATTTAAATCTTTTTCCGCTCGGCCTCCGTTACTCGCAAGGCAAGAAAACGGGGTCAAAAGCGCATTTATTTACAAAACGCTTGCAAAGGATGCGACTCAGAGCGAACTAAAAGACTTGCTAGCTTATTTGGTTTGCATTGCTTTCCTTAGCGGGGAGGGGGGGTGTTTAATGGCTCGCGTGCTCCCGTCCGAACAGCTCGACGGCTTCCAGCGTAAACCTCCTCGGAGCTGGAGGAGAACGCAGATCCCGCCTTCGCCAAGAGCGGGAGCGCGCGGGGGGCGAGGAAGGCCGAAGCAAAAACACAAAATGCTAAAACACCCCGGCTGCGATGCCGCGAGGGGCCGGGATGCAGCGCAGGATGCGGCCGCACGCCCACCTCGGACCGCTGCCGCGCCGATGATTCAGCCGCAGGAAGGATCGCCGCGGCAGGATTGTTCGGCACAATGAGGAAAACTTTCCTAAACAAAGCGTGCTAAACACCACCTGCCTCCGCGTGCCCCGCGCAAGCCCCGAGCTCTAGCTTTTGTTTGCAAATACTTCCAAGACCGCGGTTGCCACAACAGACGGTGCTTTTTTCCTCCTCTTTTTCCGAAGTGGACGCGACCGCGGCGCATTCGGTGCCCCCTCCCGGGACCCCGAGCGCAACCCTTTCCTCCCCAAAGCGCCGGCGGGCGACGCGGCAGCTGCATCCCGACCCGCACCTGCCTCACGCCAAAGCGCGCCGGGCGGCAAAGTGCAGGCGACAGCGCTGCGGATGCAGGACTGCAGACGTGGGTGGCTGAACAGATCCAGCCGGAGAGACCGGGCACCCCAAAGCGAACCCAAACGCTGGCAGAGCTTCGGTTTCGGGGTAGTTGCATGCGCAGCCGGGCAGTTTTCCCTCCCAGGCTCTAATTCGTGCAGCACATGCGGTCAAGGCACCACAGCAGCGTGACATATTTACTTTAAGAGCAGTTTAAGGACAGATGTGACCTATTTAGAGCTTTGCCAAATATTTCTGTAATTGAATATACCATCGATTATTTAAATTTCATTAAAAGGGCTGTATTCGATCTAGTTGCTACTAAGAAGCACTGCTTCCAAGAACCGAGTTTTTTTGTTTTTTGGTTTTTAATATAAATACTTCAAGATGTTCGCTTGTCCCTTCCCCTGCTAAGAATTCGCATCTCTGCATAACGGTCTCCTCCATGGCCCCAATTCCTCTTCTGCCCTTCGAGCCAAGGGGACACGTCGCAGGAGCAGCTCATCTGACCACTTCAGCTTTGCTTTAAGGTTACCCTGCTCCTACGGCAAGGTCTTCCGGGCGCTGGATGCTACACCAGACCTGCTGACACCAGGGAAGGCTCGCCGGTGCCTTCCCATTGCACTTAAACCCACAAATAGGATGGTTATTTACTTGAGGTACCGTCCCAACCACCACAAAGGTGCCAGGAGGCACCAGGAGGAGCTCGGGTGGCCCTGCTTCGGCCACGTAACCCCAAGAAAGTTAGTCCAACTCTGAGCCCTGGTTCCTTCCCTCTGTAAAACAAGGCCAGGACACTCATCTCCTTCAAGGTTGGGGCAAATTTTTGCCCTCAGTGAAGGCCAAGAATAAAAACTGATGATTCAGTCCCAGCAGATACCTATTCCTGGGCTCCTGCTACCGAGTGGGTGGACAACTTGCTTGGACAAGGACATCGCTACCCTAGCGAAGGGAAAGCCCGTCCTTAGCGTCCCATCACCAAGAGGTCGGGGGCACCATGTCCTCCCTTCGTAAGGCCCCGTTGATGTTACTGGGAAGCTCTCCCTCTTTCTGGGCAAATATTTAGATACCAGTGGACGAAGTGCCAGTAGATGGCACTCAATGTGTAGCACGGCTCCCACGTTTTGTTGGACTGAAGAGCACTTTTCCCCTGCATATGCGTCTCAAATATTTCCTGGGTGCAACTTTAGCATCAGTTTACAAGACCCGTAGCAGCTAGTCCTTCTTGGTCCAATCTCTCAGACTAAAAAGAAAAAAAAGTAAGAAAAACACACCATGCAGCTCCTGGGAAGTCCCACGAAGATGGCACGAAAGTGGGGTTTATTTTTCCGACAACTCAAACACTACGGACTAACATTTCACCCCATTTGCAATTTCTGCATTAGCCCAGACACACACGGACCCGTCGTCCTGCTTGCGGACAGACGACGCGCCGCTGCCGGGAAGGGCAGCAGCCTGTTTTCTCACGTGGCTCCAGGCGCGGAGTCGCGCACCGAGCAAGCACCCAGCCCGGCTTCCTGCACCCAGTCCACGTCCTTAACTGGTGTTCACATCAGTCACGTGCGCTGTTCAGGGGAACAAGCTGGAGACAAAAAGAGACCTATTAGATTATCTTGTCTCTCTCTCCTCTACATTACGCTGTGTTTTCTAGTGCTTTTGTCTAGACAAGCAATAACACTTCTTATCAAGAAAGCCAATGCAACTGCCTCCTAAAATCCACCATTAAGAAGTTTCCCTGATATTTCGCTTCAAGCTTTTTCTCTCAACTGCAGAAAGCTCAAAGGAATTTTTTCTTTTAAGAACAGAAGAAGCCACGTCGGTGCCCAACCTGTAAGCGTGAAGATTACGGTCATCTGAAGGCGGCTGAAGACCCGCAGCTCCGCGCTTTGCCGGGACGCGCGGGCTCAGCCAGGGAGGACAGAGCCGAGCCCCTCCGCTCCCACCAGGCGTGGGTGGAAACGCTCCACGCGCGCAAGGTGACGAGCTGCTGCCCCACAGCAAAGCGGCAGCTTTTTCAAATTCAATTTCGGGGGGGAAAAAAAACAACAAACATAAAACGGAAAAAATAATTCATAGCTTTGTTGCTGCGAGATTCATTTTCCAAACGCGAGTGGAACGAAGAAGTCACCAAACGCACACCGCTCTGGTGCGCGAGCTGCAGCACGCATCCGGGCCTGGGGCGATGACCAACCCGCTGCAGGACACGCACGCTCCGGTTCCTCGGCACACGAGGTCCATGACATGGCCTGAGGCACCTCGGCGCTCGCAGCTTTGGAAGCAAAGGCCTCTCCTTGCTCCTCGCTTATCTTGAGCAAGTTCTGGGGCTCACTGGACTTTCCAGGAGCTGCTGAACTCGGTAAAAGAGCAGGAAACCCAACAAAAGACAGTTCCCCATTAGAGCAGCAGAACCCCCAAGACGGGGCAGGCCGACGCGGATGGGAAGAGGAAGACCTCGGCCGGCAGCGCGAGGCCGTCGGCTCAGCTGTTTGCAAAACCGCAGCTTCACACCTCCCGCGGTGCAGCGAGCCGAGCGCCCCGTCTGCTCCTGCCACGCCGCAGCCTGCGGCAGACGGAGCAGGTCAGACGCCGGAGGCGACGGCTGCCTCAACCAGGCCACCGGAGCCCCTTAACCCCAGGCAGAAACGAGGAGAAAAGCCACAGGGCTGTAAACCTTTCTGGTGCCCAGGAGCCCACTCGAGGGTCTTGTCTGGCCAACTCCCATCCACATCGCTCCGATCAGGAACAACGAGACACGTAGCTACCTCTCCGGTGACCTCGGAGACTGAGCTCTCTAACTGGAAACTAATTCTGGGCTTGCAAAATTTTGTCTATTCTGCACATTTCCCCCACATCTCAGCAGCAACCCAAAGCTTCAGTTGCTCTCCTGGCATCCTGGAAGGAATCCCATCTGCTACGAAATACACAGTATAGCGTCTCATTTAAACACAAACCCGTGCGTATTTGAAACTAAGAGGTTTAGGTTTTCAAACCAGAGCAAGAGCCTGCGTCACCCCTCTCATTTCAGAGCAGGCACCATTTGCAGTAGTTCAGATAAACTGGTTTCTTATCGAGTTCGATCTAGATATGCATGAGCCGCTTGAACTAAAACAGGACCATCTCCAGAGAGCTATGCAATGGTTCGATTCCTCTCTCAAACTAATTCAAATGAAACCACCCCACAAGCTCCCCGAAGGGGAAGAAAACGCTGCCGTCGGCTTGTGTTACCCGCACATCAACAGCAATTAATATTGCCATCTACCGGCTACCAGCACGGGGACCAGGGCTCACCACCGCGCTCGAGAAGCCCTCCGCTATCAATTAACTTCGTATTATTCTGGAGCCGGCTTCCAGCTGCACACCCTCCCCGTGCCGGGCTCCTTGCAACATCCTACTATAAGAGGTTTTAAGGGACTTACGTATCCGTTACGGGGGAAGGCAGGGAAGCAGCAGAAAAAGACGAGCTATTCTTGCAAAGCCCCACATCTTGCTCCCAAAACGGCATCATGTGGCCTTACGCGGCATTAACGCGCTCCGTTCGTGCCCGAAAGCAGAGCGTTACCGGGAGGCAGGTGCCCCGAGCGTGGCGAAGAGGAGGAAAAGATCCCTGCGGATTTCCAGCTCAACACCAAGCTCACCTGCCTCCAAATTCACCAAGAGCAACATCACAACTAAGCTGCTACGAATTATCCCTTCACGCTCCATCCCCCCCTTCCAAAAAATCCCGGCGTCGCCAGATGTCTGGCAGGAAGACCTACCCCAGAATAGCTCGCGCTGGGATGCCATGTCCATGGAGTAAGCGGCCGCGGAGCAGCCCAGCGCCCCCGCGCTCCGAGCCCCGGCGCTCCTCCCACCGGCCCCGGGAAGGCCGGGGAGGAGCTGGGCGCCCGGTCCCTCCGTCCCTGCCCACTCCTGCCTGCCTTTGTCTGGGGGCCCGGGAAGGAGTTCACGCCGAGGACAGGCGACGGCCGTCAGAAGAAAGCCAACGGGGTTTACGGAGCGGATGAGTCGACGATGCAACTCGGCAGCATCCGAGGCATCTTCTCCAGAGCTTTGCGCCCAAGTGCCCCGCTCAAGCCTCTGCCGCGGTTACGCTCTTCACCGCGGCGGCTACGTCCTCGGCACGAGCCTGGCCCAGGTTTGAGTGCACCCTCCTGCGAGCAGGGCTCCCAGAGTCCGCGGCAGCCGCTTGCCCTCGAACAAAAGCCTTCTCCACCCCGTCCCGCGCGGCTCGGCCGGGGCGATGCCGGGCATTTGTTTGGCACGGCCTTGCTCGCTGTTTATTGTCTCGCTTTCCTTTATCTGCAGATCTCAAAGCATTTTATAAATGTTAAACCTCAAAGGCTCTCCAGGGAGCAACACTGTTTCTAGCTATTGTACGTACGGAGAGACTTCCCAAAAACGAGGGCAGAGCTGGGAACGCGGCAGCGGGGACCAGAGCTGACACAGCCTCTCCTGGCACGGTACGGGGCAGCGCAGATTATCCCCTAAATACCGGCGCGGACAGACGCATCGCCGGCGATTAACCCACGCGCTGTCGAGCCACCGGCGGGAGCGAGCGCTTGTGCTCGCTGCTCCCGAAAACCTCGCCTGCTGGGACACCCAGCAGCTCGCAACCGGCGATCCAAACCACAACGTCTCACTCATCTTTCGGTTTTCTTATTTGGGTAAAAAGCACCCAGTCCTACAGTTTCGACTTTTTAGAAATTATTTAAAGAAAACAGAACAAAAAAAAAACCCACAATGCTTTTTACAATACGAAGCAAGCTGGTGGGGGGGGAAGTGCTGTTCTCTATTTTTGCGCTGACCCAGAAGGGCTGGAAAAGGCGGCACGTTGTGTAACGAGATGCTCGTGCCCGGTTTTCCTTGCAATGTGGCGCAGGGCCTGCTGTCAGCGGTCCTAACCTGCAATGGCTTTCACAGCGGGGACGCGAGTCCCAGCTCCCAGGCTTTTTACACGGCTTTATTTTCCAGGGGTTTTATTTTAAAGGAACATGAGGAAAAGGCAGGAAGGATAAATTCAGCGCTGTCCACCCCAGGCTTTTCCCACTGCTCCAGGGAAGTGCTGTGGCGAGGAGGGTGGCATGGGAATACACCCGCACTTTACACTGCGGATCATCGTGTAGCATCGGCTACAGGACCGAACCAGCCGAGCGTCTGAGACGGGAGCGAGCCAGGGAGCAGGGATGCCCTGGCTAGGGGAACGACAGCTCGAAAACTGAAGAGGAACAAGAACGAGCAGAGCTGGGAAGCAGCCCGGCAGCCGGCGCGAGCATCCTCCCGGTTTCTGTTCCAGCTCTGGTGCAACCTGGCAAACCGCTCCGTTTCGGTTGCGCAGGCTTTCGGAGCAGGGTCGCCTCTTGCAAAAGGAGAGTTCGGTGCCTGGCCCAAAGCACCCCTCATTTCGACTGCAACGAGAACTGTCGAGCTAGGAAGGAGCCCAAAAGAGCCGTGAGGTTTGCCACAAACTCATGACTCCACGGCCATCAGTTCCCAAAGGCACCTCGGTTCCCAGCCCTGCCCTACCAAGCCGGGGACCTTCTGCAAAACGCCCCGGGTTTCGGACCCCTGCTTAGTGGTCTGCACAGAAGGAAATCTGGAAAAGCTAAACAGGCTATTAAGAGTTTGTAAAGAAAAAAAAAACCCGCAGGACAGAATTCAAAGACTCATTTTCCACTCAAAGCTACTCAAATCCGCGAGCCAAGCAGCACTTTCGAAGCTTCAGAGCTCCACTTGGATAAACTTCAGGTTTCCGAGCGGCGCCAGCCAGTTACTGGAAAGCAAACGCAGGACAGCAACACCTCCGGGCCATCAGCCCCGGACGGGGGAGATGCGGAGACAGGTAGAGCAACCACCAGCCCCAGCTTCTCTCCACGGCCTCTTGGGGAGGGTCTGGAGCCGGCCGGGATAAGAGGCAGCTTTCACCAAAGGGAACAGCACGGGCGAAGGCTTGCAGGTACCTAGAAACAAAGGCTTAAAAATAAACGAGTGCTCAGTTTTGACTTCTGAACTAATAGAAACCGAGAGAACTTCTGCAGAATCTCCGCTGACCACAAGGCAAGCGAAGACTTCTTCCTCCTCAGCTGTTTCGTGCCCGGGTCGCTTTGCGCATCGCGGCTGCAGCCGCTCTAACCTCAGAGGCTGCCGGTTACATCACGGCTGGGAGGAAGGGAGCGAAGAAACGCGGCCTGGGGAAGGCTCCACCTCGGAGCAGCCCCGCGGCCGGGAGGAGGAGGATTGCGCTGGAAGAAACCCAAAGTGGAGGTTTTACGCTCTGATTTCAAGCAAAAAGGTCCAAAGCAGCCCCCAACTCTTTGGGCAAGAAGCAGCAGCAGAGGTCTCAAGGTTTCATGCACCCGTCGCTCTCCAAGGAGGTTCAGCCTGCGGGTCCTCACCAGCGCAGGGTTCACCAAACCACCCATCCCGTCCCTCCTCACCACTTCGCACACCGTTTCCCACGCCTTTCCAGGGAAGGGCCCAATGAAAACCGTGGGGACGGCCGGGCCCCGCATTACCAGCAGCGAATAAACTGCAGGCAGAGGGACAACAAGGAGGAGGAGAGGAACCAGATCTCCAAAACATTGGAAAAGCCAAAGCGGCGACCCCTTTCCTTCTTCCCAGCACAGACGCACAACAGCAAAGGACTCGGTGACTCGGAGACGGGACAAACGGCGGTCGGCATTACGGTGCGGGTCCACGGCGGCCGCCACGAGCGGGGCAGGGGCAGCACCGATGGCTCTGCACCCGCAATGGGGCTCGCGCCGCAGGGCTGATTTCTCCCGGACCCGCTCCGCCGCCACGCTCCCGAGGCTAAATCTGACATCCCTGAGCGCAACTCCCACCGGCTCCCGCAGCGTGGAAGCAGCACCAGCCCCATGCAGTGGGCTCGGGCGAGACCTCGTGCTGCCCCAATTAGCACCCTCAAAGCGACAGCGACGAAAAGGCTAAAGGGGAACAGCAGCGCGCAATCCCTGTGCCGGCAGCCCGGACCGCAGCGGCTTTCCACCGGGGCTGCCGAGCATCCCAAAGCCGCCCGGGCTGCAAGCACCAACCTGCCGATTAACGGCACTGCGGGAGATTCGCGCCCCCAGGACCCGCGCGTCGGCGCTGAGCACCTGCCGCGCTGGCTCCAGGCGCGGTGAGACCCGGTCGCGCCGTGTAAACGCGTTTTGGACCTCCCGGGGCACGTGCCCTCTCCTTTTCCTAGGAGAATTTTGAGAGTTAAAGCAATACCGGTAGTGGGATTGTCAGCAGCACAAATGCACAATCAGGAGGGGAAGATGTGGGGGGAAAGCATCCAACTGGTGAACATAATACTTGGAAGGAAAAGCAGATTTAAAAAAAAAAAAAAAAAACGAGGGGGTGGTAAAAAAAAAAAATCTCAGGAAGTCATCTAGTCATTCCTGCTCTTTACTGAAACAATAGCTCGGGATGCTGGCGAAGTTATAAATAATTCTGCTGGCTACACAACACAAATACAAGACAGGAGCAGGGTAACTCTCGGCTCAATGGAAAGTGACTCACCACCTTCTGACAACATACCCAAAGAAGGACAAGCGTCCCGGCCCCGCGGCCGCTCGGCAGGGCACCCGCACCGGGCCCGGCACCCGGCTCCGAAGGATGCAGGGCTCGGCCGGCTCCGGAGGCGGCAGGCTTTGCCGTAACGGCGGAGCCGGGCGCTTTCCAAACCAGAGCAGACCACACAGCCTGACGCGGGGGGACCGATGACAAGAAAGCGCTCAACTTGGGGAAAATAATGGGAAGCCACTAACTCCACAACATCCTTCTCTTTTTAGAAAGGAAGTTGCCATTGCAAGAAGATTTGGCTGGGTTGGTGGTATCTGTTTTCCATATCGGTCCTCCAAACCGGGAGGATAAACGCGCAGAGGAGCAGAGCCAGCGCACCTCGGCTGCTGCCGCCCGCCTCTCCGGGAGATGCTCGGGGCTTTACGGAAACCGGACAAACTGCCCCGGGAAGGACCCCACGGGCAGCCCCGGGGGACGCGCAGCCCGTGGGCCTCRCAGCTCTCGCGGGGAAGGGACACCTCGTCTTTCCCGGGGACCGGCGCCCGGACGAGGGTGCCACATCGCCATCCCGCTCCCCATCCCTCCCAACGTCAGGGAGCAAAACCACGGGAGCAAGAAACCCTCGTGCCAAGGGTAACTGAGAAAGGGAAAGATCTTCCCAACTGGACACTTAGATAATTTGGAAGTGACATTATTTTTTTTTTGGAAGAAAAAAAAAGTCTTTTCAAAAAGAGCTTCCTGACTTGTTATTCCATTACCCAAGTCTGGAAATGTAATCATATTAGTTCAGCTGCATTAACACAACAACAACAAAAAAAACAACAAGAACTGTCTTGAAGACTGAACCGATCTCTCAGAGGCCAAGAGAAAGGAGAACAAAAGTCAGAATATTGTGGCAACCAGCTACCCCTGAAAATACCGCAGGTAGCCCAGGCTCCAAGGGGATCCTTGGAAACAAGACTTGAAGAGGTGAAGCTTGTGAAATAAATCAGGATATGAAGGGATTTTTAAGGTTTTTTTTTGTTTGGTTGGGTTTTTTTGGCCAGGTAGGTGAGGTAAAGGTCACTAAGGGCCTTGGGAGCACACTCAGCTCAGGAATGCAAAATGGGGAGCTTGTGAACTCGGTTTAAATACACCTCAGACAAGGAGAAAAATCCAGCCTGCAGCCAAGTGTAGATGCCACTAGGGAAAACCAGCAGCGTAAAAGCTCTCCAAGCCACTGGCAAGTCGGTGGCAACCCCAAGAGGCTGCACAGATTGCTACCAGAGCACCCAAGCGCCTTACGACTCTTCAGTTTTCTTCAACCAGCCCAAGCAGCAGGGAGATGCCGCTATTCCCATTTCACACCGGATTGCGAACCAGAGAGGACTGATGTACTTTGTCCAAAACTGCAGTGAGAAATGATGGCCTGGTGTGGAAGCAGGCTCGGAGCTGCCAAGACTTCAATAAACTATCACAGAAAAAATAACACGACTTCAGCCCCCAGCTGAAAAGCTATGTCCATGCCAGGTGTGAAGGTTAGTAGCAAGTTCTCCACCACAGCTCCACTACCAGGAGGCAAGTGGAGAGGAGATGGCCAAGGCTCATGGGCGCGAACCCAACGGCCAGGTAAGGGCAGCTCGGGGAACCGACGGGATTAACGCTCGGTGGCTCCATGCACAACACTCCCGCT
The DNA here is from genome assembly GCA_003342895.1 of Casuarius casuarius. NCBI lineage: Eukaryota > Metazoa > Chordata > Aves > Casuariiformes > Casuariidae > Casuarius > Casuarius casuarius. Next base: position 766,244 of record PTFA01000232.1, read on the forward strand.
AGGGATCGAGCGGATTCAAAGTCTGCACAGCCAGGCCTTTCGGTCGCCTTTCGAAAGAAAAGGTGCCTGTTGATACCAAAGTCTTTTTCTTAAAGTCAACAAAGAAGATTACAAACCTACCAGGATGAAGCAGCCATGTCTGCAATCCAGAAGCACTGGCAATCCTGGTAGCGGGATCGTCTCTTTGCTCTGAGCCAACTTGCCAATGAAAAGTGGTTGCTTAACACGAAATCTAGTCCACCTCTCAGTCGACTGGAGCCTTTGCACTCTGGAGGACATCGGCATGGCCACCCAGCCAGGCAGGGTAAGTGCAGGTTTTAGAGCAAAGATGTGAACACTCGAACCACAGGAGAAGCAGGAATAAAGAAATATGGCTTTAAAAATGTTGGGTTTTTATAAAAAACCCACCACATATGATAGGGAGGTGGATCCATCTTCCCACAGCCTTTAAGGCCATTCATCATTTGGATAAAATCCAGTTTTGCATTGAAATTCAGCTGGACTTTCAAATGCAAATATGGGGAGAAGAGCAACATATGGTAGAGGTTAGTACGTATTTTTCCTAATTAAATGGTATACTGCTGTTTTGTATAACAATGTTAATAGGGCATTAACAAGCCTTTGGAAGGGAGACCACCTCACTTAAAAAAAAAGCCTTGGAAAGCAGAAGGGGCCCAGGAACTCCCTGCTCTCCTCGGACCGGTCACATATTTGCCAGCGCAAAGATGGATTTGGTCATGTTTCACAAGCCAAGCCAACCATCGTCCCCCGTTGGCGTAGGACGGGGAGACGAGGCAGCGTGCAGAGGTCCACGGCACGTGGTGTGGGGCCACCCTGCACCATCCAGAAAGAGGTGATCGGCAACGCCAACATCTTCCAAGGCTTCTCCTGCCCCACGAGGGCCAGGAGAGATTGGGCTGAGTCTTCCTCCAGGCTGAGGCCACCACGGGCTGTCCCCGAACGCTGTCACGTTTGCAATCGCAGAGAGCCGCGATTTCATTGTGAAACATCAGGAAAGGAACCCGCTCACACATCCCTACGGCAAAGGGTCGTGAGCAAGTGCCGTTTCCAAAGGAGAAAATACCCTGGTTTTGGCAACTGCCCAGCAGACAGGACGCGGGAAGCGGCACACGGGTTTTCCTGGAAGGTTTCCTGCTTAGAACTGGCTGAGATCTTGTAAATGACTCTCCTTTGCCCCACTTGGTATTAAAAAAAAAAGAAAAAGGAAAAAAAAAGCCACGCACACCTATTGGAGCCTGGGAGACAGTCAGCAATGCTGAAATTAAAAGGAATATATCCAGCCCCTGTCCCCTTCCACCGCACGCTGTGTCTCCGAAAACCTTTCAGCTATTGAAAAGCTGCAGAGGCAAAACAGAAACGAAGCCGGGCGGCGTGGGGAGAAGTGGGAAACACCAAAACCCCCTGCAAAAATGCACGAGCACAGCTCAACTCTGATTTAAAACCACATGCCAAATCTTAAAAGCGGGCCTTCGACGCTGTTCCCCTTCCTCCCATCTTCATCCCCGGACACAACGAAATAAGCCCAGTTCTGCAGTTTAAATCCCTGCCTAACCCTGAAAACTCCCCTGCCGGAAAAAGCGCGTGCCATGTTACCTTCACCTCCCTCTCGTCTCTGACGCAACCCCAGCTAAATTTAGACAGAAAGAGATGTTTTCTTAGGTCACTTCTGAAAGGGGTATGCGCTTCTCAGGGTTAATAACGGCAGATGGACGGTATTTTTTCAGATTTTTCTTCCTGCTAGCTCTGGCATTGTGCTATGCGGAGAGCGAATCCTACTCTTCATCGAAACATCCAAGGGAAAAAGGATGGGTGTCCTGGGCTCCTGCTCGAGGGATGAAGTAAGGCAGCATGAGTCGCAACCAAGATATCCTTCCTCCAAAACCATTAATCAGGGCGGCGAGAAAAGCTTCAACAAAACCCTGCCAAGAATTCGAGGAAGCTGAAGCAAGAGATCTCGCTCAGTCGCGGGTCGGCTTCGTTGGGTCCCACGCGGCCACCCAGCTCAGACGGGCCCAGAACCTCGAACTAGAGGGCAAAACTCTCCGTCCTACCCCAAACACGTCTCAAATCATCTTTTATGTGATGAAGGTTGTGCACGTCCTCAGCCCTCGGACTCGCTCCTGCCCCAAGCTATGGCAGCGGGACGAGACCGAGCTGCAGACACCACCCGTTACGAGACGCCCTAAAACGGGAACGTCTCGCCGCAAGGGCCGTTCTCCCGCCTCCGCCGCGGGCCCACGAGCGCTTCCCGTGGCTCGGCCCACGCGGGGCAACCCACCTCCGTCCCTTGAGGGCACGGCATGGGGAAGGACGGATCCAGGAGGGCTGTGTTGGGAAGTCCCCTCTCTGGCTGCCTTGTCCCCGCTGCATGGGTGGGCGTCACGCACCCACGGGTGCTGGCGGACGGAAGCACGCCTGCACCCCAGGGCATCGCCAACGTGCAAATATCGTCCCTCTGTCCTTGCTCCGGGGAGGCTGTCACCTCCAGCGACAGGGCAGCAGCAAGCCCGAGGGTGGCACAGGGCAGGTCTTCGGGTGCTGCACCCACGCTGAGCGGAAAGGCTTGCTCACCGCGAAACACGGAGGAGCGCTGTGAAGTCCTGCTGAGACCCGGTGCAAGGCTGCACCAGAGCTATAGCACAACTCTAGAAAACCAGCACCAAAAACTAAAACCTACTGAAAACCAGAGTCCAGGCCATTTGCTCCCGGAGCCCTTGCAGGGGCAGCGCTCGGGCAGCTCACGCACAAGCCCAGCAGCTCCGCGGAGGGTTCCCATCGCCCTCCTCCAGCGGCGCAAGCTCCCGCTGCTGCTCCCCGTCTCCAAAGGACCCTGGAGACCATGCGGGCTTGTGTCACCGAAACCCCGGGAGAGCTGCTGGTGCCATTTGCCCCCAAACCGTGCTGCCGCGGCGCTGCCAGCCGCGCACGTTCCGGTGCCACGCGAGCTCTGGGCCAAGCTTGCCTCCGGTGCTCTCCTATCCCCAGCGCTCGCTGCGTTTCCAGGCCCCCGTGCAATTACGCATTCAGCACCACAATGTATTTCACACTGTATTTCATGCCTCATTTGGCAACAAAATTAATTAAACTTTAAGTCAACACTGAAGGAGTGCAGTACCTTTCTTCCCTCTGTGGCATATATAACTCAATTTGTTTAAGCTAATGCGCTAATCAAGACTTGCAAAATACTCGGGAACCTTGCGGCAGCCGGGGGCCTTCGGCGCGCAGCGAGGTGCCGGCCGCGCCGGGCTGCCAGCAACGCTCTCCTCCGCCTGACAGTGCGGCGGGGGCACGAGCACTTACTGATTTTGGACTATTTGCCATCTGCAACTGCGCTGTGCAAAAGCAGACGCTTCTTAAAACGCAGTCCGGGGCGACGAGCCAGCAGCGCTGCGCACGAACAGACACCGGCGCTCGGGTCCGCGCGTGGCTTTTGCTCCTCGTCCCCAAAACCAGCGAGCCGTGGGCAGCTGCGGGCATCCAGCGGGGCCAGCGGCCTGGGGACATTCGGCGAGACCCTGGCGCTGACGCAGCCCCAAAGCTGCTCCCTCGTCCCCGCCACGCTCGAACGCGCGGGGAAGCAACCGCGCAACCGGCCGCGCTCCTCCCCGCAGGCCAGCGCCTACCGGGGCGGCCGGACGCCCGCGGGCTGCCGCCCCTTGCCATGCTCCTGGCATTTCTCAGCTATTTGGAGGCTCTGGGAGAGGGCACAATAATCCCGACCCACGCGGCTGGGAATCCGAGAGGCAGATGCGGGCAAACTTTTTGGCATAACTCAGACAGCTGCGTCGGCCGCGGCCGGCCCCCCGCGGCCCCGAGACGGAGAGGCCGGCGGGGAGCTGGGCGGGCGCCAGCGCGTGGGAGCGCGAACCCCTCCGCTCCCGCAGCGGGAGCAGGTAAAACAGGCTGAGCGGAGCGGCAAGCCGAGACTAAAGCCAAGCCAGCCGCAAGCGACTCGGGCTTCACCTGCACCGCGATCCCTGCGACGCGGCGCAGCGACACCCAGACCTGCTCCCGGCGGCGTGCCGCGTTTCTCAGGCACGGCTTGGTTTACGCTGCGCCCAGGGCAGGTTTCCAGCCCGGGCTGAGGTTCACGTCGATGCAGCCAGATAACCCTCAGTCCTGCAGTTAGCTAATCGTGCCACGTCGCTGTCAACGGGCATATTAGCCTGGTTTAGGCAATCATCTCGAATTAACCTCATCTGCTAGGTGGTGCCTCCCCAAAGGGCTTCGCCTGCCCGTGTTTAGCCTGCTCTGGTGCACGCAGGTCCACGGCTCGAAGCACGCGAGAAACGGAGACGCACACGGTTTCGCTCCTGCTGACCAAGAGGAGGCTGGCGTCAACATTTCCTTCTCGCAGCTCTGCTGCCCTCCCGTTTGGGAAAAAACCCCTTGCGAATAATGTCATCATCCGGTTGTGTTCAAAGTCTGCTCTTGTATTTGGACAGCATGAGAAAAATCACCTTTAATGGTGATTTTGGATGCTGGCGGGCGGAGGAGAGGATGCATCACAGCATCCTTCCGCTGTGTTAACACTGCGGGGAACGCGGTGCCAGGTTAGAGAAGAAGCCATCCAGAGCGACAAAATGGCACCATGCATTAAATCACCCCCTTAGGACATCCATTTGCTCTCTCAAACTGGAGGGAGAGGAAAAAAAAAGAAAAAGCTAAACTCAAATTGGAGAGTTAACTGCAAATAAACGTTAACAATGGAGATGCGAGAGGAAGAGTGACTGGCCGCACGCGGGACACGTGCTGGAGCAGGGCACCCTACAGAGCATGCAGAATGTGAAATTAGCAGCACTGAGGTCCAGCAAAAACGCTTGCCAGACCTGCTGGGCCTCTTCCAAAGCCATCTCTCCCCTTTGGAGAGCGCACAATAAGCGTGGAAGGCTTCGAGCCGGGATGCCGAGCCAAACGCAAACTCTCTGCCTGCCCTCACCAGCAGAACGCGATGGGAACGGAGGATCCGACGACTGCCCAGGCAGACCGACCTCCCAGGCGACTCGGGAGAGGGAGCAACCAGCAAAGGCCAGATTACGCACATGCTTTTTCCCTCCAGCACAAGGATTTGAACACCAGCTCTGCAACAACGTCCAACGCTCGGGCAACCCCACCTGAGCGGGACCTGGGGTGGGCCGAGGCAGAGCTGCCGCGTCCCGGCACCGAAGCCAAGACTCGCTGCCCTCCAGTAGATCATTTTTAATGAGTCTCTGGCCCTCCCGGGCGAGGAGCAGCAGTCTAAACACGACACTGGCACTAGGCATGCCAGCAATATGTAACCACCTGCTTTCATTAAGAAATGCTTGAAATGGTACAGTTTCTTTTGAAACCCAGCAGGTTCACTCCTACCCCCGCTCCAGGTCACCCTTAATCCAGGGAAGGCATGTGATTTTTACATAAGCCACGCACCTATCGTCATAACCCCTAGAGCAGGCACGGCGACGCTCGCACGGAGTTGCCTCACGCAGGGAAGGAGGAAAAGCTCGGCTGGTAGGAGATGGCTGCGTCGCTTTAACTCCACTGGCAAAGTTGGAGCTGTGTGCTCAAACAAGGTCTGTGTCAAATTTGCAGTTTCTAAACAAAAGCTGTCGCTTATCTCAGTACAGCTTTGGTTCTCTGGCACCTCCGACGTTCCCCAGGCTCTTTCCTCGCTCAGACTCTCAAACCCGGCCAGCAGAAATCTTCCCCAGGGTGGAAGAGGAGCAAAAGGAGGCACCTCCCTACCCCCCGAAAACGTGCACCCTCCCACCCCCGAAGTCAAGCGCACACGAAGGATGGGCGCTGGCAAGGCAGGAGATTTCTCAGCCATGACTACAGAACCGCTAACGTGGCTGTGTAATATCCTGGAGAAACGTGGGGCGCGTATCAGGGCAACCGGCGCCCCGACAGCACCATCGCCCTTTCCGAGCTCTCCTCCGGGTTCGCTTCTTGGTGCCAACCCCAAACCTGCTGCACCTCTGGCAGGACGCCCTCCCTCTCAGCCCCACCGATCCGCACGGAAAATCCGAGAAAAACAAAGTATTTGGAGCAGCAAGAGAGCAAAAAAGGCCTTTGTGTTTCCACCTCGCCGCAGAGGTGCAAGGCAAACGGCTGCAGAGGTGGGGGAGCGCCGGGAGCGGGGCGGCGTGCCCAGCACATCCGGAGGCCGTCGGAGCTGCTCCCGAGGTGTTACGTCGCGTTAGCCGAGACGAGCGTGAAGATTTGCCCCTTCCCTTTGTTCCCTCCGCCGGCGATTTCCTGCCGCCCGCGCTCCCTGCCCCCCAACGCCCTGCTTCCCGGCCCCCCCAGCTTCTTTGCAAATCCTCCCTCCTGTGTCCTGGTCAACAGCATCGATCCCACGGGGGGGAGAAAAAAAAGAGCAGAAAGGGGAAAAGAGGGAGACCAAGAGCTTCCCAAAACCGAAGCAGAAAACTGTTTAAACCATCCGACGGTAGCACGTGGGAGACAAACCTCAAAGTCCTCCAGGCTTCGTTATTTGAGAGCTTGGGACTGTGGCACCCTCGGCGCGTTCCTGCAAGATCCTCGGCAAGCCGACAGCATCCTCCTACGCCGTGGGAGCCGTTAGCAGCAGGAATGGAAACGCTCCTCGGGTGTGGACGCAAGCAGAGGTCTGCAGCGATTTTCTCCTTTTAGGCTGACAAGATCTCCCAGCTTTGCAAATCTGACCTGTCCAGGGCACGATTTTTTTGCTAACGGCTAAAAACAGTAGTTTTGATCTCAAAAGAAATGGCCGTGACAATAGGCAGGCAGGCAAATTTCATGCTTTGACTTTTTTTTTTGTTGTGGTGGCTTTTTGTTTAGTGACAGTTTTGCAAGCCGGCTGCACGGGCACGCATACAACTGCAACATAAACAAGCAGCCTGAAATAAGTGCTTTAATGAAAAGTGCCAGTTCTAAATATCAAGTCACATATTGTGTACCTCATGTCTGCCTTCCATCATGTATCAAAATAGCAAGCAAAACCCATCACTCCCACTTGAGCACAAGCAAAACATGTGGGGACTAGAGGCATTTAGAAGGAGAACGTGATACAGCCTTACTAATAAAAGCGCCCGTTTTCCTCACTATGGTAAATAGCTGCAAATGCCATTCTGCAGGCTGAAACTGCATTATTGACAGCAACATAAACAAGAAATAGAAACACTGTGCTTAGCTCTTCGCAACTCTCTCCTTGCAGTGGAGCTACTTCTGCTGCAAACTCGCCAGCCGAGCGGAGCCACGGGGCACCTTTGGCACCCGCAGCCCCGGCGCGGCGGGCACCGAGCTCCCCGCCCCAGCGCCCCAGCCCTTCCACCCTGCGCTTTGGATGTTCCTAATAACTGGTTGCGTGCACACACAAAATAATTAAACCTTCAAACAGCTAACCCACAGCACCAATTAAAAAGACAGCCTCATCTTTCATAGGATTTATTACTCGCAGTGTTGTTGCCACAGGTATCCAAGTTTGAATGCTGTTTAAAGCAGGCTTTCAAAGGGGACACGGACTCACCTACCTCCAGGGAGAATGCATTTACTTTGTTCAGTAGACTATAACTTAAAATTTGTTGCATGCACCAGCTTGTAACTCTTTGAAAAGCTCCCTGGTTAGCCAGCTTCAAATGTATTTTATGCACTTGCCCCGATCAAAGCAATTCCCTCAACAATGAGCCTCATCTCATAATCTCACTAGCAAAAAAAAAAAGCACCGAACAAATTTTGGGGGTGGAAATCACAGCGCAGGCCGGGAGGGGGACTCTCCCCTCCAAACCCACTTTGCAGATCTCAAGCGAGGGAGCTCCCTTTAGCGCAAAGCAAGGAGGAAAAGACGTTTAATGGGGAATTGTGCTACTGGAAAGGAAGGAAAAGAGAAGCTATTTTGTTGCAAAGCTTTTATTCCTTGCAAGCAGAATAGCTGTCAGCAGGAGACAGCCTGGGCTCCTGTTTCAACAGGGCGCAGACCCGGCATCGCGCGCTTCTGCTGATGCCAAGGGGAGACGGTCGCCCGCTCTCCACACTCGATGCAGACGCAAAGCACCACCGGCGAGGCGTCACCTCGCCCAGCCGTTTGTCCCGGCTTTATCTCCCTGCTCCGTGCAGCCCCGACTGCTTCAGCGAAGCACGAGGCACAGCCGGCCCTGCCGAAATCCCGGCAGCCATTGGGCGCTCCCGGCACAGCCGCGATGCGATGATGAAACTTCTTCGCCTCCCACCACTCCGACTGTCTTAACGTCGATTAAAAATGGTTATTTCCACGTGAAACGTGGCACGTGCGGTTTCCCGCTAGACGTGCGGATTAATTGCAGCGCGCTGGGAGGAAGCGGGAGTTTGCTTCTGATCGGATTAGTCACCTATGAACTATGGTACGGGGAGGGGGACAATTTTAACGATTTAAACAATTTTAAACGTTTTGCTACCGCAAATAAAAAACACACACTTTAGCACAGGGACGACGAAACCGCAGCCTTCTAGGACCAGGCCGACGGGCGCACGCCGAGCACATTGGCTAAAATAAAACCCCAGCAGCAAATAGCACAGCTCACTCTGGAAAACACTAGCTGCAGCTCAAAGCCCCAGGAAGACCAACTTTCCTGCGGTGACCTATATGTGCTATAAATGCTGCAGACATGGTTTGCATGACGTCAGCTCCATCCTAGTGGCAATTGTTGGGTTGCTCCTTGCCAAGAAAACGCAAAGCGGAGGTGCTGAATTGTCCCTGGGCCTGGATAGCTAAACCAGTTCCTCCCCAGTGCATTTAAGGACAGAAACGAGGGAAACAGTGGCAACGTTTAAAATAAATCCAGGAGACAAATATAAAAGCAAAGAGATCTCAAGGCTGGAGGGCCTACATTAACACTTTGAATTTTCCTGGCCTGGAAAAGAGAAATAGTCCCCCTTCGCAGAGGCCACCCACGCAAGCACCGGCGGCCCCGCCGGAGGCGGCCAAGGCAGCTATTAACCGGGATTTGAGGAGGATTCGAATTTGGGGCAGTTTTATCATTACAGTTTTCTGGTAGCGCTGTTTTAAAGTATTGCAGTTACCTTATTTACCAGCTGGACTTTGGAAGCAAGAGTCTTCTCTTGCCAAATAGGGTATTTTGGCTGAAAGTCAGCAGGGTCACTGCCTCGCTCTTTTCACTTCCAACTTCCCCTCGGGAGGAAAGAGCCTCAAGTTAATAGCTCCTCTGAAGGGGAAAAAATAAAAGCTACGAGCTGCCCCAGGATTTCCCCGAGGAGGAGGGAGATGAAGAGCAGGGGGGTCAGGAACGCACGCTTCCAAGGGTGGGTAGAAGCGTAAAACACCAACTTTTCTGGCACAAAAGACAACGTCAGTTTATTATTTTGGGGTTATTTCAGTAAATCTAATGAGATATTTATGTTACAGCACACACAGCTGAGCTCAGAGTTAAGAAAATCGGCGTTTGCTTCTCCTTCCCGAGCGGAGGGGCGGCAGCGGAGGGGAAGCGCTGCACTATTTTATCATGGATATGGGACACCAATCGACCAGAAGCGTTCAAAAAACACTAGACACATTAGAGGCGAAATCTGGCCCTTCCTGCCTGGCAAGGAGATTTAAGGAGCTAATCTCCAGGCCCAGATTACAGAGTGGCTGCAAGGCGCTCTGCTCCCTCCACAAGTCTAGGTCCCCAAATCCAAAGACCATCTGCTCTTCACCCTCCAGCCACGTTAGGGCTGGTGACAACTCAAAGCAAATTTTGAGCTAGATGGCTGGCTATGCCTTTGGGGATGAACCGGTATCTGATTGCAACTTGCCGTCAATTGCTAAATTAAGCTAAACCAACGTCAACAAAGTACGAAGGCAACCCAAACCGCCAAGACCTAGTTTAGACACTTTGGATCCTTGAATAGACGCAACGCACCCGTGTACACGGCACGTCTTAACATCTTACTGCAGTTACTCCTCCAGCCGGCCAAAATCAACCTTCAGACATCCAAGACCAGAAGGAAGCCACAGATTTGACAAGAAAATGAAACGTTCCCCTCAATCCCTAAAGGTGAGGCTAGGGACAACCGGCCGAGGGAATAACCGCTGGAAGCCACTGCCGGAGCAAACCCTTTCCCTTAAATCACGCCCTGAGCTGCATTTCCAAGCCGGGATGTCCATCTGCGGCACGGGAGAGCCACACCAGAGCCCCGGGCCCGGCACAGCGGCGATTGTGTAACTTCTCCAACGCAGTTGTATAATATCAGTCCGCTGTTTTTATGAACTGCTCACAGCCAGACTCAAAAAACAGCAGCCTGGAGGAAGGGTGGTGTCAACATTACCTTTCATTCACCCGAAAGAAAGGGAGAAAAAAAAAAAAAAAAGAGAGAGATTTTGCGTCTTCTCGGCTGCCGTGCAGCGGAGGGGGGTCCGGTCACGGGCCTGGCTTTACCACCCGAGCCCCGTTCCAGGCTCTGCTGGCTGGAGCTGGCCAGCTCTATAAATCAAGCGGCCAAGCCAGCCTCCGAGCAGGAAATGAATTAATGCAAGCTCGCTCCATTACTGTTCTCTTGCTAGCGTGTAGTGTGTCTTTGGTGGATTATTTTAACAGCGAAAGTCTCAGGCACACACGCACGCAGGAACATTCACTAAAGAGATCAGCTTCCATCTGGGTTAACTGCAGCGTTTTCTCCCCTTGAATTTCCTCCTTTTTCTCCAGCGCCCACTCAACAGCTTCCCGCCCTGTAAAAATGTTTGCTCAAAACCGTTTTGACGTGCAGCGAAACAGCCCGATCGGAAAGCTCCGAGTGTCACCGAAAAAGGGCAGGAGCAGGGCAAGGGCAGGCGAGGCCCTTCTCCAACGCGGCTTCTGCCGGTTTGCCCAAGAGCTGCCCCCCGACGTGCCGCAGCATCAGTGCCACTGTCCCCAAATCCCACCCGGGTCTCCAGGACGCTCCGGACACCCCTCACGTGGGTGATGTCGCTGTCGCGATTTGCACGAACAGCGATTCCCCAGCTCCGCGCAGCTCCCCGTGCCGCCGGGCCAAACGTGCCAGGGAACCGCCGGCTTCTCGCGGCCCGGAGTTTCCCTGCACGGCTCGAGTCAGCGCAGGGTAGAGAAGGTCAAGTTTTAACCACCCGCAAAGCGTCAGCGTGTTTCTGCAAGAAGGGCAAATTAACCGAACTTCCTGCACGCCGGGGACGGCGGAGCGGCCTAACGCGCCGCCCAGGCTTCCCGGGCATCGACGGCCTGGCACGGCCAGCGGATTTGCCACTCCGACCTCAAATTAATCAGCGCTGTGTTTCCAAATACGACACCTGAAGCTATGCACCCTTCCGAGCTTCCCATCGGGGTCAGGTCAGCAGCCCGCCCAGGAACTGCCGCAGGGGCTGCATGGAGCAGACACCCAAATTTCACCACCGTCTCCCCTCAAAGCCCTTGGAGGAATTAACCACCCCGGGAATTAACCACCAGCGAAGGGTCTTCTCCGTGACGTACAGCAAAAGTCTCCCAGGACGTACGTCTGCAGACACACGTTCACCTAAGCAGCTTAAGGGAACAGCAGCGACTGTTCTTAGACCACTTCAATCAGAGCTGCAAGGCAACAACCTTCAGCTCAGGTGACGACTTCTTAATTGGAGACAGAGCAGCAAGAGCCCCTCTGCCTACCCCATAGACGGAGGGAGCAACAAGAAAAACATCCTCGTGCAGAGGAACAGTAGCAGATCACCACCATAAAAACACGTAACACCACATCCCTACAGAAACCCCTCCGTTTGGCTCTTTGGAAGCAAATACAAGTTTATTGCAAGAAACATTACACTGTTACGACAAAAAAAAAAATGAAGATGACAGTACCTGATCCTCCAAACTGAGTGCTCGCTAGGGTCGTGGGTCTGTTTTTTCCATTAGCCACTGGCAGGGGAAACATCTAGAAAAACAAGAAGATGAGAGAGAAGGGAAGAAAAAAGAGATTTCAGTATGTTAGTTTTGCTGTGCTGCTGTAAAGGGGGTCAGATCAGGGAGACGGGGGGAGGGGGGGGGGGAAGAGAAGCACTTTATTGATGCAGAAAGCTTTCCTCTCCTCGCGTCCCTGCTATATAGATCAGCTGCAGAAGGGACGGCAGAGCGGCGCAGCTGCGTGCTAATATACACACACATTCTCACACGCATAAACTTCTCCTGTGTACACAGCATGTCTGGTTCCTTAGGTGCAACGGAGAACGATCCAAGAAGTATCATTACTGCGGTCAAAACCGACGGTTTCTTTCCTAACTTTTTCACAAAGGCCCAGACTAGAGGATGCCCAGGAGGCCGCGGAGTAAGACTGACTTCATTCATATAAAACAGTGCAAAGACTACGGCACCCAGCAAAGATTATAGCACCCAGCAAAGACTGCGGCACTCGGCAAAGCTCATTTTATCCCCCAAAACCCCAGCACCCAAGGTGGGCTGGGTCCCGCTCCCGCGTCTCTTCCGGGCCCGGCTCCAGCGCGGCTCCGTGCCCGGGGAGGGCTGGGGCTGCCTGCGAGCTTCCAGCTGGCCGGGACAGGGATGACTAAGTCACACTCCCTCGACGGCCGACCTCAGCGCGGGACGCGCTACGCCAGCTCGGATGAGCTCTCCCTCCTCGCGGGGACGAACCCGCGAACCAGCTCCCAGCCCCGGTCCTCCGGGGCGACAGCGCTGCTAATGCAGCCAACGGCCTGCGAGAAGCTGGTGGGAGAAGCTTGGCTACGCGCCTCGTTTTTTGACTCGCGATTACAAAGATTAACATATTTTCATAATATCAGTCATTCTGGCTACTTGTTTGCTACCCTGCTGCAGCTACAGTATCACGGCTAATCTTCTTCTGCCAGGGAGCTTCCTCCAAAATACTGCATACCTAGTGAGCTAACCTGTATAAATATTTTTAATATAAGTTGGGAGGGTTTCAAAAGCTGTTATTTAAAAATTTATATGCACCTGCGTGCAGCAGAAAAGAAAACTAATTCTTCTGCACACAAATGGAGCTCCAGCCAATAAAACAACTGGTGGGAAAACGCTTAGTAAATTAACATTTTAATATCCTTTTACTACTCAACTCAAGATACTTTCACCACCAAGTCATTTGAATTTTTATTATTTTTAGCTGTGCAACGTCTGAATAACCCAAAAGTTTAATGCTTTGAAGATTAAACAATGTAATGGCCCAAGAGCCTACAGAAACGCAGCGTTTCATGCCCTGACATAGCTGATGTCTGGCTGTGGTCAGAAACATTCCTCCGTACAAAACCGTCTGCCCAGCTTTGTTTTTACAAATGCTGGGGAGAAAAAAACACAGTTAAACGTGTCAGAGATGCAAAGGGAGCAGTTAAGCAAGCAACTGCCACTCAAAAAGCACACAAATTTGGGATCGTGCATCTGTATGCACAGTGTGTATGCGCGTGCGTGCACGCGTGTGTTTAAATAAATGCATAAACAGTGTCCAAGCGTGCACACGGCGAAGTCGATCCTGCCAACAGCAAACCTGAGGACACCTGGCTCCCTGCTCATCCGCACCCCGGTCCTCCGGCCGGCCCGGGCGCTATCCCTGCGCCTCTCCGTGCACGCCGACGGATGCGCAGCACCCATGGGTGCCGCCGGGCGAACCCCGGGCAGCCGCTGCCCACCCGGCTCCCCTGCTGCCCGCGGGGCCGGGTGCCGCGAGCGGGCTCGGCGGTTGTGCGAGGGGGCCGCCAGAGCCGTCACCAAATACGCCGTGTTTCCTCAGGAAGTCAGGCCAGAAAACAAAAACAAACGCCGACACGCCGGAGACCTGCAAGCACCTTCCTCTGCAATGCCGCGGAGGGCTTTTTGCAAGGGACAGAGTTGCTTTCTGCAACGATCTTTGAAACCACTGCAAGTGAAGCTCGTGTCACCGATCCAGCCAGCCCGTTCTCGCTCCCTCTTCGTAAGGTAGGGAAGAAAATTAAGTGAAGTGGTCAGAAACCCCCTTTCCAAGCGGTTAGAGGCAGTTCTGCATACATGAGTGTGGGGGAGTGGGATGCACGAACACAACGGTACCAAAGAGCAAAAAGAAAGGAGGAAAAGAAAAAAAAAGCAGCACCGCTGGCTCTTTTTCGCGAGCGTTTCTGCTTAATACTTGCTGATGCCGAAAAACCCGAGGTTGGACTCGCAGACGGCAGCGGAGCAAATGACCGGCTTTGTTCCATTGTGCAACGAGCACTTTCGACTTCTGCAAACGGGGGGTCCCCCCCCGCGGCCCCGCTCCCCCTCCGCCGGCTTTCGGCAATCCCCGGCGCGCCCACGCGCCCGGCCCGCGCGAGGGATGCCCTCCCCACCTCTCACCTCCGCCCGCCTCCGTCTGTTTTGCGAGATATTTTGAGACTGATGTAACACCTTCCTGTTCTCGCTTCCAAAGGAATTAAAGCATAACTGACCCCTTTTCCACATCAAAGCGAGCCGAGACGCTCGCGCGGCGTGACATTTGAGGAGAGGGAACCCCGGGTTACCGCTCGCCTCGGTAAAGGCTCCAAACATATTTACCGCTCGCGAACTCCAGGCAGCGTCGCGTTTGCGCTGCCAACTTGTTTTTCCACCGCGGTGTGGGCTGAAGGCGAATCGGCCGCGCTGCGCCGAGGAGTGGGGCGCAAGTCGCCTGTAAAGCGCTCCCGGCCTTCGCCGGCTTCTGTCGCGCAAAATCAAAGTTCACCCACCCACTGCGAATTTCCTTTCCGCTTTTAAACGCGACTTTAAAAATAAACGGGGGGGAAGGGGGAGACAAACCGAAGAGCCGGCAGGCACCGGAGGGACCCAGGCACCGAGCGGCTGAGAAGCTGTAATTGGGTCATTACTTGTCCTTTGTTGGATTTGAATAATGTAGATTTAAGTGGTTATGTAAAATCCCCCATCTTAAGTCTCTGTATATAGTTTCTCAAGTAATGCCTCCGGCCTCCCCCGACAGCTGACAACAACTTAGGTGTCTCCTCATATCTGTATTTTCCCCTCTCCTTCCCCAGAGCATTAATTCTCCTCCTTTTCTCCAAGATTAAGAGAAACAAATCCAAAGTATGGAGAAATCCCAACACATGCTAGTGGGAGGTTAAACCTAAGAGACCCCGCGTTTCCAAAAGCAAACCCATGAGCAAGACAGGGAATTTGCCAGATGCAAATAACATCAAGCAACGTTTCATTTATTGCGTACTTCTACCAGGACATCAGTGTTTTCAAATTAAATAGCTGTTCTCACTCCCTCTGCTCTTCCACCTTACCAGCTCCAGGCTGAACCGACCTCAGGCCTGATCCAAGCCTGAGATCTCCTTTGCAGCACGGAAAGCCTCCAGCTGTTAATTTGGGGGAGAAGAGGGAATTCGACTCAATAAACTCTGCCAGCAGGATATCTCATACACGTTCATTCGAGACGGCCCTTCCTGACTGCAGCCCCAAACGTCCACCGAGGTGTAAAGCAAACTTTACAACCGCTTCGCTCCAAACAAAAGCCAGAGTTTTATCATGGAGATGCAGGCGCTGCTCCTCGGCTGGAGCGGGGCATATGGCACCGCGTTAGCGGCTTCCAGCACCTCAGAAGCAGCAGGAGCAGAGACGGAAGGAGCTCTGGTAAAACCGAGAGCTGCTCGAGCCCAGCTCGCTCGTAACGCAGCTTCGGAGAGCTTCGACACTTTGGTTTTCACCCTTAATTCGGTGGCTGGAGCCGCAAGGGCCGGCAGGCAGCAAGAGCAGCCGCTTGCAGAGGAATCGGGCTGCAGGTCCTAGGCGATTGCTCAAGCCCCTGCCTACACTGCGACTTCTCCCCGAGTTAGGAAGCCACCATGACAACCAGCATCCCCGCAGCATATGGTTAATACTCTGCTAATAATCATGGCTGTTAACAGTATTTCACTTCTGCCAGAGACCTAGGCTGGCACACAGCCGCTTCCTCCTATCTAGCTTGGCAGGCTCCTCCTGCGGCACGGACGGGCCCGGCCGCGCGGTTCAGCGCCTGGGCTGCTCCCTCCTGTCCCCCCGCGTCCTGGCCGCCCTCCCGAGCCGCCCCGAGCCCTGCCCGGAGCTTCCCGCGAACGCTGGCAACGCGGCACGGCCGGGACGGGGACAGCGGCACCACGTTCACGCGACCCAGCATCTCCCAGCGTACAAAAAACATACATCTAAGCGCAGCTCTTACCGTACTCCTCCCATACCTACGTGTATAACCTCAAAAACAGACAACTACGGGCCAAAGAATAACACATCGAAACCAAAGCGTAACAAAAAGGTTAAGCCGGCAACGCAAATCAATAAATGGGATGTCTTCTTGAAGGCTCTCTCCCAGATTTGCAAGCCCTGTCTGGATCCCTGCCACAGAGCAGCGGTGGAAGAAAGCTTACAAATTACCTGCACTTTGGGGCAATTATAAAAGGCAATTTGTCCCGAGGTGGAGGTGAGCGCTCTGCTTTGCGCACCCCAAAGAAGCGATCGCTACGTAGCTGGGTGCTCGGCTCCGGCTCACTTCAATGCACATTACGGATTCCTTTGATTTTCACCCTTATTGGCAAATTACCTTGGCGCAAAGCTCTGGATGAGAGCTTTGCAGTTCGATAACCACCCAATTTATTTATTTATTAAAGGTGGCACGAGTCTTTCTTGGCCGGACCGTAAGCCCAATTTATAGCATCTCATACAGCCCTGCCCTGTAGCAACCCCCCAAATTCACGTCTGCCAACGCAGCCTGTTACAGCCAGGACTTAAAATTCACTCCCTGCACAGCAAAGCACAGCAGAGCTGCACCGCAAACTACCAGGGGCTGAACATATTTTCCCTAGAAAAAAGGAACTGAAATACTGATCTGAAGCAAATGCTTCTGGACTCCCTAAATCTCTCTTGTCTTCTCTCCAATCCACCGTCCTGAAGAGGACCCAATGCTCTACTCCCACTTATTCAAATAAAAATATAAATATACTTGATAGAGAGTTTTGTGGTCAAAGAGCCTTCATCCCGGTGACGCAGAGACAGCACGCCACGTAGCCGCCGCTGTGACATTCCCACACTGCACAACAGGTTTGCAAAACCAGCGTGAGCGCTGCCCGCTCTGCACTTGAGCGTTTTCTAGGAGATATGCTAATACCGGCTTTATGCAAACTCAGGAGAAGGGTGTGCGTGTGCAGAGAGAAGGGTTTGTGAAACAGATCTGGCTCAAATCCAGACTGCGTTGGAGCCCATCGGCCAATTTATCCTGGAGGGAACGTCTTCGAATCATTTGCTGGCGAATGACATTTGCAGGCCCTGATCCTGCAAGCAGCCGCCCCCGGTGCTCCTGCTGAATACGTAAGCCTGACATGAATACGGGACAAATTCTGGTCCTTCTCCAGGTTTTCACCAACATAAAAGAGCTGGAATCGAACCCAAACTCAACCATTAGCTGTAGATTAACCTCCAAACCCAGAAACGTTCATGTAGAGAGGGAACAGGTCAGGACCTCTCTAGGGAACACAACTCTGAGCATGCAAATGAGGACGGTTCGTTAATTTTGAAAATAAAGTCTTGGGTTTCTTAAAGCTCCAAATGGTAAGTGGGATTCGGTTTTTTTCTAAGAGGGAGAAACAAAGTAAGACAGGAGCTACTGCAGTCCTGAACCGGGAGCAGGTTATGGATTACTGACCCAAAGCGCAGCTCAAAACCTGGCACTCTCGCGTACGCGACGGCGAGCTCCAGGACGGCTGCCAAGCGGCAGAACCTCTAAGATGAGAGGGGAAAAATAACCACACACCGCTCCCCAGTGAACCCTGAATGTGTTTCTATTTTTAAAAGCATACTGTCACCGCAGTCCCTCTACCAACTGTAAAATGTACTATTAAAAAAAAATGTGTCTATATATATTGCTGTTAATTTAATGGAACCATCCTCCCTACAGAAGCTGAAAACTAGAAGAATTTGTCCTTTCTTTCTGCAGGAGATTTGCTCTTATATGGGATAAAGAGGCACCACCACGAAGCCTCCCTACCTCTCCGTGGACCAACACAAGCCCCAGCTGTACGAAAAGCTTTATTTCCCCATTGCTAATCCTCTGCGCCCGGGTACAGAAGAGCCGCCGAACTTCAGCGCTCTTTGCAGGAGTGACAGGTACAAGGAGAGCGGGTGCCCCTGGCTTTGCTGCCCTTTTCCCCCGCTTTATTCCCCTCCTTTCCGCACCAAGGGGCAATAAAACGAGCTCGCAGGGGGCTGCGGCCCGGCGCCGGGTGACCCAGGCCCGCAGCTGGGTCGCGAATGGCCATTCCTCCTCGCGGAGCTGTTTTTTCTATCTTCACAGTTCGTTTGCTTATCTAAAAAGCAAGACATACTCCCCGTGCCGTGCGGGTGCAGCACACGCCAGGGAACCGAACAGAAAGTTATTTTCTTTTGAACCCAAGCTCCCCTTTCCACAAGGCACCTGCCAGCTACAGCTGGCTCCGGTGCCACGGACGCACGACCTGCGCTGGGCGGCACGCTGCCGACCGTGCTAAGGACTAGTCCTTCCTCCGCCACGGTGAGAAGGGACTCCTCCTCCCTCCGAGGTGCACGCACTTTTGGGGGGAAACGCTTAGGTTTTGTTACTTTAAATGCAACTAAAGGCTTCCAGGATTGAGAAGAACAGAAAGTGGGGACGGAAGCGTCCAACTCCTGCAAAAATAACGCACTGGAGAGCTTGGACAGCTTTCCACCCGAGATAGAATAACCTGTCGGAGCAAAAGTTTAATGGTCTGGATCTGGGGAGAGGAAAAAAGGCTGATTAATCAGCTTTCACTTCGGTCACGTCTTTGCGTTAGTTTTGTATCCATGGCTTCGGGAGCAGTTCTCAGGCCGCGTTTCGCTGTGAGCGTTTCAACAGGACACAGGCAACCACGCTACGTTTCCAGAGTTTCCCATCCTCCCCCCGACCCCGCGAAGACAGGAAAAAAAAACCTCTCCGCGCTCGACGCGAGGAAACCATACGCATTGGAGGGGAAGGAGGGGGGGAAGAGGAGGGGCAGAGGCTTCGCTTCGACTCGAAAATAAACAAGTTGCAGCACATGTGCCCGCGCGCAAACACACGGCCCATCTGAAAGCCATCACGTCCCGTCCCCAGGCTCGCGCTTGCTCCCTCGCGGCTCCGAAACGCTGCGGCCGAGCGGCGCCCCGGGCCCTTTAAAGCCCCCGGCCGCGCTCCTTACCATGCTGAAGTCCAGCAGGTCACTGAGCTCTTTGTCCGTCCCGACTGCAGCCATTCTCTGCTGCTGCTGATTCATACTCCCGCAGACTCGACAGCGGCAGTCCTGCAGAAGGCAAGGGGGAGGGGAAGAGATATTTTAATGACTCGAGCAAACTACCCACCCCATTGATGAATATTTAAAAAAGACAGGGCCGCAGAGAAAGGAGCGAGGGGAAAAAAAAAATCGAAAAAAAAAAATCCTTTGCGTCGCCCCAGCATCCAACTTCGCCGCCGAGAGCACAGGCAAAGTCCTCACATAGCACCCAGAGGCAGGAACAAGCGCTCTATTGACCAGACACACTTGTATGTTAGTTTTTTTGCTGCCAATTCCACTAGTTCGGGCCAATTCTGTTCCTGGCGTGCGGCGAATGAAAAAAAAAAAAAAAAGAAAAAAAAAGAGTCAACTCATTTATCAAAGGGTTCAGGCAAGTTATCACTCAGGCGCTTGTCTGGCTCGGCTTCGCCCCCTCTCCTTCCCCCACGCTCGCTCCCCGCGGGAGGCTCTCTTGTCCTCGCCTAGTTCTCTTTAAAAAATAGAAAGGAAAAAAAAAAGGGTCTGATTTTGTGCCTTTTTCCCCGACAGTTGCGGAGCACCTGCAGCTCCTTTTTGAGGGGGGCTGAATTTAGGGATGTGCAGGAACTTTAAAAAGCCAGGCCACAACTAGGGGGGACCGACCCCCTCTTCCCCCCACCCCACACCAAAAGGGACCGGGGG